>QANY01003900.1:0-41690 GCA_003255025.1 Datisca glomerata
ATTACTTGGCTTGCTATTCTTAATAGGCTTGCAACTACGGATAGATTGGCTGCCTGGACCTCCTCTCCTGGGTTTTCCAATGTTAGTAGTTGTGTACTTTGCTTGCATCCTTCAGAATCTTCTGAACACCTGTTTGTTTCTTGCCATTATTCTAGCTTTATTTGGCAGAATTTGGTTGGTTTGTGTGGCTTGGTGTCTTCTCATAGGAACTGGAATCAACTTATCTCCTGGCTCCTTATGAAAGTTAAGAAAGGTTACTTCTTGAGCCTTATGTTGAAGCTTATGTTCAGCTCGTTTGTCTATCATATCTGGAGAGAGAGAAATAATCGAGTCTTTGAGGGCAAAATGAGGGACAAGAAAGTGGTCTTGGCTTGCATTAGAAATGCCATTAAAGGTAGATTTTTGAGTCAAAGGATTTTCAGTGACTGAAGATAACAAAACCATTCAGCTTGCCTGGGGATTGAATGCCTCTATTTTTGACAATTAAGCTTGGTTCTTCTGTTTCTTTAGGCTGGTATCTCTTGTAATCTTCTGTTAGTGTTTGGGTGCCTCCAGCTTGTGTTTTTGCTGGTTCCTTTTTGTTTGTGTCTTTTTCCTGGGGTATGCCCCTTGTATATTTGTATGTTTCTTCTTCGGTTTATACAATTTTTTAATTTACCGAAAAAAAAGGAGTCAAAATGGCCAAACGGGATATGTTTAGACCCAAACTAGATGAACTTGGTAAAACTTGGATATCTTGGGCATGTCATGTTCTTAAACAGACTTTTGACAACAAAAACATGTTTGAGATAAGAATTTTGCAGTGTTGTGGTCGTTTTATGTACTTCTAGTGCCATACGGAGTCAGAAAGACCTAATGGAACGTGTTTAGTCATAAACTAGATGAACATGACTAAAGTCGGATCTTTTGGGCATGCCATGTACTCAAACTGACTTTTGACACCTAAAAAAAGATTGAGATAAATATTTGTAGTGTTTTGGTCATTTTAGGGGCTTCTAGTGCCATACAGAGTGTAAAGGACCCAATTGGACATGCTAAGGCCCAAACTAGATGAACTTGGGTAACTTGGATCTTTTGGGTATTTCATGTAGCTGAACTGACTTTTGATACCAAAAATAAGTTTGGGATAAGAATTTGGAGTGTTTTGATCGTTTTAGGTGCTTCTAGTACCATAGAGTCTAAAAGACCCAACGGGACGTGTTTAGGCCCAAACTAGATGAACTTGGCTAAACTTGGATATTTTGGGTATGCCACATACTCAAATTGACTTTTGACACCCAAAACAAGTTTGGGATAATAATCTGTAGTGTTTTGGACATTTTAAGTGCTTCTAGTGCCATACGAAGTGAAAAAGACCCAATGGGACTTGTTAAGGTCTAAACTAGACAAACTTTGCTAAACTTTGGATCTTTTTGGCATGTCATGTACTCGAATAGACGTTTGACCTCAAAAACACGTTTGAGATAAGAATTTGGAGGGTTGTGGTCGTTTTAGCTACTTCAAGTGACATACTGAAAACACTTTCGTAAAACACTTCTAGTGCCATATGGAAAAAACTCAGATGCTTCTAGTGAGAGAAGCTCTCCCTTCTCTTTAAAATTCTAAGTTTTGGTGCTCTTGCCTCACCCTACCTTTGGGGGAGTTTGGCAGGTTCATAATGGTGAATGAATGATATTTTTTTCAAGATTCAGGAGTTGGTGAGGACATTAAAGGTGTTGGAAAGGGCATCAATGGAACTCCTTCTCAAGGAAAGTCAGCTTTGATGAACCAAGGGAGGAGGAAACCCTTTTTTAGAGTCCAGGTAGTTAGAGAAGTAAATTCTCCTGGGAGTGTCCTAAATTGACAAAGTGAGAGCTCTGAAGGAGCTATTATTGTTTCCTCCTTTGAGGGGAAGAACCATAATCTAGCTGAACCATCTTCTTCATTACCAAAGGGAGAAAATCAGAATGGCTCCTTTGACCAGAAGAAAGTAAGCCGAGCTTCTCTTACTGACCAGCTTCGGTATAGACTTAATCAGAGCCGTGGTGTACATGGAGGAGCTAGAGGAGATGCTTGGAGGTCCTTGAGCTTACCCAAGTTTCGTGGGATTGAAGAAGAAGCCAAAGATCTCTTGGTTAGTGAAGAAAATCAAATTCTGGCATAGTGTTCTGTCTTCCTCTCCGGGTTTTAGGGGAGCTTGTCTCCTTCCAATTAATGCTAGAAGTGACCTTCTTGCAGCTATAGTGGCTCCTCAAATCAAGGAGCCTTTTGACAGCCTTTTTTATGTGTCCTTGGATATTGGGAATAATCAAACTAGGGAAGATGGGATATAAAATCTTGAGGATATTTCTCTCTCCTATGACAATGATGTGAATGTTGGTGGGTCCCAAGGCTGGTGGCAGACTTTCTCTCCTCTCTTAGCTCCACCTGAGCATTAATTATGAGTGACAAGGTGGATGTGACCTTTCCCAAGGAAGGCAAGGGCTCCGATGGTCGTGCCATTGAGCTTGGAGAAGCTTCTCTCTCTCCTAAATCTGATTCTAAAGGAAAACAGAAGGTGAGCTCTTCTCCTTCTCCTCTGATTTCCACCTCTAATAACCTTCACGAAAATAGATTTTATCAAGACCTTTTAAATAATAATGGTGTAGCTCAAGAGAAACCAGATGGTTCTTGGGCTGAAAAGGTTAAGGGAAACCTTAAAAAGAAGCTAAGCTTAGGATATGTGAGCTCTTCTTATGAGAGAGTCTCACATCTCTCTAGAACTTCCCCCCATCTCGCCGCCTAGGTTCATCCTTACTGCTCCAAGAGTGGGAGCCAAATGTGAAATTCTCCAAGGAGAAGCTCTCTACCCTTCCAATATGGGTTAAATTGTGGAATGTGCCTGTTGAATTATGGACTGAAGAAGCTTTGAGTAACATTGCTAGTGCCATAGGTATCCCTTCTCACTCTGATAATTCTACTGCCTCTGGATATAGACATGATTATGCTAGAGTTGTGTGGAAATTTCAGCCTCGTCTGACTTGATCAACTAGTGATCTTGGCCTTGAAGGTTGGGATTCAGTGGTGGTGGACGGGGAGTATGAATGTCTTCCTAAGAGGTGTGCAAAATGATGCCTTTTTGGTCATGATTGTGCTAATAAAGTGGCCCTAAACCTGGTCAAGCTAGTGAGAAAGTTGCTTCTACTAGAGATCCCTCTCCCTATGATAATAGGGAGCTTCTGGTTTTTGAGGAACCAAAGGGGTGAAGATTCAGCTCCTATTCCTCTGGATATTGTCCATGTGGAGGACCAAGACATGGAATGGACTCAGGTGGTTAGTAAAACGAAGATTAAGTGTCAAATTGAGCTTAGGGAGGAAAGTAGTGAACCCATGCTCATTCTGATCCTCCATCGCAATTGGCTCCTCCAAAAGCTTCTCCAATGGATACCTTGGCATTTTATGCTGGTCGTTCTCCCAAGCACTCCAAATCATCCTTGAGGAGGTCCAAAAATAAGCAAATGGCAGATGGTTTTCTCTTATTTGCTGATCAAGTTGCTCAGGTATCTCCTGAGGATGGTGACTCTCTTACTCTCTCGATGTTTATGATTAATATAGCTTCTTGGAATATAAGAGGCCTTATGGCTTTCTAAAGCAAGCTGACGTTAGGAAACTTTGTAGAGATTTCAAGTTATCTTTTTGTGCCTTAGTTGAAACTAAGATCAAGTGCTCTAATTTTGCTAGTCTTTCTAGATCTGTTTTTCCCGATTGGGTAAGCATTGCTAACCATTCTCCTACTAGTAAAGGTAGAATTGTGTTAGCTTGGGACCCCAAGGTTTTGGGTGTTCATTTAATATATGCTTTTGATCAAGCAATGTTTTGTAAGCTGACCATTCTCATGATAGGGGAGAATTTGTTGTCTCTATGGTTTATGCAGCCAATGATGCTATCTCAAGCCTATCAGCAAGCATTTCTTCCTCAAAAAGACGCAATGAGATTTGTTTAGGCCTAAACTGAATGAACTTGGCTAAACTTGGATCTTTTGGGCATGTCATGTACTCGAACTGACTTTTGACAGACAAAACAAGTTTGGGATAAGAATTTGTAGTGTTTTTGTCATTATTGGTGCTTCAAGTGCCATACGGAGTGAAAAAGACCCAATGAGACATGTTTAGGCCTAAACTAGATAAACTTGGCTAAACATGGATCTTACGTTTGTGATAAGAATTTGGAGTGTTGTGATCATTTTAGGTGCTTCTAGTACCATATGAAATCAAAATGACTAAATGGGACATGTTTAGACCCAAACTAGATGAGCATGATTGGTTCTTTTGGGCATGTCATGTACTCGAACTGACTTTTGACACTCAAAACACGTTTGGGGTAAGAATTTGGAGTGTTGTGGTCATTTTAGGTGCTTCTAGTGTCATACACAGTTAAAAAGACCCATTGGGATATAATTAAACCCAAACCAGATGAATTCGTCTAAACATGAATCTTTTGGGCATGACATGTACTCGAACTGACTTTGGACACTCAAAAACTGACTTTGGACACCCAAAACACGTTTGGGATAAGAATTTGGAGTTTTTTTTATAAGTTTAGGTGCTTCTTAATGAGGATCCAGTTTTACAACCTCAAAGGATGGATCTATTTCAAGTACCAAGAGGCCAAATGAGAAGAGCTAGAGTAAAGAGGATGGATGAAGCACTCAATGGGAGTATGAAGTGGAGCATGACATGGAGTACAACAACCTACCTGGAGCATGACGTGTCCTCCAACATGGCAGCCCACATGGAGCATGTCGTGGCGTCCAACATGGCAGCCCACATGGAGCATGATGCAATCCAACATGACATCCTACATGGACCATGACATGGCAGCCGACATGGAGCATGACGTGGCATCCAACATGTCAACCTACATGGAGATGACGTGGCATCCTACATGGCATTGCACATGGAGCATGATGTGGCATTCAATATGGCAGTCCACATGAAGCATGACTTGAGATTTTAAATGATGACAAGGAAGCAAGACAACTTGGCAATCCTAACCTAGAAGTAAATAGCCAATAGGAGTCTACTAGAGCATGATACCTTGGCAATCCTAACCAACAAGTGGACAACCAATAAGAATCTTTTAGGTGGACAACCAATAAGAGATAGGCCTAAAGTCACAACCATAGAAGGATTGGGAACCTTAGGGATAAGAGCAATGGCAGTAGAGTTAACTTGTCTTAATAAAGAATGGGAGCTAAAAAACTCCAAAACAGCTTTTGACACATCCTTGCCCACAATATGCCAACTTTTCTTAAAGAAACCAGCTGAAAACCCATAAGGACCAGGAGCTTTATTGTTACCCAAGCTAAGCATGGTGGAGTGCACATCCTCCTCTGAAAAAGGCTGATTGACTATGTATCGCAGTAGAAGCACCTAAAATGACCACAACACTCCAAATTCTTACCCCAAACATGTTTTGGGTGTCAAAATATAGTTCAATTGCATGACATGCCAAAAGGATCTAAGTTTAACCCGTTTAGTTTGGGCCTAAACATGTCCCATTGGGTCTTTTTGACTCTGTATGGCACTAGAAGCTCCTAAAAAAACTTCAACACTCCAAATACTTATCCTAAAAGTGTTTTGGGTGATAAAATTCAGTTCAAGTACATGACTTTCCCAAAATATCCAAGTTTAGTCAAATTCATCTAGTTTGGGCCTAAACATGTCTTATTTGGTCTTTTTGACTCCGTATGGCACTAGAAGCACTTAAAAACTGCAACACTCCAAATTCTTATCCTAAATGTGTTTTGGGTGTCAAAAGTTAGTTCGAATACATGACATACCCAAAACATCCAAGTTTAGCCAAGTTCGTCTAGTTTGGACCTAAACAAGTCACATTGGGTCTTTTTGACTCCATATGACTCTAGAAGAACCTAAAACAACAACAACACTCCAGATTCTTATCATAAATTTGTTTTGGGTGTCAAAAGCCAATTCAAGTACATGACATGCCCAAAATATCCAAGTTTAGAAAAGTTACTATTTTCGTTCCCTTATTTATTTCGAACGAAATTCTCTCTTCTTCTTCTTTTTCGATACGTGCTCTTTTTTGCACGAATTTTCTTCTTTTCTTTCTCCCTTTTTTTGAACAACAACTATAAACCGAAAATTGAATTCAAAACAACAAGAAAAATGCAAGAAATCAGAATTAAAGAAACGGAATTTTAAGGAGATAAAACATGATCTAAAGAGTCCAAGGAGTGCTACCTGGGTAGAGAGAGAGGAACCTCCCTAATAATGATAAGCTCATGGGAGTTAGTAGGCCAATTCCAGGCCCCATTATGAATCATGGAGCTCACTTTGGTAGTCCAATCCCACCCAGTACCAAAATGAATCCTAAGCCCAAACCTTTGAGCCAATGCTCCTAAAGGGTGCCAAGGGTCCAAGAGAAGAGAAATAAACTCATCATTACCCACCAGGAGCCTAGCAAAACCCAGCAAACTTGTCTCTTACTTTCAGAATATTCCTCCAACTCCAAGAAGGATTGGAGGTAAGCTTAACCAAGAAAATAGAGCTCTTCTTGATCAAGAAAACTGTACACCAATCCTTCCAAAGGGAAGCTTTAACCAAGGAGATCAGAAACCAGAAATGCTTTGCCAACGCCACTTCATTAGCTAAAGAGAGATCTCTAAGGCCCAAACCACAGATATTTAGTATATAACAGATCACTCCAAGCCACGTTAGCACCAGAATGCTTTATAGCTTAAGCATTCCACAAGTAGTTTCTCAAAACAACCTGAATCATATGCAAAATTTTCTTGGAAAGAATAAACAAACCAGCCCAATACTGAACAAAGGCATAGAGAACAAATTTCACCAGCTGAAATCTACCAACATAAGAAAGGTAACTAGCTTCTTCCCATGACTTCACTCAAGCTGCAATCTACCAACATATGCAAAATCTTCTTGGGAGGCTTTTATGTTGCTCCTCCTCTGGGAGGAGCTGAGCTTAGTTTCTAAAATGGTGAATGATGCTTATTTTGAAACCAAGACTCAGCAAGGTTCAAATATCAGTAAGAAAAGTTCGGGTAAGATGAGCTTTCAGTCTCATGAAGATGTTCAAAATTTTAAAGGAGATGGGAGTTCGATGCTGGAAAACCCAGAAGTCAGAGTTGCTTCTAGCTCTTCCTTGGAGGAATCTCCAAGTTTGGACAAGATTTTAGCTATGGAGAACTAAGAAGTTGGTGAGAAGAAGGTGTGTTTTCGTGCACTAAATGTGGCAAAAGCACTTGATGCTCGTATTAATGAAGATGACGAGGAGCATGCTACTTGTTTAGGCACCTTTAGCTACAACCTTAACTCACTAAATAGGGGAGGAAAGGTCCAAATGGCCATTAATGGCAATGATGAGGCTGCTTCTAGCTCTAATGAAGAGCAAATCAAAGGTTTGGATGAGCTGTCAATGTCTTGTGGGCACATTTCTTTGGTCCCTTCTTCTCAGGTACACAATGACTTGTTATTATGGGATTCTAGTGCTTTAAGGGTTCCTTCATCATTTGGTGGAGCCCCATGTTTTGTAAATGAAGCCTTTACAGGTGCTTCTCAGGACAAAGAGCATGTTCAGAAGCAAACAAGCTTTCCCTTGTCTGAAAAATTCAGGCACATCACCAAGGGTTCTCTGGCCAAAGGAGGAGCACGAAGGAGAGAGATGAACAAGCGTGAAATTTTTTGTCCATTGGTCAATGAGGCTGTACTTGAGAGCCAATCAACTCCTGCCACCTCACCAATTCTAGCTAACCCTAGTTGTGCGTGGAGTACAAACAATGACATGCATTCTGATCAAAAAGTGAAAGGACAAAAGCAAAAGGAGAAAGGACACCTACTCTTGCATACCTTGGGCAACAACAAAGCTAAAACTTTGCTTGCAAGGACAGACAGCCTGCCCCAAAACCCGGAGCAAGGACAATCAGTCTTAATTGTGGCTGTACCTGAAGATAAAGGTGATTTGACTTTGCCTTTGCCCAAGACATCGTTGGAGCACATTTTAGGTACCCTTGTACTACCACCTAAGCATGGATATGACTCCTCCACGTCAGCTTCATCAAGGACAGACAACCTGCCCCAAAACCCGGAGCAAGGACAGCCTCTCTTAATTACAGTTGTACCTGAACATAAAGGGGATTTGACCTTGCCTTTGCTCAAGACATCCTTGGAGCATGTTTCAGGTACCTTTGTACTACCACCTAAGCATGAAAAGGACATCTCCACGTCAGCTTCATCTTCTCCAACAGCTTGAAAACCTCATTCATCCATTTTTCCAGAATACAATCAAGTAGTTGATGATCTTGAGTTATATGCTTTTACTCAGGGGTTTTGACGAAATTGTGAGTATTATCCTTCCCCCAAACCTTTGGAACCTTTAAAGAATAAGGAGGTGGCTGCTAAGGGTATTTCTGAAACCCTTAAGTGCAACACTATCTACCATAAACTTTGTGAAGCTTCACCTAAAGCTCAACAAAAGGATGGATCTTGAGCTTGAGTTTCAGGAGTCTACAATTTATGAAGAACATAGGGTGATTGTAAAGCTCCCTGACTTTGTTACCAAAGACAGCCTTTGCCAAATGGGAGACTTGTTTGGTTGGCTATTTTGTGGGTAAAACAGCTCCATTACACTTGGCTAAGTGGATTGCGTTGCAGCTTTGGAAAAGGAGAGGTCTCCTTGATGTTCAAGCTTCCAAAGGACTCTTCTATTTCAAATTTGATAACTTAGAACACCGAGATTATTTCTTTAAAGATGGACCTTGGCATTTGTTAGGGAAACCTCTTATTCTTCAACCATGGGAGCCTAATGTCAAATTCACAAAGGAAAAGTTAGCTAAGATCCCCATTTGGGTGAAACTTTGGAATGTTCCCCTTGAGTTGAGAACCTCTGAAGCTCTAAGCTACATAGCTAGTGCAGTGGGTAAACCTCTATACTCGGATCACTTGACTACAAAAGGAGTGAAAAGAGACTTCGCTAGGTCTGTGTTGAGATTTCAACCAAGTCAAGAATCTTTAAGCATCTTGATATTGATCTTGGTATTGAAGGATGGGATCCAATTGATGTTTTTGTAGAGTATGAGGGCCTACCAAAGAGGTGTGACAAGTGTGATTTCTTTGGTCATGATTGTGATTTCATCCAGCAAGCTAAAACACTTTCTCTTAATCCCCAAGCTACAGCCCCATCTCTACCACAATCCAACCCTAGCTCCACCTCAAACTCCCTAAATCACTCCTCTCCCTCATCCCCCACACATTCCACCCCAGAACAATTCCCCATTTCTCCCTCACTTCTCCCAAACACCACTCCCTCAACCCATTTGGATGATGACAGTGGTTGGATTGAGATTCAATCCAAGAGATCAAGATAGAAAGTCAACTCAGAAGTGAGACTTGAATTGGCCTTAGTGCTAGACCAAGACATAGTTGAAGCTTCCCCACTAAGGGTGGAACCCATTGAGCACTCAACTGAGGAGGAAGAAGATAATCTTGCTGTCGTGAGCAAGAACCAAGAGCTTTCCACCCCTTCTCCTTCTCTAAACACTCCCAGCTCAAGCCAAAGGAGAAAGAAGAAGAAGAAGAAGGTCAATGGCACACCACACCCTACAAACGGTAGAGATAAAGGAGTTGCAGCTAGTGGGGAAACCCACAACCCACCCATTCATGTTTAATCTTGCTACTTGGAACATAAGGGGGCTCAATGACTCCTTAAAACAAGCTGCTGTGAGGAAGCTTTGTAAGAATTCCAATCTTTCTCTTTGTTCTTTACTTGAAACTAAAGTGAAAAACTTTAAATTCACTAATCTTGCTAAGGCCATTTTTCCTAATTGGGAGGTGGTAGCAAACTACAATTTTGCTGCAGGTGGTAGAATTTAGGTTGCTTGGGACCCAAAAGTACTTGATGTAATAGTTTTGGATACTACTGACCAAGTTTTATTTTGTAAGCTTACTATTAAGCATTCTAATGTTGTATGTTATATCACATTCGTATATGCTTCAAATTCTAAAGTGATCAGGAAGAAGCTTTGGGAATCCTTGTGCTCCCACCACTCACTCACTTCTCATGCCCCATGGCTTATCACCGGAGATTTCAATGTTATTGCCTCCCCTAGTGAGAAATCAGGAGGAGCTAAGGGATGGGATGATGGCATCTTTGACTTCAACAAATGCACTTTCACTATTGAGGTTGAGGACCTTGCATACTCAGGTTGTCAATTCACATGGTCAAACAAGCATAATGATGGAACCTTTATTATGTGTAAGTTGGATAGAGCCATGGCAAATATTCACTGGATGGACTCGTTCCCTGACACAAAGTGTCTCTTTGCTCCTCCCGGCATCTCTGATCACAGTCCAATTGTCTTACAAATGGAGAAGGACTCCTATAAACCAAGAGTAAGCTTCAAGTTTTTTGAGTTTTGGTTTGAAAGAGAAGGGTTTTGGCAGCTTTTGGATAGAGTTTGGGGGGCTGAGATTTCAGGGACAGCAATGTTTAGGCTCTGTAAGAAGCTTAAGGCACTCAAAGGTGAACTGAGGAGGTTCAACCAAAGATTTTGCAGTGATCTTCCTTCTAGAGTTAAATTGGCTGAAGCACACATGGAGTCAATTCAAAACTTGTTGGGAAATGACCCTTTAAATGCATTGTTACAGGCTCAGGAGAGAGATGCATGCTCCAAATTCTTTGAGCTTAGACATGCTGAAGAGAGCTTCTACAGGCAGAAGTCAAGAGTACAGTGGCTTCAGTTGGGTGATCAGAACACTTCTTTCTTTTTTCAAAGTATGAAAAAGAATAGATTCAAAACCAGGATTACACACCTGGACAACCAAGGCTCTCTACTTACTTCCCATGAGGAGATCCAGGATCATATATTAGATTACTACAAAAATCTCTTGGGTACACCAAATGAAGAAATGGGAGTCAATTGGAGTATACTTGATTGTGCTTTGCCAAGAAAGCTTGGACCTGATCAGGCTGTACCTTTGGCTCTTCCCATTGAAGAAAATGAGGTCAAGCAAGCTATTTTCAGTATGGGAAGTGGCAAAGCTCCTGGACCAGATGGTTTTTCAGCTGGGTTCTTTAAGAAAGCATGGCATGTGGTGGGTGGGGATGTAACCAAAGCTGTTTTGGAGTTCTTTACTACAGGTAACCTCCTAAAAGAGGTTAACTCAACTGCAATCACCTTAATACCAAAAGTCCCTAATCCCACTAGTATTGGGGACTTTAGACCTATCTCTTGCTGCAATGTAGTCTACAAGTGCATCACAAAAATACTTGCTGAAAGACTCAAGCTTGTATTACCCAACATCGTAAGTCAGAACCAAAGTGCTTTTATCCCAGGAAGGAGAATGGCTGACAATATTTTTCTCTCCCAAGAATTACTTAGAAGCTACCATAGATCACTTGGTTTGCCAAGGTGTGCTCTCAAGGTGGACCTTAAGAAAGCCTATGATAGTGTGAACTGGTCACTAATAGGTAAAGCTTTTCAATGCCTTGGCTTCCCAAATGTTTTCATTTCTTGGGTCATGGAGTGCCTTTCTTCTCCCTCATACTCAGTGAATATAAATGGTGAGCTGCATGGTTACTTTAGGGGTGCTAAAGGAATTAGACAAGGGGATCCAATCTCTCCTTACATCTTTGTCATCATCATGGAGGTCTTGACAGGGATCTTGAGCTTTGCAGCCAAACACTCAGAGTTCCAGTTCCATTGGAGGTGCAAAGAGCTTAACTTAGTTAATCTGTGCTTTGCTGATGACCTACTCTTATTCTGTAAAGGAGACAAAAAAAGCGTGCATGTGCTTAAGGAAGCTTTGGCCATTTTCCAAGAGCTATCAGGGCTTCAACCAAATATTTCAAAGAGTCAACTGTTCTTATCAGGGGTGAGCACAGAGATGTCTTCTATCATTCATGCTGAACTGGGTTTTACAGAAGGGTCTCTTCCAGTTAGATATCTTGGTGTCCCACTCATTACAACCAAGCTTACCAAATCAGATTGTCAAGGTTTGGTTGACAGACTCACTATGAGAATCAGTTCTTGGGAATCAAAGTATTTGTCTTATGCTGGAAGACTCCAACTTATCAAGTCTGTCCTTATGGCTATGGTCAACTTTTGGAGTGGTCTCTTCATTCTCCCTAAAAGAGTGGTGAAGACAGTCCAATGCTTGGTAAGAAATTTTCTATGGAATGGCCAAGATACTAAAGCTTCTGGGGCCAAGGTAGCTTGGGCAGACCTATGTTTTGACAAGGTACAAGGTGGGTTGGGCCTTAGGGATTTGGTTCTAGCTAATGAAGTTGCTATAGCCAAACACTTATGGTTCTTGCTACTCCCTTCTAAAAGATCACTTTGGAAAGATTGGTGTCAAACATACCTAATCAGAAAGAGTTCAATTTTCTTGGTTTCCATTCCTTCAAACCCATCTTGGGTTTGGAGAAAGCTTCTCAAGCTCAGGAGCAAGTTTCTGCCCTTTTGCTCTATAACTATTGGAGATGGTACTACTGTGAAGCTTCTTACAGATAATTGGCATCCTCTAGGTGTCCTTTGGGCCAGATTTGGGCAAAGACTTTTGTCAGGAACTTCTTGGACTATGGACTCTATGGTGAGTGTTGTCATTCAAGACAATCAATGGCATTGGCCAACTTCAAACACCTTTGAGTTTCTTGAGATTAGAAGTGTTCCAATTCCTCCTCCCCAAGCTCAACGACAAGATGTTTGGAAATGGAGTTCAAGTCAGAATGGAGATTTCTCTCTAAGTCTAACCTATAAGGCACTGTCCCCTACAAGACAACCGGTTAAGTGGGCAAAGGTGATATGGTTCTCTAAACACATCCCAAGGTGCAGCTTTATCTCTTGGTTGGCTTTGAGAAACAAACTTTCCACTAGAGATAGGGTTGCACAATGGGACCAAACGCCAGGGTTTTCTTCTGATTGTGTGTGTTGTGTTGGCTGCCAGGAGACACATGAGCATCTTTTTATCAATTGTTGTTATGCAGCCAGAGTTTGGGCCACATTGTGAACAAATGTGATCTACACTGCCAGGTTAGGGATTGGGATCAGTTTGTAGATTGGATGCTAGCTAATGCAACAGGGAAGTCACTCAGAGGAGTCATAGTTAAGCTAGCTTTTACTTCCTTCATCTATTATATATGGAGAGAAAGAAATGCAAGGATTTTTGAAGGCAAAATCAGAGATTCCAAGATCCTAACTGAAGCTATTTCACAATTAGTCAAATTAAGGCTTTGGGATTCGAAGTGTTTTGGCACTAATGATACTAATCTACGTTTAGTGGATAGATGGGGTCTTAACCCAAGCATTTTGTAAACCTTGGCTGTCTTATGAAGCATTGATATCTAATTTCAATACTTTACATATTACCAGTTTAATTTGCGTGCAGATCTTAAGCCTCTAATCAGGCTCTAATTTTGTACTTCCTGGGGTATGCCACTTGTACATGTGTAAGTATCTTTTGGTTTATACAATTTGTTTACCAAAAAAATGGAGGTCTTGACAGGGATCTTGAGCTTTGCAGCCAAACACTCAGAGTTCCAGTTCCGTTGGAGGTGCAAAGAGCTTAACTTAGTCAATCTGTGCTTTGCTGATGACCTACTCTTGTTCTGTAAAGGAGACAAAAACAGTGTGCATGTGCTTAAGGAAGCTTTGGCCATTTTCCAAGAGCTATCAAGGCTTCAACCAAATATTTCAAAGAGTCAACTATTCTTATTAGGGGTGAGCCAGAGATGTCTTCTATCATTCATGTTGAACTGGGTTTTACAGAAGGGTCTCTTTCAGGTAGATATCTTGGTGTCCCACTCATTACAACCAAGCTTACCAAGGTACAAGGTGGTCAAGGTTTGGTTGACAGACTCACTATGAGAATCAGGTCTTAGGAATCAAAGTATTTGTCTTATGCAGGAAGACTCCAACTGATCAAGACTGTCCTTATGGCTATGGTCAACTTTTGAAGTGGTCTCTTCATTCACCCTAAAAAAGTGGTGAAGACAGTCCAATGCTTGGTAAGAAATTTTCTATGGAATGGCCAAGATACTAAAGCTTCTGGGGCCAAGGTAGCTTGGGCAAACCTATGTTTTGACAAGGTACAAGGTGGGTTGGGCCTTAGGGATTTGGTTCTAGCTAATGAAGTTGCTATAGGTAAACACTTATGGTTCTTGCTACTCCCTTCTAAAAGATCACTTTGGAAAGATTGATGTCAAACATACCTAATCAGAAAGAGTTCAATTTTCTTGCATTTCATTCCTTCTAACCCATCTTGGGTTTGGAGAATGGAGATTTCTCTCTAAGTCTAACCTATATGGCACTGTCCCCTACAAGACAACCGTTTAAGTGGGAAAAGATGATATGGTTCTTTGACCACATCCCAAGGTGCAGCTTTATCTCTTGGTTGGCTTTGAGAAACAAACTTTCCACTAGAGATAGGGTTGCACAATGGGACCAAACACCCGGGTTTTGTTCTGATTGTGTGTCTTGCGTTGGCTACCAGGAGACACACGAGCATCTTTTTGTCAATTGTTGTTATTCAGCTAGAGTATGGGCCACACTTGTGAACAAATGTGATCTACACTACTAGGTTAGGGATTGGGATCAGTTTGTAGGCTAGCTAATGCAAAAGGGAAGTCACTCAGAGGAATCCTAGTTAAGCTAGCTTTTACTTCCTTCATCTATTATATATGGGGAGAAAGAAATGCAAGGATATTTTAAAGCAAAATCAGAGATTCCAAGATCCTAACTTAAGCTATTTCACAATTAGTCAGATTAAGGCTTTGGGATTCGAAATATTTTGGCACTAATGATACTAATCAAAGTTTAGTGGATAGATGGGGTCTTAACCCAAGCATTTTGTAAACCTTTGCTGTCTTATGAAGCATTGATATCTAATTTCAGTACTTTACATATTACCAGTTTAATTTGCGTGCAGATCTTAAGCCTCTAATTAGGCTCTAATTTTGTATTTCCTGGGGTATGCCCCATGTACATGTGTAAGTATCTTTTGGTTTATACAATTTGTTTCCAAAAAAAATGTAGCTGAACTGACTTTTGATACCCAAAACATGTTTGGGATAAGAATTTGGAGTGTTTTGATCGTTTATGGTGCTTCTAGTACCATACAGAGTCTAAAAGACCTAGCGGGACGTGTTTAGGCCCAAACTAGATGAAATTGGCTAAACTTGGATATTTTGGGCATGCCACATACTCGAACTGACTTTTGACACCCGAAACAAGTTTGGGGTAAGAATTTGTAGTGTTTTGGACATTTTAGGTGCTTCTAGTGCCATACGGAGTGAAAAAGACCCAATGAGACTTGTTAAGGCCTAAACTAGACAAACTTTGCTAAACTTTGGATCTTTTGGGCATGTTATGTACTCGAATAGACGTTTGACCTCAAAAACACGTTTGGGATAAGAATTTGGAGGGTTGTGGTCGTTTTAGGTACTTCTAGTGCCATACTGAAAACACTTTTTGTAAAACGCTTCTAGTGCCATACGGAAAGCTGACTTTTGACACCCAAAACAAGTTTGGGATAATAATTTGTAGTGTTTTGGACATTTTAAGTGCTTCTAGTGCCATATGGAAAAAACACAGATGCTTCTAGTGAGAGAAGCTCTCCCTTCTCTTTAAAATTCTAAGTTTTGGTGCTCTTGCCTCACCCTACCTTTGGAGGAGTTTGGCAGGTTCATAATGGTGAATGAAGGGAATTTTTCTCAAGATTCAGGAGTTGGTGAGGACATTAAAGGTGTTGGAAAGGGCATCAATGGAACTCCTTCCCAAGGAAAGTCAGCTTTGATGAACCAAGAGAGGAGGAAACCCTTTTTTAGTGTCAAGGTAGTTAGAGAAGTAAATTCTCCTGGGAGTGTCCTAAATTGTCAAAGTGAGAGCTCTGAAGGAGCTATTATTATTTCCTCTTTTGAGGGGAAGAACCATAATCTAGCTGAACCATCTTCTTCATTATGAAAGGGAGAAAATCAGAATGGTTCCTTTGACCAGAAGAAAGTAAACTAAGCTTCTCTTACTGACCAGCTTCGGTATAGTCTTAATCAGAGCCGTGGTGTTCATGGAGAAGCTAGAGGAGATGCTCGGAGGTCCTTGAGCTTACCCAAGCTTCGTGGGGTTGAAGAAGAAGCCAAAGATCTCTTGGTTAGTGAAGAAAATCAAATTCTGGCATAGTGTTCTGTCTTCCTCTCCGGGTTTTAGGGGAGCTTGTCTCCTTCCAATTAATGCTAGGAGTGACCTTCTTGCAGCTATAGTGGCTCCTCAAATCAAGGAGCCTTTTGACAGCCTTTTTTATGTGTCCTTGGATATTGGGAATAATCAAACTAGGGAAGATGGGATATAAAATCTTGAGGATATTTCTCTCTCCTATGACAATGATGTGAATGTTGGTGGGTCCAAAGGCTGGTGGCAGACTTTCTCTCCTCTCTTAGCTCCACCTGAGCATTAATTATGAGTGACAAGGTGGATGTGACCTTTCCCAAGGAAGGCAAGGGCTCCGATGGTCGTGCCATTGAGCTTGGAGAAGCTTCTCTCTCTCCTAAATCTGATTCTAAAGGAAAACAGAATTGAGCTCTTCTCCTTCTCCTCTGATTTCCTCCTCTAATAACCTTCACGAAAATAGATTTTATCAAGACCTTTTAAATAATAATGGTGTAGCTCAAGAGAAACCAGATTGTTCTTGGGCTGAAAAGGTTAAGGGAAACCTTAAAAAGAAGCTAAGCTTAGGATATGTGAGCTCTTCTTATGAGAGAGTCTCACATCTCTCTAGAACTTCCCCCCATCTCGCCGCCTAGGTTCATCCTTACTACTCTATCGAACTTGGCCTTGGGCTTTGGCGAGCTTGGGGCTAGGCTCTCCTCTCTTCTTTATTGTCTTGTAAGCACGGAGGGGGACTGAGTGCTATGCATCAGAGTTTAAGGCTTGGAGAAGTTGTTCGTTGGATCTCAGTCTCCCACATGCATTGTCACCAAGAGATGCGTTTTGGAGGTAAGACTCGGTTAATTAATTATGGTTCTGGTGAATCTAAGGTACTCGGCTCTCCTACTCCGTAATTTGGGTAGGGATTTGGATCGTGGTTCTCACGGTCTTGGGTTTTCTACAACATAGTCTTAGAGGTATGTTTTGAGTTTCTGTGATTTGGTGTTTCTGCAACAGAGTCATTAGAGATGGGGCTCGGGCTTCTCTCCATCGAGGCCCCTCCACGTAGACATGGAGGTGGTCTTTGGTTCTCTCCCCTTGCGCCTGCTTGCCGGGAAAATATGGTTCTCGAGCTTGTGAAGGTTGGTTTTCCTTTTTGGTAGTCGTGACTGGTCGTTGGCTCCCTATCCTAAGGTGATCGTTGTAGTCCCAATCAGAGCTGGGACCTTCCCTCATCGGAGTGAGGATGGTTGCACTCTGTCACTGCATTTCTTCCTGGCTATTTCATGTGGAGTTTTTGAGATCCTGAGTATCCCATTGGCCGTGACAGATGAGGTTATATCTCTCACGTGACCTTGGTCGAGGCTTCCTAGAGAGGTCACTTGTGTTAACTGTGATATATTGCTGAGAGAGGTTGATCAAATATGAGCTGCTCGATGTACTGGTTACCTGTCATGGGATAGACGAGGCTACATCTTCCATGTTCAACTTTGCCGAGGTTGCCTAGTGAGGTTACTCGATAATGAATTATTTGGTTTGGATTGGTTTTACATGTTTGGTTGATTTGGTTTGCTTCTTTATCAATCTCATTATATTGGTTTGATTATAAAATTAATCTAAAACCAAACCAACCCGACCAATGAACATCCCTAATTGCTACAACCAAAGAAGTTATTAACGAATTTATATTTAAATTCTCTGATGTTCTAACAAATAAGAGATCTTATTTTTCGAACAATCTACACCTTTTATTATCTTTTCAACTGTCATGATCATCTATGCACATTTTTCAAAAACCTTATATATTTTTTTATTCTGAGTTGACCCGCACCATTTATAATTTGTATTCTAAATCAATCCAACATAACCTCTAGTTCTATTAAATTGGAAATGATATCAATTCAAAGATTTCTCGTCCACAGCCATGAATAAAAAGTATAAGAACTAAAATGATAAAAATAAAACTAAATTGAGCATGGTTCCCAAATAATGTTATGAGTTCAAAAAATGGATCTAATTATATTTAACTAAATTAAGTAATTCAAAACTTTTTGAAAATTAAAAAAAGTCATAAATAATAATAATGTTAAACTATACATAATTAACATCTCAGTTAGTCAAACAAAATTGTTCTAAATGGTAAGCAGTCTGGAATTTTCATGTAAAAACAATTAAATGCATATATACTTGCATTAAATTTTTATTATACTTTCTCCCAAATTGCACGCTTCGTGGATACCAATGGCCCAGATGCAAGCATCGGATGCCACCAAATGACTCATATTTACCACGCTTTTGATTCCCATCTCCATTCAATTTTAAGTATAATATATATCCTATCATTAAATGGAGTTTCTTTTTTCAACTTCTTTCTTTCATGAGGCTGCTTTCAATGAAATAGATCTCTTCTTATTAGAATATTTAACAAAGAAGAATTTATGTTTAAATTGTGACCGTTTATACAAGAACAAACGGCCACGATCATCTCAGTACTTATACTGAGGTGAAAAATAATTATCTTACCTCCTCCCATTGTGATCTCCGTCTCATGTGAGCAGTCTGCCACCACATAAAAGTATTGTATTTAGGTCAACCCTCACCCATAAAGATCTGGGCAAAGTGTAATAACCTTTCATGCATTGTTTTGCAAGCACATAAACATTAACAAAAGTTAGTACTTCAAAAATATTCACGGTTAAGCCTTTTATTATACAACATGAATTATCTTCTAATCAAACAATATAAGTATTAAAATAAATTTTCTTTTTCCTTTTTGTTTAGGATTTCCATTTCTTATTTATTTAATCTATATCCTCCCAGGAAAGCTCCCAAAGAAGCAGTTGACCAGCTCCAAAATAAATTACAACTTGTTCATATAATGTGTGTGTGTATATATATATTATATTTATATTTGGTACTAAGAAGAAAAGCCACACATACATGTATATCTATATATTATTTTGTTATAAAAATCACTAATTATATACAGTTCGGGAATGATATCTCTGCTTCAAAGCAATGAGGAAGAAGAAAGATTCAACTTTCCACAAAGGAAGAGGAAAGCCAAAGAAGAGAAGCATCAAATAATCAATACTCTTTAACATTTAATATCCCTTGAGTAAGCTCTAAGCCTTTGTTTGTTTCTTTGTTTCTTCCCCACACCTTTTCAAGCTTTTTCTCTTGTGAAGTACATAATCTCTATGGAGAAACAACATTATAGATTCGAGCTAAGCTTCTCCATCGTCATCTCCCTCGTCATCTCTCTCGGCCTCGTCGCCTTCGTTTCATGTATAGCTGCTGAACTAAAAAGAGCAAAGGTAGTAGCTTCTCTCTCTTTGATCATATATGAATTATGCAAGACCATTAATTTTTTCCAAAATTAATGGTCTTTTTGTTTTGCTGTTTTTGTAGAAGGAAGATATCAAGCTGGACGGAAGGCTTTGTTACTTGCCGGAAAATCGGGCGTTCGGGTTCGGAGTTGCAGCTCTGATTTGTTTATGTATAGCTCAGATCATTGGGAATTCAATAGTTTGCACTCAGTTGTGCTCTACAAGGAAGAGAAATGGTTGCAATGCTAAAACACAAAATGTTGCAAGATGTGTTGGAGTCCTTTCCTGGTAGGTGATCCATCCTCTTCATTGCAGTAATCAATTCTTATCAGAAATTCGGTTCTTAATTGATCACTAATTTACCAAACTAATTATGGAAATTACCACCAAACAATTGTTATTTTTTGTCCCTCAATTATGACTCACTATTTATATTTTTGGTCTCTAATTTTTTTAAATAATTTATTTAGTATTTGAACTTTTAACATGATTTAGATCAAGGTTTTCTTGTGTAAATAAGATATAAGAAAAAATAATGACATGTGAAAAGAAAATAATGACTCGTAAGAATATGTCAAGTCATAAAAAATAATGATATGTGAAATGAAAATAATAACTCGTAAGAATGTGTTAAATCATCAAATATAACTTAGATATCTTTGTTTTTGTAATGTTTCACTACCATGATAAAAATAAAAATTTTGATTGATATCGGATTAAAAATTTAATAACAAAATTAATTTTAAAAAATAATTAAGTCTAGGGAAAATTCATGCCATAGTTAATAGGGCTGCCAAGTTGTTTATTTAATAGCCTCTGTTTTTCCAAATCTAATATCTTTTCAATTAAAAAAAGGAACAGCCATTTGCATATCTTACATTGACTGAGGTAGGTTGCCATGATTGATTAAAGGAATAATAATTAGACTAAATAAATATTTAAAAATTTCCACTAGAGTTTATCAGAACATGGCCAGCTTCAGATGTGCCTGCATTTATTAATCTACTCCTAGATTCAACTATATAAAATATTCAGAGAAAATCAATAAAATATTTATTTTTAAATAACATGAATTAAATTATTTATCCTAGGATCAGCTTTGGAATTGCAATTATATTAATGAGTGGAGCAACGAGCATGAGCAGAAGACAACCATATGGGAAAGGATGGTTAGAGGGAGAATGCTATATGGTCAAATCCGGAGTGTATTCTGTCTCAGCAATATTAATTGTGATCACTTTAAGTTGTACACTCGTCTCAGCCGCCTTAACAAAGAAGATGAACCAGGTCCACCCACCCCATACTTGCACAAATAGAGTGAAACAAGACAACGAAATATGAGAGAAAATCTGTCTCGGAGAAAATTTTATTTCCAATCTAGCTCTCAAAGTACGTATATATTGATCTCCTCATTTATACGAGTCGTACATAAAATTACATGAGACTCGTGAAAATATGTCAATCTGGAAAGGAGTATGTATTAGAGTTATTATTGTAATTTTTTTTACAACACATGATAGACTTAGAGGAAGAGGTAGAGGGATTGAATTCATTGAGGCTATCCTTAATATTATCTGGGTATTGGCTTCCTTTACAATTTCTTTCATTTTTGTGTCAAATAGGGAAGTAGTGGATGAAAAACACACTATTAATGGCCCACTAGTGGGCTATTTTGGTCCCCTAACTACACAAGATGCTAAAACATAATGATAGTATATAAACACAAATGAGAGGCATCCCTCTTTTGTAAATGCTATTCCAAATTGGTGAGTGATAGGTACATTGATATGGATACATCATCCTCCAACATAGGCCCAATTTGTGTAATCTTTTCAAGACTCCAAAATCTACGACTCTTAGCCTATGCTTAGATCTTGAAAATCACGAGAGAAATGAAAGAAAATGCCATGAAGGATTATATTCTCATTGTTTAGAACTTTTAGAATATAGAAATGCATTCAAAGGATTAAGCTTTTGAGCTACAAGATTTTCCAAGTTTTGGGCCAAACGAATTAATTATTCTTAGTAAAAACTTTCATGTAACAACTCTTCAAGATTTTTGATGCACTAACTCTTAAATAAATTGTGCTCATCGTCAATACTAGAAAAGTGAGTATAAGGAACAAATTAAATTAATAATCGTCAGTTAAGTACTTTCAATGACTCAGATGATTTGAACATATTTTAACATGAATGAAATAAGTAGTTAGCAAGGAATGATCCATGAATACTTATGAGGTGTACCACAATTAAAATGGCATGAATCATATTTGTAGTTTCTACAAAAAATCTCTTTAGAGACCAAACATTTATCTCAAATCATTTTCAAAATTAGCGCCGAATGTTTTCTGCCACAAAAAAATTTGTCCTATCACCATCGTTATAGACACGTAGAGTTAGTGACGTGAACCTCACAAAGAAAAGTGAGACTCAAAATCAATGAAGTGATTTAGTTATGATCGTTCTAATTTCAAGTTCAAGAATGAAGTAAAATAAAACAAAGACGTTAAGAAAATTGAAAGACGCTCACGCAAGATGAGTAAATGAAAGAATTGTGAATGATACGTCTAATTTTAACGTCACAAAAAGAAAATCTCTCGATAATATTATTATGTCACAATGCTTGTAATCAATGGGTTCACAAGCTAATATAGCCAAAATACTTATGAAAAAAAGGAAACTAACAGAAATAGGAAAAATAACAAAATTAGAAGTACTACCCAGGCAGTTCATCATTTGACACTGTGGATGGTTCTGATTTTATTTTATCTGTTGTCTATGCTTTGCATATTGTTGCTGAAAGGCTTAGTCTTTGGGATGATCTGCGTTTGCTTGATAGTAGTATTGTTAAAAAGCCCTGGATTTTGATGGGAGATTGGGGTAAACATGCGGATGGTATATATGAATGATTTTGATGATGCCTTCATTCTTTAGCTTTGGATGATTTTCCTTATACAAGTTGTTTCTTTACTTGGCGGAACAAGAGAATGGGCAAACTAGCATTATATCTAAATTGGATAGAGTTTTGGTTAATGATACTTGGCTTACTAAATTTTCCGATGGTACTGTTCAATTTTTAAATGTTGGTTTGTCTTATCATTCCCCTGGTGTGATTAGTCTTCAGTTTCATTGTGTGAAGCTAAGCCCTTGTTCAAATTTTTAACTTCTGGGCTGACAGGGAGGATTTCCTCCCTATCATTGAGGCTGCTTGGAATGTTAATGTAGAGAGTTTTGCTATGTACCGCTTGTGCAGAAAGATGAAATCTATTAAGGCTACTTTGAAGAACATGAATAAAAGAGCTTGTAGCAATTTATCTGTGAAGGTTAGTGAGGCTAGAGACAATCTTGATAAAGCCCAAACTGATCTCCGTAGTAGTCTTGATGATCAAGGTGTTCAACTTCAGGTGAAACATTATTTTTCTGAACTGATGGAGTGGACCGCTGCTGATGAGAGCTTTCTTAAGTAGAAATCAAGAATTAATTGGCTGAAACTTGGGGACCAGAACTCATCTTTTTTCTTTAAGGGTATTAAGAAGAATGTGGTACTTTCTAGTATTCAGAGATGTATTAATAACCAGGGAAACACTGTTGAGGGTTCCCGGGCTATTGAAGATCATGTGGTTCATTTCTTGGAAGGTTTATTCCATGTTTAAACCCCTTTCTTGACTTGAACTGGGATATCTGCATTGCATTTATGATAGGAAAGTAAGATCGGAGGATGTTAATGACCTTGTAAAACCTTTTTCTATTGAGGATATCAAGAAGGTTATCTTCTCATTCAATGAGGATAAATCTCCAGGACCGGATGGTTTCTCTGCTGGGTTCTTCAAAAAAGGATGGTCTATTATGAGGGATGATGTCATTTCTGCTTAGGCTTATTGCTTGATGTAATCTTATTTATAAATGTATCGCTGAGTTGCTGGCAAACAGATTCTTCCTCATCTTGTTAGTCCTAATTTGACTATTATTATTCCGAGCAGTAGAATTTCTTAGAACATTCTTCTTACCCAAGAGTTGGTGCGGGAGAGGAATTCTATTTCTTTCAGGTGTGTTTTGAAAGTTGATTTCATTAAAACTTATGATAGTGTCAATAGGTGCTTTTTTATCATATGTTTGTGGTTATTGTTTTCCTGTTGTGTTTATTGACTATATTATGGAATGCGTTACTACCCTTTTTATTCGGTCAAGATTAAGGGTGAACTTAAGGGGTTTCTCAAGGGAGCGAAGGATTTCAGATAAGGAGATTACCTCTTTGTTTTAGCCATGGAAGTCTTATCTGTTGAATAAACATTAAATGTCATTTTTAGTGGGTTTTAAATTTAGAAGTTAGGAAACATAAAAGGTCAAGAGTTTTTGTAGATGAAAGGTCAATGGGTGATAGATTTAATTAATTTTCAATTTTTTTTTAGTTTTAGAGTCTATATAAAGGCCTTGGTGATTTCATTTGAATATAGAACTAAGAGGAATACAAAAGTTAAAGTATTACAAGTGAGTTTATTTGAGTTCTCAAATTGGTATCAGAGCCAATGACGAATGTGACGGGTCAAATGTCGCTACCACGACTAACGAAGGCGAACTACGAGAACTAGAGCATTCATATGAAAGCTCTTCTCGGCTCTCAAGATGCATGGGAGGTGGTCGAAGAAGGGTTCGAAGAAACAACAAATACCACGGGATATACGGCGGCTCAAAACAAGGCGTTGAAAGAGGCGCGAGCGAAGGATAAGACGGCATTATACATGTTGTTCTGAGCCGTTGATGAGTCGGGCTTTGAGAAGATTGCCGGTGCAACTACTTCAAAAGAAGCGTGGGACATTTTAGGAAAAGTGTTCAAAGGAGCCGACCGAGTCAAGCAAGTGCGTCTCCAAACTCTTCGTGGCGAGTTGGAGAGCATGAAGATGAAGGAGTCGGAAAGTGTATCTGACTACATCACGCGTGTACAAGCCGTGGTGAACCAACTCATTTGTAATGGCGAAGCGTTAACCGATGCGCGAGTTGTGGAGAAGATTTTGAGATCATTAACCGATAATTTTGAAAATGTTGTGTGCGCAATAGAAGAGTCAAAGGACCTTGCGAAGCTCACAGTCGACGAGCTTGCCGGTTCTCTCGAGGCACACGAACAACGTAAGAAGAAAAAAAAGGAGGAGACACTCGAGCAAGCACTTCAAACCAAGGCATCAATCAAAGACAGAAATGTATTCTATTCTCAAAATTTCTGAGGTAGAGGGCGTGGCCGTGGAAGTCATGAAAATGGTCGCGGTGGTAAAGGCAGCAGTCATGAGAGGTACTATAAGGAGAAGGGACAGTCGAGCCAACCAAATTGGCATGGAAGAGGACGCGGTCGAGGAAGAGGCGGCCGGTCGAACTATTCCAATATCGAGTGCTACAAGTGCTACAAGTGCTACAAGTATGGTCACTATGCGAAGGATTGCAACTCCGACAAATGTTATAATTGTGGTAACATGGGGCATTTTGCAAAAGATTGTCGAGCCGATAAAAAGGTGGAAGAAACAACCAACCTAGTCTTGGAAGACGAAGCGAATGAAGGCCTTCTCTTGATGGCTCAAAATGAAGTCAACATCAACAGTGACACTCTGTGGTATCTCGGCTCGGGGGCAAGCAACCATACGTGCGGTCACGAGTACCTATTCAAAGAGATGCAAAAGATTGAAGATGGTCATGTGTCATTTAAAGATGCATCAAAGGTGGAGGTCAAAGGCCGAGGTACGGTTTGTTACTTACAAAAGGATGGCTTAATAGGGTCAATCCAAGATGTTTATTACGTACCAGACCTCAAGACCAACATTTTGAGTATGGGGCAACTCATGGAGAAGGGTTACTCGATACTTTTAAAAGACCGAGTACTACACTTGAAGGACAAGCAAGGGCGTCTGGTTGCTCTAGTCGAGATGAGAAGAAATCAGATGTACAAACTGAATTTGAGAAGGGTGCGAGAAAAATGTTTGCGAGTCAACGTAGAAGACAAGGCATCGCTGTGGCATCTCCACTTTGGTCACCTACATCAAGGTGGTCTAAAAGAGTTAGCAAAGAAGAACATGGTGCACGGGCTGCCGGACATGGACTATGAGGGCAAATTTTGTGAAGAATGTGTGCTTGGCAAGCAAGCGAGAACCTCGTTTCAAAAGAAGGTAGAATATCGAGCTAAACATACTCTCGAGTTGATTCATACCGACATATGTGGACCAATCGCCCCTGAATCTTTTAGTGGTAAAAGGTATTTCATTACCTTTATCGATGATTTCTCATGGAAAACTTGGGTTTATTTTCTGAAAGAAAAATCCGAGGCATTCGAGGTGTTCAAAAAGTTCAAAGTGATGGTGGAGAAGGCAACTGGTAGACACATCAAAGTCGTACGATCCGATAGAGGTGGCGAGTATACTTCGACGGCTTTCATGGAGTATTGCGATGAGCAAGGCATAAGGAGATTTCTAACCGCAGCATACTCTCCTCAACAAAACGGTGTGGCCGAGAGGAAGAACCAGACTATTCTCGACATGGTTCGATCAATGCTCAAGAGCAAGAAGCTATCGAAAGCATTCTGGGAAGAAGCCGTGCAATGTGTCATCTATGTACAAAATCGATGTCCACATGTGAAGTTAGATAATCAAACACCACAAGAGGCATGGAGCGGACAAAAGCTGACAGTTTCTCATCTCAAAGTGTTCGGTAGTGTGGCTTATGCACACGTACCGGATCAACGAAGAATGAAGCTCAAAGACAAAAGCAAAAGGTATATTTTTATTGGGTATGATGAGAAGACAAAAGGGTACAAGCTACTCGACCCGAGAAGCAAGAAGATGATGGTGAGTCGTGATGTGCGAGTAAATGAAGCAAGTGAGTGGGACTGGAACAAGTCGACGGAGGTTATCATCGAAGTTGGAGAATCATCAGTCGTTGCACCAACAAGTATACCAACAAACTCTGAAACTACCGATGATGAAGAGGAACCACGACAACAAAAAATGTGAAGTTTGCAAGATTTGTATGATGCGACAAATGAGGTACACCTTGTATGTCTTTTGGCAGATGCTGAAAATATCAGCTTTGAAGAGGCGGTGCGAGACAAGAAGTGACAAACTGCCATGAACAAGGAGATTAAGGCGATTGACCGCAACAACACATAGGAGCTAGCAGAATTGCCGAAAGGCAGTCAGCCTATTGGTGTGAAATGGGTGTTCAAGAAAAAGATGAATGCTCTAGGTGAGATAGAATGGTACAAGGCGAGACTTGTTGTGAAGGGATACAAGCAAAAGATAGGAATTGACTATGACGAGGTGTTTGCTCCTGTTGTAAGAATGGAGACAATCCGATTACTCATTTCACAAGCTGCTCAATTCAAATTGCCAATATTTCAAATGGATGTCAAGTCGGCATTCTTGAATGGTGTGCTCAAAGAAGATGTCTACATCGAACAACCACCCGGGTTCATGAAAATCAGAGAAGAGAAGAAGGTGCTAAAATTGAAGAAGGCGCTTTACGGGTTGAAGCAAGCACTGCGGGCATGGAATACACGTATCAATACATATTTCAAGGAGAACGGGTTCAAGCAATGTCCCTACGAGCATGCCCTTTACGTAAAGAAGAATGGAGGTAACGTGTTATTTGTTGCTCTTTATGTCGATGACCTCATTTTTATGGAAACAATGATGAGATGATAAAAGAGTTTAAGGGCACAATGACACGGGAATTTGAGATGTCAGATTTGGGCTTGATGAAGTTTTTTCTTGGTTTGGAGGTTAGACAAGTAGAGACGGGTATTTTTGTATCACAGGATTCATATCCAAAAGAGATTTTGAAGAAGTACAAGATGGCAAATTTCAACCTGGTATCTTTCAAAGAAGCAACCGATCGTGACGCTCTCGACGTGTGAAGCTGAATATGTGGCAGCATCTTGGTGTGTATGTCATGCGATATGGCTTAGAAATTTATTGAGCAAGATGGAGCTAAAGCAACTAGCTGCAACCGTGATTCAAGTTGACAACAAATCAGCAATTGAGTTGGCAAAGAATCCAATGAATCATGAAAGAAGCAAACACATTGACGTTCATTTTCACTTTATCCGAGATCATGTGAAGGAAGAAAATGTGGAGTTGGTGCATGTGGCAAGTCAGGATCAAGTTGCAGATATCTTCACAAAACCGCTACCGAAAGTACTTCTCGACAAATGCAAGAAAATGATTGGCATGACGGATGGTAGAAGCATTTAAGTTTATGGGGGAGTTCTGTTGAATAAACATTAAATGTCATATTAGTGGGTTTTAAATTTAGGAGTTAGGAAATATAAAAGGTCAAGAGTTTTTGTAGATGAAAGGCCAAAGGGTGATAAATTTAATTATTTTTCAGTTTCTTTTTTAGTTTTAGAATCTATATAAAGGTCTTGGTGATTTCATTTGAATATAGAACTAAGAGAAATACAAAATTTAAAGTATTACAAGTGAGTTTATTTGAGTTCTCATTATCAGAATTATGACTAAAACATCTAGTTTGCCTGGCTTTTTGTTTCATTGGAGATGTAGGGAGCTTCATATTGTTAATCATAATATGTATGATTGTTGATGTGACAGGCTTCCAAATGGTTCCTTTCCAATCATATATCTTAAGGTTCCTTTGGCTGCTTCTAATTTATCGAAAGTGGAGTGTTCTTCTTTGGTTGATAAAATAGCTAATTAAGCTACTGTTAATAGCTATGGGATTCCATTATCAGGAACTTTCTCTAGTCTGGTAAGGCTAGTTCTTCTAAAAGATCTAAAGTAGCCTTGTCGATATTGGTAAACTGTTGAGGGCTGGTGGTCTTGGCCTTGGGAACTTAGAACCTTGTAATAAAGTTGTTGTTCCCAAGCATGTGTGGTTCCTTGTTACCCTCTCTAGTGACTCTCTTTGGATCACTTGGTATAGATTGCATCTATTGAAAGGTCAATTTTACTTCCCAGTTAGGATGTATTTAGACATGTGGTTTGGAGGAAATTGTTGAAGCTTCATAACTCTACACGAGGCAGTATTTTGACTAAAATTGGCAAAGAGGAAAAAGTTAATATTTTGATAGATCCTTGGCTTCATGCCCGGATGACACTTAGTAGGTTTGGGAGGGATTTCTCCTTAGTCACGGACTGGTCTTTAGACACTAAGGTTTGTGTTGTGAACCAAAATGGCTTACGAGACCTTCCTATCCGATCATCTCTGGGTTTGATTGCACTTATGAGGATTTTGAATACGACTGCGTTGCCTAATAGTAACCGCAAGGAGTTGTGGTGTTGGACTGAGACTAGAAATGGTATGTTCTCCATCTCTGATGCGTATGTTCTTTTTTTTCTTTTTTTTTTTGATACTACAGTTGATCGGGCGGCTCTGATCTAGTTTTCGGGGCATATCTCTAATTGCAGCTTTATTTTGTGGCTCACGTTGAGGAATAAACTGGCTACTTTGAATTAAGAGTAAATGAGATACTTTGACAATACAAGCTTGCTTCTTTTGTTCTGCATGTTTGGAACCAGTATCTCATTTTTTTGTGGTTGCTCTCGTGGGAGCACTATTTGGAGGAGGTTGTTAACTTTGCTCGATGTGAATATCAGTTTTTCTAACTATAATCATTTAGTTTCTTAGCTCCTCTCTGTTTATATAGGCCAAAAAAATACTTTCGGTCTACTATGTTTAAACTTTCTTTTATTGTCTTTATTTATTTTATTTGGAAAGAAAGGAATGGTAGGTGCTTTAATGGCATTATGAGAGATAGTGATAACATTTTCTTATGTATAGTTAGAATGATTAGAGAAAATGTTTGGTCTTATAGGAATATAGATTTCTCTTCTGTCAATCATAGAATTCAGGAGGCTTGATATTTACCTGATAATATTTTTGGATAGTCTGTTCAAGGTGGTTTGTGTTTTTTCTTTGTTTTGCATGGGGTGCGCCTCTTGTACAGTGTATATGTTTTTGGTTGAATATATTTACTTTTTAAGAAAAAAAAAACAAACATGTTTGCTTAGTAAGCGGACATGTCTACATAGTAAGTGGACATTTTACATGGTATACCAACATGTTTACACAGTAAACGAAAATCTTTATATTATAGACATGTGTTTATAATGGCATAAAGGAAATATATTACCCAGAACGGAAATATATTTGCTCAGAATGAAATATGTTACCCAGATGGAAATATATTACCCAGAACAAAAATATAAGCTACTACAATTTTGACTTACAATGACACCCATATATATAATACAATAACAAGTCTCTAAAATCTATCAAAGAAAAATAGAGTAGGGTGAGATAATTTGGATGAGATGACAACTAAAAAATTATCCCACCATACTCTATTTTTCTTTAAAAAAATTAACTGTCATTAATATATTATCTACCATGACAGGTATAATAATCACAGTCATAATTATATATACCCATTTATGTTAATTAGAAAAATGTCACCTATATAATACTAATATTTCTCTTGTCCTCTCTCAAAAATCATATCCTCCTCTCGAAGTCTCTATCTGGAGCGAACTCGAAGCTCTCTCAAACTCCTCTCTCACTCTCAGCCTGCTCTCTCTCTCTCTCTCTCTCTCTCTCTCTCTCTCTCTCTCCCCGTCTCTAGCTTTCCTCTGCACTACTCTCTCTATCTCATCTCTGCACTGCTTCATCTATCTCGATACTCCTCTCTCTTTGTTGCTCGCTCTTCTCTGATCTATTCTCTCACTTGAATCTCAGCCTCCTGCGAAAGTTCTCGTGGTGAATTTGTAGTTTTTTTCATCTTTATTTAGTATTATTTTTTCTAATCTAGTTTTATTGAGATTTAGGGTTTAGATTTTGAGTTAGGGTTTCGAGTTTTCTGATTTATTTAGGGTTTAGATTTAAAGTTTGGGTTTAAAGTTTTTATTTATTTATTTGGTTTCTCCATTTGGTTGTAAGGTTTGAATATTATGTTTTCTAGATTTGAGTCATGCATGTTAACTGTGGAGTAATTTGCAATCTTGTGTTCCCAGTGTGGTTAATTACTGTGCTTTTTATTATTTTTCTAGCTTGGTCTACATTGAAGACTTGTGGGGATGGGATGATTTTTTAGAAATTGGAATCAGAAGAAATCTTAAGAAGTGGGTCCGTATTTGTTAAATGGTGAAGGACTCTCACAGTTATATGCTCGATTGTCTGAACTTCTGGGACTCCATGAAGCATTTGTTGTTCTTAAATGTGATTGTCAACACAATCGCAACAAACCATAAGTGTTACACTACGGTGAAATAATTTTATTTTTTATTATTGCTTATAATTGTTTTCTCAGTATCTGATATTTTATTTAAATGTGTCCATTCCAGAGTGAGGAGGTCATTGATCACACCTTAAGTTTGTTCTTGTTCTTGGAGCTGGCATTAGGATAATTTACATTTCTTCATTTTAATTAAAGAGTTGAAGTAAGGCAGCCTGGATTGCTTATGGTATAACTCTCTTTTCTTTTCGTTTCAGTTTATTTTTGGAGTTTCTTTGCAAGTATATGACAGCGGAGCTGCTTTGAAAATTAAACACTGTTAAATTTATAATTGCAAATCATATAGTAAGTCCAACTTTTAATTATTTATACTTTGAGTAATTGCTTTTATTTTAATTTGACTCTATCTCTATTAACGTCATCTAGTTCTAAATGTTTTCTCCTGAAAAATTAATTTTAGAGAGAGCAGTTTTCTTTTTAGAAGAATATCGATGTTCGCGGAGCAGAACCACCTTCTATTACACCATTGGTTGGCTAATCTTTATGGAGGATAGTCCAGTGAAATTCAAATCTTCAATGGAACCACTTTTGCAAGTAACTCTCTCTGGCGACAAACAAATAGTTTCACTAGCAACTTGATTAATTTATCATTGATAATGGCTCATCTAATAATGTTAAAAATGGATGTTTTATCTTCATTATGCAAAAACCAGTCTCTAATGGCTCGCCCTTGCAGAGTTGGGTTGGTTTCTTTTCTTGGGATTTTACCAAAACCTCCAGCTTTTAGAGCAGCAAGCACAGAAGAGCAAAGTAGCACTAATCAGAATTGGCACTAGAGGAAGGTACTTCATATCTTGTCTTTTCTCTTCGATTCAATTTCCTAGAAATGTCTTTTCTGCTCCAACGCACAAATGTAATTCTTACTTGGAATTTCTCGAAGAAACATAGAATTAGCAACTTTAAATGTGCTCTTTAGCTAAGTTATTTGAGTCTCTATTCCATTGCTATCAAATTGGTTATTGGATCTTACATTCTTGTAAGTTGATCACTTTACTCTTGATATAGGAAACATTATGCTCTATAAGGATAATAAAGAAAGTCCCACACCAGTTGCTATTTTGTCTACAGCTCTAGAAAGTCTAAGATATATTCTACCCATGAACTTAGATGCAATGCAAGTTATTGTTCTTCTCTTTGTTACCTAGAAAGTCTAAATCAATTTACTCAGCATTTGATAAGAAAATGTAAGTTTCTTATTATCTTTTTACGCGCTACATGCACTTCCCAATCGTAAAGAAGCTATCATAATATCTTCTAAGGCACACCAAAATGAAAAAGTTTGAGAACTTAAAAGCCTTGGTGAATGTCTTTTCCATTCAGCCATCTTCTATCATTTTATTACGATATCTCATATCATGGAAGTAATTATTTTACTGAATCCATGCTTTAAATGTAGTGATGGCAGGATATAAGTGTTGGAGTAATTTTTTTTAATGAACCTTTATTTTTTCTACTATCATATTAACAATAGTTGAGTAAATGAATTTTTATAGTTATATTTTGTAGTTCTCTTGCCAATTAATTAAAAACTCTTTTTATTTGTGATGAGTGGTTTAGTTACACTTTGTAGTTCTCTTTTGCTTGGTTAGATACTAAGAAGCAGAGCCTACTTCTTATTTGAGGTTTGTACTTTTGGTGCAAGCATGATTGCAAGCCAAGCTTGAGATAGGTAGTGGAAATGATTTGGTGTGAGGACCTGAGGTGGCTTTATTGTATCTTGCCAAGGTCTATCTCAGATTAACTTTTACTGTCAAAAACGCGTTAGAAGGCTTGGCTTTATGTTATGGGAAGGTAGTTTTTGCCTTTCAATGACATTTTTAAAAAATAATTATGGGACCTTTTAATGACTGATATTCTCTGACATCTAATGCATTTTTGTGAGACTTTTAGATGACGAGGATTGACCTTTTAATGATGGGGATTCCCCATCATCTAATATCTTTTCACGGGACTTTAGATGACGGGGAATCCTCATCATTAAGGGCCAAAAGCCAGGATTTTTTAATGACGGGGAAAGTAAAGATGATAGCTCGGTAGATGACAGTCGGCCAGCCATCAATATAGGGTAATAATGATGGGTTTTACCCGTCATCTAACCCCTTTTTGTTGTAGTGATATGTACCAATAATTGAAATATATTTAATCAGAACGAAAATATATTTACCTAGAAGGGAAATATATTTGATCCAAAATGGACATACATTTACCCAGCTATGGATGTCCTTCGACGACCAACAAATGATGATTAACAGAAACATGATGAAAGTGATAGAGTATGAAATCAAAGAATTATTTCAATTAGACATTTCTTCAGTCCACAACTACTTCTCCCTTTTTAGGCTCCATACTAAGTACACAAAAAATATCTTGTAACCTTTTATTAGTTGAATTGCGCTTATAAATAAGGGAAAAATACTTGGACAGCTCCTGAGGTTTATCTAAAAGACGCGAACGCCGGCTATAGTTTAAGAAAAGACATGGACCTCCATTGACATTTTATTTTAGAAACTAAAAAAATCCAAAAACGTTATTTTCCTTACTAACGGTATTAAAATTTCTCAAAATATCAAGAATACCTTTATTTTTCTATCTTACTAGGTAGAACCTGAATTTTCGTGTTTTGGGCTTTTCTCGGGTTATGAGGGGAATAACCCAATTTCATATTTTCAAGGTTTTCTCAAGTATGGGTTTTTCGGGTACGGGTCAATATTACTTGAATGGGTCTAGATCTAGGGTTATTTTGATAACATCATTTTAAAATTAATTTTTTATAACAGATTGAACCTATTTGTCTTTTCTTAAACTACATGGGGGTATGTGTCTTTTAGGTAAACCTTAGGGGGTGTACAAGTATATTTTTCTATAAATATATAGTCTTTCATTGTAATCCGGAGAAATGACAGAAACACTCTAATTGGAAGTAACCTTGTAAATTCATCTCCATAATGAGAATGATATAAAAAAAATTTCCTGTAATTTTTTTTCTCGTTAAAAATTTTTCACGTAAATTATGATGTATATTATGTCCTTTTAATTACTCATTGTTTTCTCAATATACTGTAACGATGATTCACGGCTAATTGGATGGTCAGTTAGGGTTTTTTTTTTTTTGCCTTTTATCTTTCAAAAAGAGCTTGTTTGGTATAGAGTTCATTTTCTATTCCTTATGGTGTCTACTTAATGAATTATTTCTCTACTATACCCCGCTTTTGATTAACTCAGATTGCAGAGCTATCCTGGGGTGAAAATTTATACTGTTGACTGTTTTTGTGTTTGTAATTCTTTGTGCCTTATATTGCCAGTGTCAATATCTGATTGAGGAATGATCAGCTTCCCACTCAACAGATCTGCAGCAACGTGCATATGAATTCCAAGCTCTCATGGGACTGCACTAGATGCTGATGCTTTTGAAATCATAATGCCGACCGATAAACGCTGTGAGGATATTGAGGTAAAAAATGTATCTGTATGTAGTTACTACACACTAAGACATTATCCGTAAGAGTTCATAAAAGTCCTCTTCAGTTTTTCCTAATCTGTATTTTGATTTAGAATTTCTTTTGATTTGGTATACTTTTTGCTTGTAGAATAATGTTCTTTTTCCACTGTCTTCTGCAGATATATATGGACCTTTCATTCCTGAACGATTATGTCCACCAGTCGCTACAAAAAAGGTGCACACCCATACATTCCTGCAAACCAACGTCTTGAGATGGAAACTATAACCCAGTTCAGTTGTCCCTATCGGCATGATGCTTCTATTAATGTTCTTAGGTTGAGGCTTGTGAGTTTCCAAAACCTCCAATGCCATCAATAGTTCCTCCTGCTTCAGTACCTGAGCCGTACTATTCTGACAATGGGTCACCTAATATCAAGCTACAACTTGATGGTGTTAAAATGAAAGGGGGAAGGCCAAAAACATCTTCTTCTCTGAGCCATCATCTAATTCTGTAAGCCCAAAAGATCAACAACCTTCTCTGACTTTCTTGATCTGGGTGAACCCATAAGTAATAGACCAGCTGTGGATCCATGTAAACAGTTGGAAGGGCTGCTTGATCAAATTCAAGTTACTTCTAATGATAATCATAGTGAAGTTGGTACCTCACAAGCAGAGGTGCTGTAAGTACACAGGATATCAGTATTGGGGATTTTCTTTTCAACTACAATTGATGATATGAGTCTTGCATTTGGTAGATTATTAAATGAAACTACTAAGTCTACCCAAGAATGACTTGCATTGTCTCCATGGCAGGAGAAATTATTAAGACTACTGGTCACATTGCGGCTGGTGGTCATGTCGATAAAATTAAAATATTAACTGTTAAGATTTATTCTAATTTAATTTAAAAAATAAATAAATAAATAATAGATCGTTCAGATTTATATCAACGGATCAGATTTAAAAAATATAGAGTCCATATCATATTGTGAGCGATAGACTCAATAATTTCTCATATGGCAGAGTGTTAAAATCAGGTATAGGGTTGTTTTGGTTAGAGGATTATAGTACTTCTGTAGAACCAATTTTGGGCCATTAAAGGCTATTTCCATGAATAAAGTAAATTGAAGGCTATTTTTCCCCTTAAATACAAGCTAATGGCAATCTGGGTCTTAAGAAATTTTCCCAGGCAATCAGTTTTTCCAAACTGAAGATAAATTCGTAAGATAAAAAAGGAAAGTTTATCTAACATCCATTGTAGTTTGTCTAAATGACACAGATAAACACTCATCTAATTTGAATATTGATAAATAAGCCAATTATGTTAAAAATATGTTATTTAGGTGTAAAAAAATAATATTATCCCTATAACCAATTCAATTTAACTATTTTTCAAATTCGAAACGTTAGCCAGTCAGGATTTATTAGGTTTAGATGAATTTTAGTTTGAATACTTAAAGAAATTAGTTTCTTACCTTTTTCAGAATTGGGAATAAAATAATTGGTAATTTTGATATTATGTACTGTTGAAATGATTTTAGTTTGAAATTTAAAGCTTCCAAGGTTTTTTATCAGTGAAACCTAATATAGAGGGTGTAGATATTGCATTTCGTCCGGCCCAATAGCTTTAATATTCATTTTATTTTTTGACCCAATGCTAGAGTCTAGAAAATACCTGGAACATAAAAATAAATAACAAAATCTCAAAATAACAAAAAATAATAAAAAGAAAACTGAAAAAATACTCGGAATAAATAAATGAATAAAATATTTAAAAAATAATAAATAAAATATTCTGAAAATAATAAATTTGAACAATTTTCTTTTCATGGTAAAAAATATTGGAATATGTCCATAAAGTAGCGTGTGATAACTATTTATGTGTATGTAGTTATTTTTCAGACATTAGTATTATTGAATTTTTATGAATAAAAAGAAAATTTTATTTTAAAATAAAGTGTGTCTGTAAATTACTTAAGTCTTGAAACTTTCATCAACGAATGAAAAGTGAAGACAGAGGCGTCTCCAGATGAACTCTTCTAAGAAAATTCAGAACAATATTTGCAGTCTTAGGATCGAGTGGGCAATCGAATCTGATTACGACTGTTAGGTTGAACCAATGGATGCCAGTCATGGGGCATGAAAGTGGAGACTCAAACGATTAACCTAAACATGTTGAATAGACCGATAACAAATTAGTTTAGAGCCTAAAATCGTTTACCTAGCTCTAAATCTAATTGTTACACCTTGAATGTATTTTTGTAACTACTTTAATCCTGAGGTGAATACGTAACTTGACTTAATTAGTTGCAATCTTTGATATGTCAAATGAGTGAGTTCGATTTGACGGGCAATACCTCGGCTGTTGAGATTGTAATTCAATTAAGTCGGGATTACATGATTCACAGATATAAAATTTCGTGGTTGAATTGCGAAAGTAACAATATCACCTTATGCTTTATTGATGGGTGTGTGAATAAATTAACCTGATCATATATTCAATGAATTGAGTTATTGACTAAGACTTGTGAATTTATACGAGATAATTCACTATTATGTCTTTCTTATGCATAATCAATAAAGGAGTTAAGAAAATAATAACATGAGGGGTAAAACGGTATTTTTATATCCCGATCTTGTTACTGATATTCACGATGGGTATTATGTTAAAATATTATGTGGACCATAAAAATAAAAAAAAGATTTATTTACACTAACAGAAAAGTAGCATGCATGAATCAAAAGTCGATTCGACATCGAACCTATGTAAAGTCGTACGATGTCAGGATTAAATAGATCAAGAATTTATGAAGATAAATTCGTCGGGTATTTGAATCCTTAACTTTGTTCAAGTGGGTCCATCTGGTCTCAGAAATAGCTTACGAGAACAGGAATAGAGAAACGAAGTAAATTGGATCAAAATGTGTTTTGGTAGCAAATCATATTTTCTACACATATATGTGATAGGTGATGTCATTTAATTAGTTAAATGTGATTATTTATATTGAAATTAGTTAGTTTATTATTTTCTAATTATTAGATAATTAGTAAATAAAAAACATTAATTAAATAATTGATAATAATCAATTAAATCTATCACTTGGATTGATAAATTTCAATACAACTCTAACACTATGCAGATATACTGATTTTCGGCAATTTGAATATAAGGGGGTGAATTTTTAGAAATTTAAAATATATGAGTATATTTGAAAATATGAAAAATTAGATTTTATAATTATCTAATAGCAATTTCATTGAAGAGAGAGATAGAGATATAAATCTCATATTAGATACAGAGAAAAATAGTTTTCTCCCCTTCCTAGTGATTGTCGTTGATTGAGAGAGCATTAAAAGAAAAATATTCATTTTTTCCTTCAATTATTTTGAGAGCCCACAATCAAATTCTACACAAAATTCTCGTGAGATATATTTATGAAATTAACGGGTGGTTGTTGGTGGATGAAATTCACAAATCATTCTTGAAGTTCAAGTGCGTGATTCGAATCCCGAAACTTGAAGAACACGAAGAACGCTTGAAGGAATTTCATCAGTTCTTAAATCTCGGATAAAAAGTATAGGTGAAAAATTATTTCTAACCTTATATTCTCGTTTAATATCGTATATACATAATCACATGTTGTTTGGTTTTAAATTATTTAATTCGATTAAATAAGTTAATTGAAATTTTTTTATATTCCACTCACGAACCGTTCGTGGTTCAAACTTATTAAAATCTATCGATCCCAGCAAAAAATCCTTAACTTTCTAACTAATGAATGCATGGTAGAAAAATAAGTCTAGATATATTTTCTTAATTAGAAATATATTAAGCATCGATTACCTTCCTAAAATTTGAATATCAGATATGGTTTTATTTCCTTAACTATTAACACTAATTTTCACCAATAAAAGGTGACTCTTTTAAGATATCAGAGGACCAATTTTTCTAGAGAAATGAATAAAACAGAATTTGAGAGAGAAAGAGAGAAAATGAGAAGAGAGGGTGGCCAACACCACCACTGTCGGCGTCGGCACAGCCACTGCCAACTGAGGCACCTCCGTTCGACGTCTTCAGACGACCTAAACACTACTGTTGGATTAGTCTCGACATCAACTATCAACCCTCCAAGTTTCAACCTAATGGATGAGTGATGACTGAGATACAATCATTTAAAGTTTGCCCTAAAAACTTTAACTATTTGATTCTCCGTTGTCAGATACTTTTTTGAAGAACGACCACTACCATTCAACCCCTCTCATTAAATTCTATAAATTTATCTTAATTGTGACCAAAACAACTACCTTTCTAGTAACCAAAAAAGTCCAAAATTCAATAAACTCTTTCCGATCAAATATCTCACATGTCTGCTGAGACTCATTATTTCAGTCTTAGTTTGGAGGATCCTCTTGTTTAATCTTCATAACAATAAGTCTATGATCTAATCCGATACCGTGAACATCTACCACTTATTTTAAAAATACGGTAAACAATATTATTTATTCAAATTTTAGTGTATAAGTTTTTCTTCTTTGCATTATTTTATATATCTATGGTAATATATTAATAGATATATGAGGGTGATTTCAACTATTTATTATTTTATAAAATTCTATTATAAATATTAACAACCATCTCCATTGTCATTATTTAAACTAACGTTTGAAAATAATTTAACATTTCTTTCAAACCTGAAAATTTTGACAACGAGTTTTAGAGATATTGGAAGTCAAATTCTCTATTCTCAAAAGGTGAGGAATTATATTTTGGAAGTCCGAAATTCATTCCCAATATTTTTTTTATAAATTTATAAATAATTTCATAAAATGAGATTTAGAGATATTGAAAGTCCAATTCTCTACATTCAAGATGTAAAAAAATCATACTTGGAAGTCTGAGTTTGATTTCAACGTGAATTTTTACAATCCTAAATTGTTCACAAATAAGTTTATACATACATGATTTATTAGAATGCTATATTGAGAAATATTATGAGTCTAATTTTTCTCAAGGTATTTAAAAAAGAACTATTTTCAGAAGTCTGATTCTTAATTCCTATATTTTCTAAACGAATAAAATATTGTTAATAACAAATTATTAAAAAAATTCAACGGTCTCAGTGCCACTCATTAATATCTCAAACTTATTTTAATTCTAAAACAAGATCGTACATTATGAGACATGTAAAAAATAATATTTTCAAATATTTTTAGGACCTTTTTTAATTATACCAATTGATAAAATTGGTAACCGTTTAAACAATGTGTGTCGTGAGGGGTGCTAATACCTCACTCACACACAAAGAACTCCATAATCAACTATGAGTTTTCTCATAGACTAAATATTTTAAAATCGGGTGACCAATCACGCATTATTTTAAGTGGTGACAACTTCAAATTTATTTTCAAAATATCATTTTCAATCACTTCTCTGCGTAGCAGGCATGTCGCGGTAGAGGGAGGTTAGTTTCATTTTTCAAATTAAATGAATGTCCGTGTCATTTAAATAACTTACATGAACTAACCGAAGAATTTTTCATAAAAAAAGAGCTAGATAGTTGCCCATATATGATATTTATTTAAAAACATTCCTTATGGCTGATTAAGCTTACTACTTTAATTTTACTTGACTAAAAGCATACACAATTTCCCTTCCCAAAAATAAGTACACAAAAGAAGATCTACAGAGATCTCAGTATAATTAGCTTCTCATTTTTTGGCTAAATTATTAGCAAAGAAAGTACGGTTTCTTATTGCTAATTAAATACTATAAATTTACTCAAGTATACAAAATATTATATACTACTATACTATTTAAGCATGAAATTAACAAGCGTACCTTAACTTAATTAGTTTGTCAGTGTATAATTTATTACAGAAACTTATTAAATTCTTTCATTTTTTTAGGACAATTTAGTCTAATGAGGCCAATTGCTCGTGATAAGGATAGTTTAGTTTTTATGAAAAAGAAGGAAGAACATTAGTATCCAAAACCTATTTGTTAAAATCACCTGTTCTTCTTTCTTGTTACAAAAAACAATGATTAATAAAAAAACTTACTAAAGAAAAAAATCATTGAATAGACATGCATCGAATTTTAAATTCGGACCCTCTATGCTATATTGTTTAATACTGTTGGAAATTTTATTTGGGTTACAAATTCAAAACTTTATTTCAGGAGTTACAGAATTTTTATTAATTTGGTTAATTTAATTTTATATACATAACAAATTTTCTGCTATGGATTCTTGAAAAAAAATACGCCTAATATGTTCTCTTGGGATATTCATTTTCTTTGCTCAAGTGTAATAAATTTATCATGAGATATTTCTTGTAAAGGCGCGGAATTAGTTTTAAAGATAATAATTTGTCATGTCTCCGTCTAAGATATTTTCAACAATATTTTAATCAATTTTCGGGTAATATTTTTTATTAATTCACAATAACTTCTATTATTTTTCTAACAAATACTCGAGTATAAATTGATTTGATATCCATGATATTTTAAGATCGAAATGAATAGTGATTAAAAGTTAACTTTGATATTGGACAAGAAATTTTGTGCATTTTCTCTTCGAAGGTCCCTATCACACCCATATCAAAAAACTACTCGATGAATCACTTATTCACATGAATTTGTGTGAACTCACTGTTTTAATTGAATAGGAAGATCTCATGTTATATCCGTATTCTTTATTCTAAAAATAGACGGTTTAAATATAAAAGTCCACTGGAAGTGGGTATAGAGACCCCTCCTTTGAAAAAAAAAGCTACGGAGTTAAATTTTCCCAGCACAAAAATAGCTAAATGTTCAAATTTCTTTGTGGATGCTTCATCCTAGGCAGCGGGTGTCGACGAACGGGCCCGCTGTGTGCAATGAATCTCTTAAGTTGGAATGCTTAGGTATGGGCAAACCCAAAGCATTCTCGACTTTGCACAAAATCGTGCAAAGTAAGAATCCGAGCCTAGTTTTTTAAAGGAGACGAAACTGCAGAAAAATGAGGCTGAAAGTATGAAAAACAAGTTGGGTTTTCCTGATGGTTTGATTGTTGATAGAGATGGTTTAAAAGGAGGTCTTGTTATCTATTGGGAAAGTGAGGTGCCGGTTTCTATCCGATCCTTCTACGCGGGTCACATTGATGCAATGATTACCGAAGCAAATGGTTTTGTTTGGAGGTTTACGGGCTTTACGATAACCCAAGCCATTCGCTAAGGCACTACTCGTGGGATCTCCTTCAACGATTGCACAATTGCTCGGTTCATCTGTGGTTGGTAGTCAGGGATTTTAACGAAATCCTTAATCACTCCGAAAAAGTGGGGGACCTCAATAGGGGGAAGCCCAAATGGGTGCCTTTAGACAAGTTCTGGAAGCTTGCAATTTAGAGGAATTATATAGTAAAGGCCCAATATTTACCTAGTTTAATAAAAGGGAAAGAGCTAGCTTCATTAAGGAAAAGATTAGATCGGGCCTGTTGCTTCCAATGCGTGGGGGGGGGGGGGGGG
>QANY01003900.1:41695-167206 GCA_003255025.1 Datisca glomerata
GGGGGGGGGGGGGGGGGGATATTTCAAATGGGCCTGGTCCGAAAACTTGGGTTTTTTACTCTTCAGACCATCGCATGGTGCTGGTCCATCTAGAAACCCAAGACCCAGCTTCTTCGTACGATTCGAGATTAACAGACCAAGGCAAAAGGTCTTACTTTGAGGTGTACTAGACAAGGAAGTTGGATTCACTACTACAATTTTGGTATTAGGTAACGGTTAAAACCCGTCATTATAAAGTTATAATGACGGCTGACCGTCCGTCAATTATCGGGCTGTCATTTTTACTCATTTTCAACAAAAGTTGTCATAATAGAGTGCCGCAAAAATCAATTAGATGATGGGAAATACCCGTCATCATAGATGCCGCCAAAAGCTATTAGATGACGGGGAATCTCCGTCATCATAGGTGCCGCCAAAAGCTATTAGATGACGGAAATTCTCCGTCATCTAATGTTCAAATTATTTAAAAAAAACTATAATGGAAAGGGAAAAAATGCATTTTCATGATATATTTTTCATTAATTACCTTCTCACGATAGATTTTTTTATATACATTAATGTCGAGATAACTTTTAATCAACATCTATAACGTTATAGAGATCCAAAGTATTTTTGTACTTATACGCAAAAGCATCTTTCATGCAGTAAAAACGTTCATGTGTAGTGCTAGCATTATGTGTGTGCAAACTGCAAAACATGCTACCCATAGGCTACTCAAGCGCACAATACAGATACTAGCTTGTGCAAAACCATGGTACATCGGTAATGATGCAACAAAAGTTCACGATGACTAAGTGAAACTTCTTCTACATATTTTCCTTGTTCTTAATCCTTCTATCTTTTAGTTATTATAGCTTAAATATCAGTAGAAGTGGAAGGAAGGGTCTAGAGATACATGTAGAGATTGCTATTAACGCATACAAGTTTGAGATGGTACTAAAAATCTGCACTCCAGGTTCACATTCCACAAATTTAGTGAAAGGGAAGTAAATAAAACAATTAACTAGCCTCTTCAAGTGTTTTGCGTGTTTATATATGTACTATTTCTTTTGGCTACTTAAAGAGGAGATCCTACTATTATTCTATTAAATTTATGTGTGCATAACTGATAAGTAACCCAGTTTCTACTTTCGGGGATAAGCTAAATAGAAGTAAACAACTTAAGTAAAGGTTAAAGAGGTTTAGCTAAATTTCAAGAAGCGGTTGAGGTATTTTGAGCAGAAAGCAATTTATTATTTATTATATATAAGTTGGACAACAACATCATTAACTACATATAGGAAGAATGGAAGCATAAGATAAACCTGGTCTTTCTTCTTTTTTACTTCTACGCTATAGATTGACACTCCCATTATGAATATAATATACTTTTGAGGTAAATTTTCTTATCAGTGTTCGCAATCACTCTCAACTGACTGCAGATGAAATTGCTCAAACTTGTTAAATCCAAAAGGTCCTACGCCAGAGTTGCAAAATATATGTATAATAAGCAACTGGCATAGTGACTATTGACATATATTATATCCTAGTTCTTCCCCTCCTTCCTCACTACGCTTCGCTTGACTTGAGTTGGGAAGAGTCATATTCATATTCCTATTCAAAAACTCCCCGTAATGCTTGTATTCCCTTACTGAACGGTTCCCCTACTCGCTTGCTAATGGACTATAGCCAGAACGAAGGCGCGGATTATATACCAAGTCTTTCCTATTCTCCTAGTCTCGCAGTTGTCAGCTCCTTAGCTTTGATTTTTTCTCCTTTACTCTTTAAGGTAAGCTTGTTTGTGTTCGGGCTTTCGAGTTGGATATCACCATATACTAGTGCTAGTGCGGATACAAGAGCCAGAACTCCAGTTTGTGTTCTTCAACAGGTTGCAAAACCAGTTCTTTTCGGATCGAACCAATCACTAAAATTAAGTGCTTCATCATATTATCATGCTACTCAAATTCATAAACAAAAATTTTGATTCTCTTTCTTTAGGACAAAACTTAACTTAACTTACTTGCCTCTTTCCAATGCTATCTTTGCTTCAAGCCTTTCTCTCCAAGCCAAAAGTGTTTCAACAGTTACTGATTCCCCATGAGGTATACTTATCTGGAATTTTTCGGTGGAGTTAGGACATTAATCATCTAATTAGCTATAGTATTCAAAAGTTTATCAGAAACTACCAGAGATGCAAAAACACATACCTCCTCAATAGTTAGCATAATAATTAAAATTAAAAGATGCTTACATCTTCCTATTTTGCCTCTTCTGCTTCAACATTATCAATGTTGCATCTTGACTGAACCGTTCTGACAGCCACTCCTTAATACTTGTTTCGAACATATGTCTTGCACCTGCGTAGCATTTTTCGCCTGACTGTCTCTTACCCAAGCTGATCCCTGATCAGAAAACAACACAAACCATGCTCTTTAAACTTTATATTCAAGATAAGGAGCCCAATAAATAGAACATTTTGGTAAAACTCAGACAACTAAAACAAACGGGTTATCGGGAAACCCTAAACTCAGACAAGATATTAGCCTAAAAAGAGAAAGGGCGTGAGGAACGAACAAGTTAAATAATATATAATAGAGTACTAACAACATTTTGATGGGCAAGAGAAAGAGTGTCATAATTTGATCTCCAACGGCCAACAATAAAAGAAGGGCACAATTTATAGTAAATTTTGTACCTTAACTTGAAAGTGTAGAGACTATTTTAAACGCTTTCTGCTTGGCTTTTTCATCATGCAAATCCAATTTCAGCACCAACTTCTATAACAAACAACAATAAGAGTTACACTAAAATTTAATTAAGGTAATACCATGTTGGAAATATTTAGATTAATACATCAATATTCTCTAACTGAGAGTTACCGCACTCAGGAAACACCGTATTCATTTGAAGTTCTTTTAGAGTGAGAATAGTAATAAATAGAGGTAAGAGGGATAAATTGTAGGAAAAATCAAAACTTTAAACATGGGTTTAGCAGAGAAGACAAGAAGAAGAAAAAAAAGAAGAAAAGTTAGAAGAAGAAGCCACCGTCAATTCAATTTGCTCCGTTTGAAGATGAGGAAGTTGCTTTCCCATTTTCAATTGGTCAAAATTTATGAGGGAGGCACCAAATAGAGCATTTGGTTATTTATAAAGTATAAGAGTATATCTTGCATTTTAGCCAAAGAACATAACAAGGAAGCACCAAGAGTTTAGTGTGTGTAGAATAATCACTTCCCGTAAAAACTAACAATGATCCTACCAAAAGTCACAACCTTCGTGAGAAACCAAATTCGAACTGCGTAACTCCTACAATACAGTAAAAAGAAGGAAAAAGGGTTTAGTGTATGCGCAAAGAAAATAACAAATGTCGAATCACTTCAGGATCATGTAGAAACACATTAAGTTCTCACACAAACATAGAAAAAGTATATTGTCCGTGTTACATTAACACTAGACGATAAATAAACAAAGCCATAAAAATTTCAGCTGTACCAAGTTATTGACAAACTTATCTATGCTAAATTAACAACAGAAATCACACGCAACCAGCCGTGAATTAGAAATTAAAACACACCTCGAAGAAAAAAAATCCCTCATCTTGTTTAGAGATGCGAAATCGAAGTGGGAAAGGGCTGGAAAACAAATCTACGACGCAGAGCTCGATAGAGAGCAGTGAGAGAGAGAGCTACGAGATTCAAAAAAGAGAGAGAAATGTGAGAGAAATCAGTGAAAATATAACACTAAATCTAAACTCTAAATAAATCAGGAAAATCTAAACCCTAACTCAAAATCTAAATCCTAGATCTGAATAAAACTAAATCACAACAAATAACACTAAATAAATCTAAAACAAAAACTAAAGACTCACTGCGAGAGTGCGAGAACTGTCACTGGAGGCTGAGACTCGAACGAGAGAACATATTAGAGGTGAGAAGTAGCAGAGAGAGACTGAGAGATGAGTAACCCTAACCTAAACTAGGAAAGATGCAAGAAAAGTTATATCTGAATCATAAGAGAGAGAACATTAGCAAGAAAAATAAAGAAAAACTGAAATACTTACAACGATGAACGATAAGGGTTATAGATCCCAGAAACAGAGAGAGAGAGAGAGAGATACACATACACATTGAGATAGGTATTGGCGACAGCCGGTGACAATAGTCAATGATGAGGATGAAGGAAAATGGAGGCGTCAAGGAATTTGAGAGAGTGTGAGAGAGATGGACTCATAAGATTGAAAGAAATGAAAGGGTCAGGGTTATTTAAGGATTTTATATAATAACAATTTTGTAATTAAAGAAAATTTAATGACAATGAAAAAGAATATGTTCTATTAAGTAAGATATTTATGACAGTTAATGTAAAACCTGTCATATTAGCCAAACATCAATTTTTATACTCTAGAGTCTTTTTTTATATGACAGGTTTAAGAAAGCTATCATAAAATCTTATACACTAATGTCATCTAAACCTAATTTTTCCATAGTGATTGTGGAGATATTATTGCCGGGTTTGGGCTAATAGAACCCGACTGGAGAATGGGAGCTTTATTTCTTTGAAACTCCAAAGTTGCCTTTCCTCTCTAAAAAAATGGAGCTCAAATAAGTTTGGTTCTACAATTCCAACATTGTAACATTGTAGTGGACTTGGCCGTTGAAATAGTGGGTGAGGAATCTAGTGGCAATAATGGATTGGGCTTTAAAGCATTAAATGAAAACATGGATATTAGGTCAAATGACAAGCTGACCCATGTGAGCAGTTCAAATAGTACAGAAGCGTGGAAGCTTAGAAAGAGAATCTTGCACAATCAAAAGGCTTCTCTAAAGGTGAAATAAAGTAACTCACAGACAAGCAACAAGAAAAAACCATTGAAATTGGCGTTGGAGGAGATTTTTAATGGGACAGAAGGGAATAAACTTATTATAATTAAAGATAAAAATTACTACCAGGCATAATCGGCTCATATTGATGCAGAGGTAGGGGTTATGGAGACCGACCCAAAGAGGTCTCCACAAGAACTTTGAGACTTCTATGTTGGAACTGTCAGGGGTTGAGGGAAACCCTGACAGTTCATAGCCTTGTTGATATGGTAAGGCAGAAAACCCTAAATGTAATTTTTCTTTAAGAGACGAAAAATTAGAGGACGAAGGTGGAAAGGTTGAAACAAAGAATCAATTACGCAAATGTACTGGTAATTGATCCGATTGAAACTAGAGGAGGGATTTGCTTGCTTTGGAAGGACGCTTCAATGATGCAGGTTCGTAATTTTGTTTATTTTATGATTGAGGCTGATATTAGAGATGATAGATTAAAATTCACTTGGAAATTGCTTGGGGTATACGGGAGTCACGAAAACAAAATCTGGCGGATCTAGTTTGACATTATAAAGGAGAAAATTTTGGCTGGAAATCAGCCTACACTAGTGGCGGGTGACTTTAATGAGGTGTTGTTTGAAGAAAGCGGGAGGTAACCTACTTGGCTTTAAAGACGGAGATATTCTTCGTAATTTAATTCGGGAATGCAATCACGTGGATTTGGGATTTTTAGGGGACCCATTCACTCGGAGCAATCGTAGAGAAACATGGAATATTCGTTGTAGATTGGATAAGATGACATGCTCCTATTGCTGGTTTTTAAAGTATAGTAAGGCAGTTGTTCAACATCTTTTTTCCATGGTTCGGACAACAGTGCGTTACTGTTGAATACACAACTGGACCAAGCCAAGGTTCGAGTAAGGCAACGATTTAGATTGGACCTTCGATGGTGGAAAGTAGCAAAGCAGTTGTTACTCAAGTCTAGACTCGCCAAGCCTCATCCACAAAGGAAAATGATTTGATAGGGAAGCTGAAGTCTTTGAGAACACAATTAATTCAGTGGAGAAGGAAACAAAACGTTAAATCTCGAACCCGCATTGAAGAGCTAAAGAAGGTGTTAAAGCATATGCTTGGCAATAGTAATCCTGATATGGGCAGAGTAAGAAGAATTGAAAAGTAAATTAACTCTGCTACGTTGGAGAAAGAATATTATTGGAAGGATAAAGCAAGAATGGATTGGCTTAAACTAGGAGACAGAAATACTAAGTTTTTTCACGCTATATTCCAACAGCAGAGCAGAGAATTAATGATTCATGTTTTGATCGATGGTGAAGGTAAATGGATTGACAATCCCAGTGAATTAAGAAGTCATATTAAGGAGCACTTTAAAGATGTTTTCACGTCCCAATCCCCTTTAACCGGGGCAAACACAATGGACATATTGGACAAAGCTGTAGGGAGCACTGAAATGTACATAATTTCTTAAATGTTCTCAGAGTAAGAAATCATAGAGGCGTTAAATCATATGCACCCTTCCAAAGCTCCGAGACTCGATAGAATACCAGCTGGCTTCTTTCAACAAAATTAGACAATGGTACAATCGGATTTCCTAAAATTATTTGATGATTTTTATCAGACGGGTCAACTACTAAGAGGAGTAAATGATACACGCATTGTTCTAATTCCAAAGCAGGAAAACCCATATTTGATTAAAGATTTCGGGCCTATTTCTTTGTGCAATGTGGCTTACAGATTAGTGGTTAAAGTGCTTTGCAACAGGCTGAAAAATCTTCTGCCATTAATGATTAGTGATTATCAGGGAGCCTTTATCCAGGGGAGACAAATGAGTGATAATATACTGATTACTCATGAAGCGTTACACTCTTTGAGGCAGAGGAAGAAGGGCAAAAAGGAAGGGGCCATTATAAAGCTTGATATGGCTAAAGCTTATGACCGAATGGAGTAGGCCTTCGTTGATGGAGTTCTCTCCAAGTTACAGTTCAATGGGACCAGACATAGTTGGATTAGAGAATGCATTCAAACAATCTCATATGAGGTTTCTGTCAATGGGGCGCTGACTGAGAGATTTATCCCATAGAGAGGACAAAGGTAGGGAGACTTATTATCTCCTTATTTGTTTATTTTATGTGCTGAGGTGCTTTCACCATCTTTGTCCAAGGTTGCGTGCAAAGGATAGATTCACTTTTGTTCCCCGAGGAGAATGAACCCATCCATCTCGCATTTATTTTTCGCAGATGATGCGATTCTATTTTACAGAGCATCATTGGAGGAATTCATTTATATTCAGAATATCTTAAAGGCCTATGAAAAGGCATCGAGGCAACAGGTGAATTTTCAAAAAAATCTATTTATGTTTCTCCAATTAAACCCCCGCTCCTATACAAAACCAATTGGCTGTCATTTTAAATACATCAAATAATGGTGGTGTTGGTAAATATTTGGGAATGTCAGCGGCTACAGAAGGATCAAAGAGACTGGTTTATGATGATATTAGAAAGAAGCTTGATGTCAAGGTAAACGTGTGGACAAAATGATTCTTATCAACTGCAGGTAAAGAAATTATGCTCAAAGCAGTAGCTATGGTGCTCCCAGCCTAATCAATGCGGTGTTTCAAAATGGCAGCTTCAATTATTAAAGATATGGAGAAAACGATGGCCTGGTTTTGGTGGGGTTCGACAGCTAATTGTTGAAAATCCATTGGATTTCGTAGGAGCGATTAACGAAATCAAAAAGGGGCGAAGGGATAAATTTTAAGGATTTGGCGTCTATGAATAGAACATTTCTAGCAAAGAATGGCTGGAGAATCATGAAAAACCTTTCTCTTCTACTAGCTCAGGTATTGAAGTTTAAATACTTTCCCAATCCTGATTTTTTATATGCTAAGGCTCGTGGGAATGTTTCTTGGGAATGAAGGAGCCTTTTAAGGGAAAACAGTTGCTCGAAGTAGGAGTGTTGTGGAAAATAGGAGATGGTAAAACTATTCAGATTTGGGAGGATCCATGGATCCCGAGAAGAAATGCATTGAAAGTTCAATCTCCTTGTAGTGAGTGGCCACAATTGTTGCAGACTTTTTCCTTGCCAATCAACAATTATGGGATGTCAAGAAAGTGAGGAATATCTTTAATAGGGAAGAAGAAAATATTATTATGAACATTCCCTTAGCTCCTCAACCTAGACCGGATCCTTTATGGTGGGGTTTTCATGCTAAAGGTATTACACAATGAGCTCAGGATATAAGACGGTATGTATCATTCAGATTTCAGGAGAATAGAAACTGAATTGAAGGGGAGGGGTATCATTTGAGCAGTGATAGTTTTGTTTGGAGATCTGTTTGGAAGCTTGATGTAGTTCCAAAAATAAAGTTTTTCATGTGGAAAGTGTCTTCGGGATGCTTGCCTACTCGTGACGTGCTCCTAAAGAGACATTGCAGAATTGAGGCAGGAAACTGTCCCATGTGGATGCAGAAGAGGATTCCATTATCCATCTTGTGCAATGCCCATTGGTGAAAAGCTTTTTGGTTCGCATCGGATCTCCATCTCAGAACGGATTCTTTTCGAGGTAATACGTTTTATATTATCTGGAGAAATATGATTAGCATGTTCTGCCAATATGATAATGGTAGTCAATATTTTAGAAAGTTAGCTTATGGCTTTTGGTGGATCTGGAACACGCAGAATGAAAATATTTTTAATAATTCCTCCAACTCAATTGAGGATTTGATTAAAAATGGAAAATCTCCTTAGTTGACTTTATTAGATCTAAGGAGTCTAAAACATGATGGTGGTTAGGAGAAATTACAGATTCATGGACCGTAGAAGTAAGGTGGAATGGTTTCCTCCGAGAAAAGACTATGTTAAGCAAAATATCAATTTCTCTTCTCCACCGAATCTGTAGAATTTTGTGGGTGGATGGGTTTGCAGAGGGGAGTCGGAAGAGTATTTTAGAGGTGACTAGATTTCTTCAAGAATGAATGCTACAGCATTGGAAACAATTTGTTCTGCCGTAGTTGAAGGGATTCGAGCTATGAAGACTCTTTTTCTTCTTTACATGGAGACTGAGCTTTCAAGCTTTGAAGCGTGGATTCTCTTTCAATCTATTAACATGGACTTTGAGTTTGTTAAAGAAGTCATCAAAGAAGTGTATAATTATACTTCAGTTTATTTTATTCTAGTTGATGATTTTGTGAACCGTTCTGCTAAGTTGATAGCAGACAAGGCTCTCGTGGTGTGTAATAGTTTTGATTTTGGCTCTTTCCCTCCTGCTTGGTTGGAAGAAGCCATGGCTTTTGAAACTGTTTGTATTTGATTTTATTAATCTTTATGAGATTTCGTTTGTTAAAAATAGGTTTGGTTTTATACCTAGGAAGTTTGATGCTACCCGAAGACGAATGGACTTGCTAATTGAAAAGGCTTCCCCTGATTCAAACTAGAATGATATTCTGAAGATTCAATTGAAGATTTGGACTCTAGAAAATCAAGAAGAGATCTAATGGTAGCAGCAGTCTAGAATGGATTGGTTGAAGTCTGGTGACAAAAATATAGCCTTCTTCCACTCTAAGGCTTCAGAAAGACGACACAGAAACTCAATTACTGGTATTTTTTACCCAAATCGACAGGATTCTATGGAGGGTATTGTTATGGCAATCCAAGACTATTTCAAGAATATCTTTACCTCCTCAAACCTGAATCAATCTGTGACAAATGAAGTGGTTGATTGTGTGCCTGGGAAGATCAGTAATGAAATGAAAGAGATGATTCTCTAGTTGTTTAGAGAGGATGATATCAAGAATGCTCTCTGGAGCATTTGTCTGACAAAAAGCCCGAGTGTAGATGGATTCCATGCCCTCTTTTTTTAGAAGTATTGGCACATTGTGGGTAAGAAAATTTCAGATCTTTGCCTTTCGTTTCTAAATCAGTGATCTGATATTAGTTTGCTTAACAAAACGTTGATTATTTTGATATTGAAAACCCAAAACCCCCAAGTGGTTCAAGTGCAGTGCCCAGAAACGGTTCAAAGATTTATGGCGACATAAATTTCCCAAGAGATCTATGGGAAGTAATTAAAAAAAAAAGAATCATCAAGTAAGTTAAGTGGCCGCCTTAGTTTCATAACCTAAAGCACCGGTCTTCTTATCAACAGCAGAAGCAATCCTATGGGAGTCTCTTGGGTTCTCATCTATGATTGACTTGGGTATGTATACTTTGGATTCTCTCTGGAGACATGGCTATCGTATGTCCACAGCGTTACGTGTCTGATTTTTTACCGATTAGTCTCTGTACGGTCACGTATAAAATTACAGCTAAAGCTATTGCCAGCAAACTTAAATGTATTTTAGGGGAGATGATATCTGATTCGCAAAGTGCGCCTGTCAAAGGTAGATTGATATCTGATAATTTATTGTCTCTTTCGAATTAATTCACTCTATGAAAAATAGGAGGAAGGGTAATCAAGGCTACTCTATGATTAAGTTAGATATGAGTAAGGCCTACAATAGGTTGGAGTGATGTTTTTTTACGACGATTGTGAGGAAATTAGGTTTTCACGATGGCTGGGTTAATTTGATCTATCGGTGTATTTCCTCGGTCTCCTTCTCTTTTGTGGTTAATGGTAAAGTTATGGTAACCTTGTTCTTTAAAGAGGGCTCCGTCAAGGTGACCCCCTCTCCCCCTATCTCTTTCTACTGTGTGTAGAAGGCCTATCATGCCTTATTTAGGATGCCTAAAACAAAAGATAGCTCTATTGCCCCAAAATTCACCAAAATTACCCTCTTATATCTTATCTATTCTTCACGGATGATAACCTGTAAAGCTATTTTGGTAGATTATTCTAGTATTAAAAGGATTCTAGACTGTTATGCTTAGAAGTCGGGGAAAAAGGTTAATTATGACAAATCAGTCATGGCCTTTTCCTCTAATATTCGGCTAGATGAAAAGGTAAGGCTTTCTTCCATTTTGGGTATTAGAGATATGGGATGCCGCAAGAAATATTTGGGCCTTAATTCATGGATAGGGTCAAATAAAAAATAGCTCTTTAATTCAATCATTGAAGAAACCAGGAAAATCATGAGTTGATGGAGGGAGAAGCAATTCTCAACTGAGGGTAAAGAAGTCATGATCAAGGCGGTGGTTCAAGCATTGTCGACCTATTCCATGAGTGTTTTTCGCCTCCCTAAATCCTTTTGTGATTAGTTAAGTATGGAGATTGCAAAATTTTGGTAAGGCTCATCCCCTCATAAGAGGAAAATGCATTGGGTTGCCTGGAATAACCTATGTAAACTGAAGAGTCTTTGAGGTTTGGGTTTCATATCTTTAGAGACGTTTAATCAAGCTCTTCTGGCCAAATAGTGTTGGAGGATTGTTAAAAATCCAGACAGCTTGGTGACTAAGGTATTAAAAGAAAAATATTCAAAAATTCAGATTTCCTCTTAAGACCAAAGCAAATTGTTCGTAAGAGGAGCATTTCGTGGGAGAAGGAGTTTTTTGTTAAGGGCATTCTTTGGCGAGTTGGGGATAGAAAATCCATAAGGGTATTCCAAGATCCTTGTATTCCTCATCCCTTTTCTTTTAAACATCTACCCTCAGAAAATAATCCACGAGACCTTTTAGTTATTGACTTAATATCTGAACACTCATGGAACCTCCAAACCTTTACAACATACTTTGCCTTAGAGGATGTGGAGATACTTCAATCTATCATGATTGTTCTGAATGCTACTAATGATGAATTGTGCTGGCATTATGAGAAGAATGGTTGTTGCTCTGTTTAGAGGGGATATATTAAGCCTTTCATTGAAATTTCCATATTCTCCGTCGTCAAAAGAGGGGCATTATAGTTGGTGGAAATGCCTTTGGAAACTTAACTTACCTAATAAACTTAAGATTTTCATGTGGAGAGCTTCATGGGACCTAATTCCCACAAGAGTTAATCTCATTAGGAGGAAAGTGGCATCTTGCGACTCATGCAAACTTTGTGATCGTTCAGAGTCTTATATCCACTCTATATTTTTATCCACGTTTTATTAAAGAGACTTGGAAGAAGACCGGCTTAATCTATTTCATTCCCAAGACCTGTAAAAATTTGTCTATGATGAATTTCATATTTGCTTTCCTCCTTCATCTTGACACCTCTTCCCTTACTAAAGTGGTTTTATTATGTTGGGGTATTTGGTCCCATAGCAACAAAGCTCTTCATTCCAACTATTTTAATCTTGGCTTTGATATTTTGGGTTGGATTAATAATTTTCTCCTTGAATTTAATTCTGCTAATCAGGTGCATGTTGATTCCCCTCATGGGCGAGCTGCTGAAGCAATTTGGACAAAGCCTAAAGAAGGTCGTATTAAACTCGAAGTGAATTAAATCAATCAAACAATAGTATGCAAGCTTAACTCACAGTTGCAGCAAAAAAACATAAGCAGAAAAGGAAGGAGTGAAAAGGAAAGAGGAAGAGAAAACACAAAGAAATTATCCTGGTTCAATTCACAGTGAATGAACGAACCTATATCCAGCCGCTGTAAACAATCAATCTATTATGAATAATGTGTTTTTACAGGAGATCAAACTACACAAAACAGATTACAAAGTAAATTGAAGAAATATCCTCATATTGAATAATACTGTAAACCCATGCAATATAACTTGCTCGAGCTTGATTCACATTGTCATGGAGTATTCTCCTTCACGTAGCATTTTCTCCGGTTTTGTATATCTCGTGTCTCACTCCCATTTCTCCAAGAGACAAAAACTCTCCTTATACTTGGCTCTAATCGAATGCAGCCTAAGCAATGATTGCAAGATGATTCTTTAGCCAATAATAACGCTACAGCTACATTTCTTAACTAATTATGTCACCTCAACATTAGTTAAACAACAATGACAGCTCATTGCAACCTCATTGATGAGTCACCACTCACATTTTTTCACATTGACTCTTTAATGAGCTTATTACCTTCATATACAGAGAGATTGACACCAGCTCTATTACTTCTCAGTTAGTAATCATATCAGTAACTTTAATCAAACTAAAACATTTTTGAAACTTGATTCATGTTACTGATTTAATTAATAGATATGTAGGATTATCTTCAGTATGAATCTTTTCCACCTTACCCTTACCTCCTTATATCACTCCCTGATGAAATGAAATTTGATGTCAATGTGCTTTGTTCTCTCATGAAACATTTGATTTTTACTCAAGTGTATGATGCTTTGATTATCACAAAACACCTTAACTTGATGTCGTTTTATACCAAACTCTCCCACTAGCCCTTGTAACCACAAAGATTCTTTTATGGCCTCTGTCAAAGCAATATATTCTGCCTCAGTGGTTGAAAGAGCTACAATAAGTTGTAAATTTTCCTTCCAACTCACAGTACACCCGAAGAGTTTGAATTCAAAACCAGTGACATTTTTTTGTCTAAATCCCCTATATAATCTAAGTCAACAAAGCCTATTAGACCTTCATCATCATCTTGATTCTTCTGGTAGGTTAAACCATACATACTCGTACCTCTCAAGTACCTAAAGATTCATTTAACCGCCTGCGAATGACCATTCCCTGGATTTGCCATAAACCTCCTAACTATACTTGATGCATATGCAAGATCCAGTCTTGTGTAAACCATTAAGTATGTCAAACTACTAACTGCACTGGAATAAGGTATTTTACACATCTCAAATCTTTCTTGATTACTAAAAGGTGACATATCAAAAGACAATTTAAAGTGTGCTGCTAAAGGTGCTTGGACTGCCTTTGAGTTTTTCATTCCAAACCTATCAAGAATCTTGAGAATGTAGTTATCTTGTGAAATAAACAAAGTGTCGTTCTTTCTGTATCTTGATATTTTCATGCCTAGAATCCTTTTGGAAGCACCTAAGTCCTTCATTTCAAATTCACTCCTAAGTTTTCTTTTCAGTTTATGTATCTTACAGAATCTATAGATGCTATAAGCATATCATCTACATATAGGAGTAAGAAAATCCCTATACTCCCTGTGACCCCTTTGAAATAAACATAGATATCAAACATACTTCTTTTTAGCATAAATTCATCAAATCTGAGATATCATTGTCTTGGAGACTGTTTTAAACCATATAGGAGTAAACATGCCATATTCTCCTTTTCTTTACTTTCAAAACCCTCTGGTTGTGACATGAATATATGTTTCTCATTTGTTGGAGATCCTTATCAAAATAAGTGACTAAGGCTAATAACACCCTTATTGAGGTATGCTTCACTATTGGTAAGTAGACTTCATTGTTGTCTATACTCGCGCCTTATACACTTGTTTTAAATGGTCAAGTATATTTTCTTTCTTCTTGAACACCCACTTGCACCTACAATTTTCTATTTTTCAGGTTTGTCCACGAGTGTCCATGTTTAGTTTTCCTTAAAAGATCCCAACTCTTCATTCATAGCTGTCAAGCACAGATTTCTATATTTTCTAGAGATTGCTTCCTTAAAATTTCTTGGTTCTGAATCACACAAGTCTTTAGAAACCAAAAGTGCAAAGGAAATCAGATCTGCATACCCATACCTCACATGTGCTCTGTAATTCCTCCTTTCTCTATCTCTGGCGAGTTGGTAACCATTTAGATCTTGTTGATCTTGATAGATTTCTTCTTCTTCTGCATCATCATGAATATTGTTCTAATCATTTTGTTGTTGGTGAGAGCAATCTGAACCTCTTAATTCCACCTCAATTCTAGCTTCATCGTTGTTTGTTATGTGTGAGCTTTCTTAAATTGCTTTGGCACCTCCATGAACATATCATCCTCCTTAAACACTACATCTCAACTATTGAAACATCTTGAAGAGCTTCCTTCCTGATACCATAGCTTATACCCCTTTACACCATCAGGATATCCAAGAAACATATACTTCTTGGCTCTTGGTTTAAACTTATCTTGCTTTATGTGTGCATAAGAAACGCACCCAAATACCCTTAGATGTTTGAGATCTGGTGTGCTTCTAGTCTATAGTTCTTCAGGTGTTTTAAAGTCAATTGCTGCAGAAGGAGTTCTGTTTATCAGGTAGGCAACAGTATTATCTATTTCTCCCTAGAATTTCTTGGGCAAGTTTGCACTTGACAACATGCATCTTACCCTTTTAAGGAGTGTCATGTTCATCCTCTCTTCCAAAATATTTTGTTGAGGTGAATATGTTACAGTCTTATGTCTTACAATGCCCTGTTGAACTCATCATTTAGATACTCTAAACCATTGTCAGTTCTGAGCTTTTTCACTCTCTTTCCAGTTTGTAACTCAACTATCTTCTTCAAGTCCTTAAACTTGTGTAAGACTTTAGTTTTGGACTTTAGAACATATAACCACACTTTCCTTGAGAAGTCATCTATGAATGTGATAAAGTATTTGCCTCCTCCTAGAGTTTCAGTTCTGGCAGGACCCCACAAGTCTGAATGTATGTAACTCAAAGTCTCTTTAGTTTTGCACACAGTCTTTCAGAATAACCAATGAACCCTTCATGACCTTAAGGGTGTCTGCTTCTTCCTTGTATGAGTATCCTTCATGATCAAAGATATCTAAAGAAATTAAGTTTCTCTTTAACTCAGGAACATGTCTGACTTCCTGTAGAATTCTCTCAATTCCATCATGAGCTTTCAATCTGATAGTCCCAATCCCAATCACCTTACAAGGTTTGTCATTCCCAAGCAAAACATAGCCTCCATCAATTGTTTTGTCGGTCTCAAACCAATTTTTGTTATTTGTCATGTGAAAGGAACACCCTGAATCGAGAATCCAAATTTTCTCTGAATTCTTAGCTGTCACTACTAGGACATTTGCACTCTCATAGACATCTTCTACTACTGCTACATCACCATTTTATGCCTCTTTCTCTTTGCCTTTGTTCTTGTTCTTTCTCTTTGAGAACAATCTTCTAATGTGTCCTTCTTCATGTTAGTGGAAACATTTAAAGGACTTGTGTCCACCTTTTGACTTCGACCTAGATTTTCCTCTTCCTTTGTGTTCTTTCTTATCTGTTCTTCCTCTAACAGCCAAGCTTTCACCAGTTTGTTCGTTCAATTCACACTTCCTTTAAATATCCACAAAGTTCAACGTTCAATGCTCTAATATTATCATCCAGTGATAGAGTTTCCCTGCCATGCTTGAGAATATCCACAAAGTTCTCATAAGATTTTGGGAGTGAATGTAGCAGCACCAATGTCTTGTCATCATCCTCATATTCAACCTAAATGCTCTCTAGATCCAAACACAGCTTATTAAACTCATCAGTATACTCTTTCAGGTTCTTGGTGTCTTAAAGGTAAAGAATCTTCCATTGAGATACAATCTGCTGGATAAAGATTTGGTCCTAAATTTTGGTGTCTTAAAGGTAAAGAATCTTCCATTAAGATACAATCTGCTGGATAAAGAAGGTAAAGAATCTTCTATAGCTTTATGTAGTCCTAAATTTCCAATTCCAATCAGAGCTAACATTTTCATTTTTCAAACTGCAAAATCATTACTGCCATCAAATTTCTCAACAACTTACTTTGTAGTGGAGGTTGCCATTCCAGTACTTTTATTGAGCACTTAATAAACTCTTTCAGCTCAGATTTAACACCTAAGGAGTTTCAGACTATTATTCAACTTAACCAGCTCTGATACCACTTTGAAGTGAAATAAACCAATCAAATAGTAGTATGTAAGCTTAACTCAGAGTTGCACCAAGAAACATAAACAGAAAAAGAAGGTTAGAAAAGGGAAGAGGAAGAGAAAACACAGAATTTTTATCCTGGTTCAGTTCATAGTCAGTGAACCTACATCCAGCAGTTGTAAACATTCAATCTACCATGAATAATGTGATTTTATAGGAGATCAAACTACACAAAATCGATTATAAAGTAAACTGAAGAAATATCCTCATACTGAACAATACTGCAAACCCGTACAATATAGCTTACTCGAGCTCGATTCACACTGTCATGGAGTCGTCTGCTTCACATAGCCTTTTCTCTGATTTTGTGTATCTCGTGTCTCACTCCCATTTCTCCAAGAGAGAGAAACTCTCCTTATACCTGACTCTAACTAAATGCATCATGGGCAATGATTGCAAGATACTTCTTTAATCAATAACAAAACTCCAGCTGCATTTCTCAACTAATTTTGCCATCTCAACATTAGTTAAATAATAATGACAACTCATTGATGAGTCATCACTCACAAAACTCAACGTGGACGGTGCTATTGGGAACTCTTTCTGTGCGGTTGGAGGTCTGTTTCGTAACAGTGAAGACTCGATTCTGGGTGCTTTTTGCAGGAAACTCAATGGGAGGTTTGAAGCCCCCTTGGTGGAGGCTTGGTTAGTTAAGGAAGGTTTAACTTTAGCTTCGGAGAAGGGTTTTTAGGCTGTTGATGTGGAGACAGATTGCTTAGGCTTGATTAAAGCCATTTCTTCTAATGATCGAGCGTTATCGGAACTGGGTTTGTTTGTGGACTCCTGTAAGCACGGGTTTGCTCGTCTCTTTGATTCTACCTTGAATCACATTTCGCGGTCGTGTTACAAAGTGGCGCACCATCTAGCTCGCTTCGGTTTCTCTTCGCCAGGGGAGTTCTTTTGGTGGGATTCTACTCCACCTTTGGTTGCTGATCTCTTTCTGTAGCTTTCTGCTTGTTTTAAAAAAACAAATGGTATAATTATGTGAGAACAAGTGTCATATATGATAACAGTTGACACCCTTACAATGAATATTTATTGAGGTGTCATAGTATTGACGTGTTTGCAAATAAATGAGTTGCGTGTAATACAAAAGTTTCTTTCTTTTTTATTTTGTTTTTGACACACATATATATATATCTTTATTTATTAATTTTATTATTTTTTAGTTAATATAATTATTTTGTTTATGTTATTTTCAGTTCCAATACAGTGACATGATAGACTTATATTTTCATACTTGTTTTCTTCCCTTATTTATCATTCACTTTTAATGAGTTTTTTTTCAATATATACAATGAGTTTGCGAGTGCTTTGTAAGAAATCAGTTAAATACATTAAAAACATTATTCTAAATGATGTTTACTTGACAAATATTATTGTTTATAAAAAAAAAACACATGCAAATATCTATAGTATATTAAAAGTGTGGAGAATATGAGAATAATTTTTAGACAATTTTGTACACTTATTATTGATGCATTACCCAAAATAACCTTTAAATTTACATGTGATATTTAATAATTGATGACTTTTAAAATTATAATAAATTGATCAAAGTAGGCATTAACTTTTTAAATTAATTCACCTATTTAAACAAGTAATTAATAGAAAAATTTTAATTTATTTTTAATTTGACAACTTTAAATTAATTATAGTAGTTATTTAAGAAGTTCTAGAGTAAATTATAATTTTCTACTAATTGATTTCAATAGAGGAAAAATGAATTAATTATCTTTATAAATTTAAAATATAATTTAATTCTAATATATTTTTAGAAACTTTAGTTATGCTATATTTTATATGTTAGTATTGTTAGCATGTTACATAATTATCTTTACACAATGTTTACAAATAAAAAATTAAATTTACAATAAAAAATAAGTTTATAATAAAACATGAAGTGGATAACTTAATTCTAGTAACTTCACTTCTTATTTTAATTTTCAAGTGTACATTTCTATTATATACTCTTAATTATTTTTTCTGAAAATAAAAAAAATTACGAATATGACATCGTCTTGATTTTACTCATATAAAATTAAAAATAAATAATATGACTCTTAATATATTTTTTAATTCACATAAATACAATATGATTATAAGTAATGATCATAACTAAAAATATAATAGATTCAATAACACATGCATCACATGAGTATGTTGACTAGTTTCTATAAATGCTTCAAAAATAAATAAACACGTACTCAAATATTTCATAAAAAGGATGGATATGAAACAATTTTTAACTAAAATAATTTTATTTTAACGTATATAAGTGTTTTCTATTCATAAGTTGTCTAAACACACTAATAATTTTAATGGTTTTGTTGGAATAATTTATGCTATAGGGTTTATTGACTACCTTTAATGTGGTAACACGTGTCACACTACGTCAAGAGAAATACACCAAGAGAAGCTTTTAAGGCCCGACCATCCAGAAGGAGGAAGCTGACCGCACCTTGTCAGCTCCAAGGAAGATCGGGTTACACCGACCCGAACAGATGAAGGGTAGTGAGAGTAAATTCCATGAAAAAGAGCTTGGCTGTCTCTCGGTGTCAACACCATCATTGCCCGCCGAAAGTAATGTTCCGCAGGGCGTCCTCCTATTAGGCACTACTACAAAAGTGGGCTACAATGACAGTATCATATTTAATTTACGACACCTTTGTAAAACATGTCAAAGGAAAAATGAGTTGGATGTGGTAATATGAATAATATGACAGGTTTTAAATAAGGCGTTATCAATGTTTTACCTACTATGACATCTATTATTTGTGCTGTCATCTAATTTCACTTTATTTACAAAAAATTCCATCCCATTTAACCCACTTAAACCCTAATTTCATTTTTTTCACTCCAGTTTGCCTTTCTTAAAGTTCAGCGTCAACATATCTCTCTTTCAAATACACGAACATTTTGGACTCTCTCTCTCTCTCTAAGCTCTTGTTCGTAGGCTCTCATCTCCCTAGCACCAACACTCTGAGCTTATGTTCATCAATTGCGCTGGTTGATTAGGCCATGGGGAAATGGAGGGATTGGTTTCGCGGTTTAGTGAAAGGCAACGATAGGATGTCAACGTGAAGGAGAGGGATTTTGAAAATGCTTATCTGCATCTGGGTGAGATTAGGCCATTTTAACACTTTTATTCATTTGTTATATCGGAGATAGAGAAGAAATCGAGTATCAGAGAACCTAGGGTTTGTTCTCTCTCACCTCTCTTTTCTTCTTACCATCCCTTTTTATCTCAAATTCCTGATCTCCCTAACTCATTCTCAAATTCTTTGGGTTGAGATGGTTAAGGTTCGTCGTACACGCGAATTTCACTAGGTTGGAGCTCGTGCTTTTCTAACTACATTTTCTAACTAGGTGAAGCTGAGGAGGATTTGCGTTCGTGATTCTGAGCATGTTTTGCGTTCGTGTATTTGAGTTCAAGCTAGATTTGCATCATTGGAGCATGGGTTCTAGAGTTGGTCAGTTTCTGTGTTCTCTGTCTGTGAGCTAGGGTTATTGCTTTGGTAATTTATGGGGTTTAAGTCTGAAATTGGTGTGTTTTTTGGGTTGATACTCTCTATAAAAGTTAGTCTCATGTGATTTTGATGTTTCTGTGTTCTCTGCCCTCGAACTCAGTTTTTCCAAGCACACAAGAAAAAGAAAAAACTCATTCGACATGATTTATGCTTCTTAGATGTGCTAGAATCCAACTTTTTCTTCTTTCGCTCTGTTTTAATTGGGGAAGCTAGAGGAGATCAGCCATCAGGAACACACTTTTATGTCCATTTTTTTTCCCACTAATTGTGATTTGTGCAATTCTGAATTATCAATGTTGAGAAACTTAGAAACTCATGTGCCAGTGTTACAACAAGTAGATTTTTCTCTTTTCTTCTCATTTATCAACATTTATGGCAGTCGTTATGACTGGGATTATTACATGTTTGGTTATACATAACCAAGACTCCACTCCACTCCTAAGTATCTTCTTAACTATAAGATCAGAATTTTTCTCGTCATATGCGGCAGTAACCTTTCGATTGTTAGGTTAGAAACCGCTAAAGTGTGTTTTTAGTCATTTCTTTTTTACCCTTTTATATTGGAGTTATTTTTATTGGTTTAAGACTTGTGAAGACTTCATTGTTTGACAATTACATATGCTTCTTGAACCTCTCAACCGTCTAAAGCAAGCCGATGCACGTCTTAATATGACACAAGGAGTTCTCGAAGGGGTAGGTATGTAATGTACTTTTAATGATGTTGTGAAGTATGAATTACTATATTGCTCACAAAATTTAACGTGGAAGGGCTTGATGTTCGTCTTGCTTGATATTGTAGTAGATAGTTGAAGAAGAGCTTGGGGTTCTTCCAGGAATGGATTCTATTTTTTCGGCATTTGCACTTAAGAGATTCCTAGGATTCTTTTAGAAATTGTCTCCAAAAAATCACTAAAAAGAGAAATTCGACATAATAGTATATGATGGTATTAGCACAGAGGAAACGATAAGGATGATTGGAGTAGCCAATAAAGCAAGGTTTGGGTCTCTCTTTCTCTCCTCTCAAGTTATAATATAAATTCCACATGTAGGTTGTACCTAAAATATATGCGGAATATGGCTGAGAAGACTAATCTTGGGAGATTAGCCAGTCCTTCTCTCCGAGACTTGTAGATGAAGCCATGAGTATGAGCAACAACTATGATCTAAATGGGAGAATGAGTGCTGAAATTTGGAACAATCTAGAAAAAAATGTTGGAGGTAAGCGTAATCCCCGCTTCTTGTATATGCAGTTTTAAGTATAGCCCGTAAATCATGCATCATTTATTCCTTCGTGTTTCAGTTAGATCACTATCTTTCCCAAGGCTATATATTTATATTACATATATGGGGACTAAGAACCAGTAATTTTTTAGTCCGATTATGTGATGTGTGTTAATTTTCTTGTAGAAACATGGTGAAGAAGTATTGTTAGCAGAGTTCACAAGAAACACATAATAAAGGTTGGAACCTAAAAAGGCAACAGAAGTAATAGGTGTTGCTCATGTTGCACGCAGTAATGATACTATCACGAATATTATAGAGAATTTTTACAAGTAGTCATTTTGGATTCTCAGCTTGTATAACATTATGAATGCATATACATATTAGATCTTATGTTGTTAGCTTTGAAGCTCTAAAGTTTGTTAGATTCTGAGTTATATTTAGATGTGATGCTCCATTGGTTTATAGTATTTTCTTCGCACAGTCGGACAATTATCTTTAAATATGGTAAGTATTTGAACTATTATTTTCAAATCACATGCTAAGTTTGTGATTGGATCTTCTGTTTCATATATGCTCAAAATGAACACGAATTAAGCCTTCTTTTGGGGTAATTTTTTGTTCTGCTCTCTTCGATTTATATGTTAAAGTCTTGATTTTCAAATTACATGCCAAAATCTTGATTTTGTTATCCGCTCTAAATGAACTTGAATCAGCCATAAAGTCTTGATTTGGTTCATAGTTTTTAATTGACGCATGCGAATTTATAGAATTCTTAGGTGTTTTTCTATGTCTGTTATATATCTAGAAACATCTCATTGTTGATTGAGACTTAGAGGCTAGTGTTGATTTTAGTCTGTTATGTTAATATGATGAGAATTGAGGCTATATAAGGACATGTTAGTCTAAGTAATTTAACATTATGGTTTATATATGCACAAATATGGTGTAAGGTCCTAGTGGAAGGCATGATTTTGTGTCATGAGAAGACAGTTTTTTAGTGATTGAGAAATAGACAAGTTTTATGTTTTTTTGGAGTTGCTATCATTTTCAACAACTATCGTGTTATAAAGACATTGGCAGGTCTTAGTTATCTGCAATGGAATAAGATAAGCTTACAAAAAAAAGAATAAGATAAGTTTGTTATAGGTGTTGAACTGTTATAAAAAAGCTTGTTATAGGTGTTGATTAAAAGTTATTTTGACATTAATGTATATAAAAAAAATATGTTATGAGAAAGTAATTAAATGAAAAAACTGTCATGGAAAGGCATTTTTTCCCTTTCCATGACAGTTTTTTACAAATGAATTGGATATAATCTCTGTCATCTAAATGTTTTTTGCGGCATCTATGATGACGGAGATTCTCCGTCATCTAATAACTTTTGGCGGTACCTATAATGACGGAGATTTCCCGTTATCTAATAGTTTTTGGCGGAACCTATAATAACGCAGATTCCCTGTCATCTGATTGATTTTTGTGGTATCCTATTATGACGGTTTTGATTAAAAAGGAGTAAAGATGACAGACGGTCAACCATCATTATAGGGTTATAATGACGGGTTTCCACTGTCATCAAAGACCAAAATTGTAGTGGTGAGGTTTGAACGCCCAATGGGTTCAATCGTCATTATGGGCGTCAATCACCCTCGGGGAAACAACGACATTAAAAGCCGCATCCCATCCATCCAATCAAGGGCAATTGACGTTTTTTTGGAGTTGCTATCATTTTCAACAATTATCGTGTTATAAAGACATTGGTAGGTCTTAGTTATCTGCAATGGAATAAGATAAGCTTACAAAAAAAGGAATAAGATAAGTTTGTTATAGGTGTTGAACTGTTATAAAAAAGCTTGTTATAGGTGTTGATTAAAAGTTATTTTGACATTAATGTATATAAAAAAAATATGTCATGAGAAAGTAATTAAATGAAAAAACTGTCATGGAAAGGCATTTTTTCCCTTTCCATGACAGTTTTTTACAAATGAATTAGATATAATCCCTGTCATCTAAATGCTTTTGGCGGCATCTATGATGACGGGGATTCTCCGTCATCTAATAACTTTTGGCGGTACCTATAATGACGAAGATTTTCCGTTATCTAATATATTTTGGCGGAACCTATAATGACGCAGATTCCCTGTCATCTGATTGATTTTAATGGTACCCTATTATGACGGTTTTGATTAAAAAAGAGTAAAGATGACAGCCTGATAGATGACAGACGGTCAGCCATCATTATAGGGTTATAATGATGGGTTTCCACTGTCATCGAAGACCAAAATTGTAGTGGTGAGGTTTGAATGCCCAATGGGTTCAATCGTCATTATGGGCGTCAATCAGCCTCGGGGAAACAACGACATTAAAAGCCGCATCTCATCCATCCAATCAAGGGCAATTGAAGGCTTCCCTAGCACGCTCCCTAAGCTTCTTCGACACGTTCACTCCCATAAAGCCTCAGGTATAAATATCCTCACCCCACTCTAGAACAAGGTAAACAATTCCCCCGTCAGGAATACTCTGTCAAATTTTCTACCAGGATACTAATTTAGGCATCGGAGACCTTTGGCAAGGAAACTACCCTGGTTCTACTCGTTATTTGTTTGTGTTTTGTAGATTTCTAGTCCGAGAGGATTTCTAATCACAATAGGAGAGCAAGTATTCATATTGTTGAGAATTTCTGCACCAACAATATATAAGATTGTTTCATGACCTTATAATTCGTCTTTATATTGAGTTTGTATGCAAATCTTAACTACAAATCTTTTTGCAAAACATGGATAATGGGAAGTTATTTTTCTTCATGAAAAAATAAAGTTGTAAAAAAAAAAAGAGAAATTGTTGTGCAGAACTTTTGAGAACTTTTGAGAATAGAAAAACAGAAAATTAGGATAAATGTTTAGTTTTAAATGAAATGAGACATTTTTTATAAAGAAAATACTATACTATCTCATGTTAGATTATGTCCAATCTTACTTTGAGACTGGCACTTACTAAATCACAGCTTAACCAAATATTTTAGTTAGACTATAATTTGGTAGTCTTTACATTCAGTGAAATTCTTTTATAAATAAAATTGGCAACTAAATCTTCTCTACTGTGAAAAATTATTAAATTTGTTAAATATAAGTCCTGGTCTTAAAGTTATTTTTTCTTTTGTCTCCATAAAATTCTATAGAAAAACAATAGAAGACTTTGACACGTAATATTAAATACAAGAGAACTTGGCGAAAAAGAAAAGAAATAAAATAAAATATTTCACACTGGATTCATTTCCTGTGCCTTGCGGCAATTTCAACATAAAACAAATATCAAAAGTAAAAAAAAAACTAAAAATATCCTACAAAAAATAAAAAATACATAATTAGGTCTCTCCTGAGGCCCTTTTTGTCCTCATAATTTGAATCTGAAAGATTAATCCAAAAATAAAATCTAAAACTTAAGACAGGTCTGATCCCTTTTGATATGAAACTCTCCCATTTGTCAGATGACAATTCCAAAATTGACCTTTCTAATTTCTTTGGATATTTTCTCAATCTGAAATTTACCCAAAAGAATCACTCTTCTCTTGATAAAAATTGTTTTATCCTGAGTCTCACAATCATTGTTGTCATCAATATCATCCTCCTCATCATCCATCATTGACCCTGTGATTGAAGAATAATTCTAAAATATGACCTTTTTGTACTATACAGGGACAAAAACGCAGCCTCTGTATAATACTAAGGCAGTACCGTAGACTAACCCGTGAGTAATGTATTAGTTCTTACAAAGAACTTTTTTCCATATTTAGAAAATTTTATATTCTTTCAAATATGTATCCATTTATGTCTTGAGAGAGAGTATAATTGGTAATCCATTATGAGGAAGAGCAAAAGGTCCATATTGAATCCCATCTTTTGCACCCACCATTGACCACCTGAAAATTACCAAACCAAACAAAAACAATCTTCAAATTAGCAAATAATGACATATATTCCTTATACTTTCTATTTTTAGATATTTTCTTTTCTTGTTTTTTTAATTAAAAAAATGTGAAAAAAAAAGTCATTAAATCATGAGGTACTAACCTGTACTTGGTAGTTAGATGATGAAGCAGAACCAACATTTCCAATTTTGCCAATTCATTCCCTGGACATGCGTGGGTCCCACTGCCAAATGGCATGTATGTGTTGGGTTTTGGTGCCACCTAATCCAATCATTTAAAATTGATTTGAGTTTTCTTTAGTTAAAAGGAAAATAAATATTATTTAGCATTTCTTAATTACCTCAAATCTGGAGGGATCAAATTTCTCAGGCTCTGGAAAGATTTCAGGACTATGATGAATATTTCTGAAAAGTGGCATCACTTTCCACCCTTTTGGTATAAGATACCCTGAAGAACAACAATTTCCAAAATAATTATTTTATTTATAAATTAAATTGAAAAGGAAAACAGGAAATTTAAGAAAAACAAATTAAATTAAAAGCTGATCTACCTTCATATTCAACATCTTCAACAGCTTCTCTGAAAGTAAAAGACAAAATAGAAGCAACTCTAAGAGTCTCTTGAATAACCATTGTTGTAATCTTCATTTTCTTGGTTTCTGCCCATGTTAGACCTTTCTCTTCTCCCTTCTGTTCTTTGCTTCTTCTTATAGCCTCTTGTTCTGCCTACATTCAAAAATGGCAGAAAAAGAATTAATGTTTTTGTTCAATCCGTGGAATAAGAGAAAAACAGAGAGATTTCCTGTCTTAATTCTTACAGTGACAGCTTGAAGAACAGATGGGTTTTCACAGAGGTATTTGAGGATCCATGTCAGCACGCTTGCTGTAGTATCTCTAGCAGCAAAAATAACTCCAATAATGTTATCTGCAATCTGTTCGTCTGTCAAACACTGTTTGTCACCCATGAACGATCCTAGCAAGTCATCATGGTGATTTTCATTCTCTCTTCTGGTTGAGAGGATCTTAGCGAAGATCTTAGAAAGCTCTTTTCTTGCTTTCATGGATTTATTGAATCTGGTTCCTGGTAAATTTATAGCCATTGAATTGTATCCTTTTTCTAGAATGTGATAGCATCTCTTTAGATCTTCTCTGTAAAGAATCTCGTCTTTCCCGAAAATCGACAGCAACCCAATGTTAAATGTGAACTGCAAAAATTAAAAATCCAAATGGGTATCTATTAAATTCATTTTTCAGATCATAATCCGGAAAAAAAAGGAAAATCAGAACTGCTCTGTTCTGCTCTGTTTTCTATAGAGAGAGAAAAGGAGAGAGAAAGTTAAATCTTACCGTTTTCATTTCTTGGTAAGTGTTAATGAGTTTTCCTTGCCATGAATTGAGAGAATCGAGAGCAAAGGATTCAATAACAGAGACTTTGTCCTGAATAGCATCAGGCATGAAAGCTCTGAGAACGAGCTTACGAAGCTTGGTGTGGTAATCGCCCTGGTGGAAAAAGATGGCTTGCTTGCCTAATATTCTTTCTTTGCTTGATGGAAATGTAGGCTTGAATAGATTAGATTTCGTCACCAGTACGAATTTCGCACCTTCAGGACTTGAAATCATCACACAAGGACAACCCAATATGTGAGTCTTAAAAATTGAACCATACCTGAATTAAGAAAAACCCATTATTAGAATTGAGAATTTAGCTATAGAAAGTTACGAATTTTAATTAAAAATTGAAGAAAAAAGATGATAAGAACCTTTTCTGTTTGGAAGCAAAGAAAACATTGGGGTTCTGAGAGAAGAGTTGAAAGGTTTCGCCAACATAAGGCCAGCCTAAAGAGCCAGGAGGGAGAGGGAGCTTCGAGCGAATGGAAGAGGAGAATTTGATGATGAAAAAGATAAAGAAAAGTGAAGCAGAGAAGAAGAAGAACATGGAGACGATAAATTCCATGTTGAATTACTGAGTTTTTTTATTGAATGAATTGTGTGATTGGCTTGATATAGTAGAAGTAGCAGCAGGAAGTGAGGTAAAGAGGGGTAGAAGTGAGTGGAAAAACAAGTGAGGAAATTGGATTATTTATAGGAAAGGAAAATATAAGGCCCAAAACTGGGGAAGAAGGGAAGAAACAGAGAGAGAGAGAGAGCTTTCCATGACAGCTCAACATCCACATACGGATTCGCCCTACAGCTCATTCTATATTAAAATTAGTTATTTGCATTTAGAGAGAGAAATTGGAGAGAGAGAGAGAGAGCGTGGGGGGAGGGTGTTAATAAAAGAGAAAAGTAAAGGAAATCCATTTTGTACAACAGGTTGACCGTGTGAAGTGAGTGTGAGTGAGTTGTTTTTGTGAGAGAGAGAGAATGGAATGAATCTGATAGAGAGAGAGTGACAGGCACAGTTGCTTGCTACTGTCTCTAACGAGGCTTTTAAGATCACCACAGAACCAAACGACCTTTTGCTAAATTAAAAATTAAAGGGGAAGTGGGTCACTCCTTTTTCCAGTTTTGTTCCGTCCGTCCGTACCCTCCTTTGAGTAATTGTGTATGCCTTTTCTTCATGTATTCTTTTTGGAAGTCTTTACTTTATTGTCATTTCAATTTTGGATAATTACATCCACCTTTTATTTAATTTTAATTTTTTTATTAAAGTTACATTATAAATTTTAAAGAAAATATTCAACATGACTCAAACTCATGACATCTGAGGTAAGAGAGTGAGACTTAACCAATTGTGTCAATCCATCTTGCCACGTCTTATTTAGTTGATCTTAATAAAGTTGTCACTCTCTCTAATTTTAAACTCTACATGAACATATCATCTAATTTCATCTTACTTATAAATAAGTTTATACTTTATTTTCTCAAAAGATATTCATAGCGTGCATTTTCTCTAAGAAGTTTAATTGATAGGTCACTATTATTAGTCATATTCTCACGATTTGTTTTACTTACAAATTATAACTTGTATAAATCAGTGCGTGAGAATATAAAGATATTTGGCAAAAAAAATGAATGAGCATATTTGTAGGTAAAGTTAAACCATATGTGTTTATATAAGATTTAAAAGTTGAAGGTGTCCATATAATTAAGACAAAGTATATGTGAGATTGATGTAATTTACACTTTTTAATTATACGGGTACTCTCTCGTTTCAATATTGGTAGTCTCTTTCGTTTCATAATTATATGTAAGAGTAATTAGATATTGATCAAGATTAAATGACCATTTGATTTGTTATTTATAAGTTGGTGTTTTCATAATCATTAAAATATTTTAAAATATTAACTTATAAATAATTGACACATTGTTTACTTACATAAAACTTAACTAATTACTTAGTTGATGTATAATTATTCTTATATGTAATTCTCCTTTTATCATTGACTTAATGTAGAATTATTCTTATACTTAAAACACATGTCTCATGTCTCTCGTTATTTTTTATCCAACCATTTTAAATTTTTACGGAAAAAAATAAAATATATCATAGACTTTTTTGTCAAACACTTGACATTTGACATATACATGTTCTAATTTACAAGCAAGTAATTTTGAAACATGATAAAAAAAAATAATAATAATCTATCGATATATGTATTTCTTTGAAAAAAAATATGACATATGTGCCGAGAAATTATACATGATTAACAGAGTTATGTGTTAGCTACATTGAAACTAAATGTTATAAATTTGAAAGTCGAGAGAATCGTGTAATTAAGAGAAAATATGAAAAATATTTATGTATGTTGTGTTTAAATTTAATGCCACACACTCATACCTAGTTCATGTTGAAGTGAACCCATCAACTAAATATAAAAAATAAATTTAAAAAGCTTCATCTACCTTTCATTCTACCTAAAATTTCAAAATAAATATGTATTATTTTTTTCAAACCTCATGAAGGTTGTGTTTAGAACCTACCCATGCATGATATTATAAATAGTGGTCTAACTAAATTAATTGACCATCTTATTTTCATCAACTTAAATCTGGTTTTAGAAAAATAAATATTCTTAAATCTAGTGTTGCTTCGTTGACTTGCAAAGTTTAAGTTTATAGGATTTTAAATCTTAACATATAGCACATGATAGTGTTAGCATTTGGGTAACTTGTTGCAAAATTTGTAAGTTACGTCAGAATTTTACCTCTATCCAAAATTTGTCCATGGTCACTCAATGCGATCATCATAAATTTATTTCAAGATTTATAGATTTTTACAAATTACAAAGCATGATAATCAAATTAATTAAATAGAATTATAGAACCAAAACTCAAATAATCTATAATTACATGGACTTAGAATAATTTTTTACCCTTAATTAGTATATAACATATCGTATAACCTATATGTTGCAACAAAAGCTTTAATAAATAATAATGAAACCATATTTATAATATGGTTACCAACGTCCACAAATATTTCATTAACATTACATATTCAGTATCGACTCAATCACTTAACTAAAATTCTATTACACCTAAAATTAAACTCAAAACACACAAACCATACATTGAAAATGATAACCACCTTAGACAAAAGTCAGAATTCTTGATTGGACTTTAGTAACCCACTAGATAGGAAATCATATATTAGCACGGGTAAAATCCTATGACTAGCCTCTCAATATAATGTGGTATATCCTCTTGAAATAGAAGACGTCTCTCACATTTTAAGGTTGTCCTCTATCTTTTAGGGTAGAACATTCTCACCACGGGATGCTCCTTTTATAGTAGAGTCATCTTTCACCTTTGTGGAAGCCACCGAACTCTAAGTAAAACCTCATATTTATAACAACTTAAAACTCTCATATCTTTTCTATTCAAAATAGGAATCTCATTGAATGCTATATGACATAATATCTTTCCTAAAATCCTTATAAAAATTTGGAAAATATTTTCTAACTGTATGCTTAAAAATTATAGGGAAGAAAGGGCAGATATATATATATGTATGCGTGTGTGTGTGCGCGCGCGCGTGTGTAAGCTACCTCAAATGTATGTAAGCTACTTTAAAATATGTAGTGAAGTACCTAAAATATTTGAACATTGATGTATCTCAAAATGTCCTGTTGGTGCCTCAAATGTGTCAGTGTCCAACTAATTGACCTACCATTCAAGGTTTCTAACATTTCTTAAGATCCAAATATAGTTTTAAAGATTTGGTTGCTTATCATCTAATCTATTAGTCGATTCTCTCTACTCTATGAATCTTTTATAAACTCAATGTATGCAACATATTTACATCCATGGCAATAATGTATATCAAGAGACAAGTAGAATTCAGGATACGATCCATGAAGATCTCCAAAGTAACATAATCTGAAAAATGGATAAGAGAAAATAAAAAATGGATTGGGGATTATATAAAAGGGGTCGTTTGGTTCAATGACCATGACAATTCAACTATTGACAATTCAATTACTGAGAAAATATGATTATTATATTTAGTTTGTGCACAGGAATCTCTAAAATGATGGAAGGTAATTTAAGATTGATATATTTGATATAAGTTAAATATAGTGTAAATAACAAGAAATTACTTAAACACCATTTTAGTTATATTGTGCAAAAACTATATTTTGGTGTGCAATTTAATTATTAATTTTTATTACGCTTGATTAATATTTAAATATTAATAATGCTACACTATAACTTTAATAAACTTAATTTTAACTAAATAAATAAAATGAGAGAAACAATAAAAAGAAAAAAAATGACATTTGTTTTATTTCATATGAGGATAAGAAAGTAATTTTATTTGGTATCAGAATTACAATTACGATTGCTCTCATTTTTGTTATAATTCAATTAGTTTACAAATTTATAAATTAAAATTGTACGTGAACTATAATTGCATCCTAATTTAAGGAGGATTAACGCAAACAAACATGATAAATCAACAATAAAAAAATATTATAATTGGATTACGATTGAGAATGACCAAACAAAGGAGGTATAAATCAACAATAAATAACAAGTCAATCTCTCACCCTAAAGTCCACACATATCAATGGAAATTGTTACATTTAAGCACCATAGACGAAAGTGTGACAAAGTCCAAAGTTGAAATTGCAAACAAGACGAAGTATATAACCAAAAAAAGCCTTTTTAGGACTCGAACTTTCATCGAACTAACTTAAATGAACAAGATAAGGGTGACCATAGTCCCATCCCATATAATGCCAATACTTACATTTTTGGTAATTTATAAGTATAGGAAGAAATATTCCCAACGCAAGTTGGCGAAGTATGCGTCCAGAAATAGCCTTTTAAGGCGTCAATTCCCAATAAAACTTAAATGAACAAGATAAGGGTGACCATAGTCCCATCCCATATAAAGCCAATACTTACATATCTGCGGAAAGAAAACAAACAGGAAGAAGAGCTTTCCCAACGCGGAAAGTCACGAGTGCAGCTTTTCATATTTGAAAGCCAACAAGCTCGTTAGAATGCCGCAAAGAAACCCCATAAATGAGTTATATTTGTGTCTTTTTTTAGGTCGGATTGTGACACCAAACTTAATAGGTGATACACAGAATGACATTCAGGTTCAGTGAGATCATTGACTCGACTGATGTTTACTATATATATATGTGTGTGTGTATATATATGTATATATATGTGTGTATATATATGTATATATATGTGTGTATATGTGTGTATATATATGTGTGTATATGTGTGTATATATATGTGTGTATATGTGTGTATATATATGTGTGTATATATATGTATATATATGCTAGGTTGGTTGACACGTGCAATAAGAATTACAACATTCAAATTTCTATTGTAAACAAAGTCTAATTTAGAGGCTTAGACACAACATCATGATCAAATCTATCATAATTCTCATTGACTTGGTACTAAGAGAATAACAATTATAACATTCAAAATCTCTCAAAACAAAGTCTAATTTTTAGATTTAGATATAAAATCATGTTGCATTAGCTCACTTGTAGTTAGTGTGAGCACCAACACCATTCCAATCACCCTAATTAATCAAATAAAGAACATAAGTCGATAATCTAATAATGTGCGGTCTATAATTCTCAAAATACTCAGAACAAATTCAAGCAGGGCGTGGCATATCAACAAGAAACATAAGGGAGCAAAGAGATATCAAACTCACTAATCAAAAACCAATACGTACAAATTACTCAAACATACATATTGAATTTTCAATGAAAAAAGAATAGTTTAGAAAGTAAAAGTCCAAAATGGCATAAAAATTTCAAATTAACTGAGAATAAGATCTTAAGATATTCAACAAACTAAACTCCTTCACCTTAAAATCCATGTACAAAACTCGAACAACTAAAACTAAAACTTCAAATGAAAATATATAATCACAATTCATGAATCAGTTAAACCGATGGGTTGAAAAAATTTATTAGAAACAAAGCTTTAAAGATGGATCCAAGATCAATTTGAGAAAAGGCATACGAGGCTTTTGGAATCACGGTGTGCGCGGTGGAGGCATTTAGTTTAAAAAAATTTATCGATAAAAAAATTTATCGATAAAAAAATAATTACGACGCCACAAGTTCTAAAAAATAATTTGTAATGAAAAATATTTGTTTTCATCGGATTCATTAGATATCTATACATTATTATAGGCGTACACAGAATTGAATTATACCTCTTGTAGTCTATCAAGCGTCCTCACTAACAGTGAACTTGAGATTCCACGAACAACGGATTGTGAACCCACACCAAGATCTTTCGAACCAATCCTCGAACACACTAGGACGTGTGCAAGCGCTTAGAATAATTCAAGAATATTTTTCTATCTGTAGATGTACTTAACACATGAGATTTAGAGATTTGGAGGAAGACTTTTTGAGACAAAACTTCGAGAGAGAATTGGAGAATTCATAGAGCTTTTGATAAACAATTAATCACAAAAATCGCTGCAATGAGACCAATAGAATAATATATATGTCATGACAATGATGATCACTTCATCCATATATTCAATCACATTAAAATCAAAAAATGGCACATAATGGTTAGAATAATCATTCAAATTTTGATTTCACAACAATGGTTCTTGTAGATTCAAGAGCAGATTTGAATTGTATGCAGGAAGGACTAGTTCCTCTGAAGTACTTCAAGAAGACGAAAGAATCTTTGTCTTCTACCAATGGTACCCGAATACATATTAATTATGAAATTCTCAAAGTTTATATTTTCCAAGATAATGTATGTTTTAAAACATCGTTTGTCTTATATTTTAAAACATCAGTTGTCTTAGTTAAAAATATGACGGATAAAATAATTTTGGGTTTACCATTCATCTCTTTGTTATATCCTTTCACAACAGAGTATGATGTGATAATTATTTATCCCATAGACGAACCTGTTAAATTCAAGTTATTATTTATTTTAATTAGATAAATATTTATATATCAGTTAAGTCAAAATTAACTTATCTGATCACATCTCTAACTAACTTATCTGTTAGTTCAAAATTAACAAATTAACCAATTCAAATTCAAATTATTATCTTATAATAATTTAATATTATTTAGTTTCATAAATCAGTAAATCAAATATGCCGTATAACTTGTCGATTAATAGAGAACTAATCGATATAAGTATTAAATTATAATCTTCAAAAATTATAATAAATAATTTAATTAATCAATTTTACATAATTATCTCATAATTATATACTTGCTCTAGAAGTTTAATTCTTTCTATAAGCTAGTCATTTTCTTATGTCCTGAAACATTCACACCTTAAACTGTGTAGTACAAAGGTGGCTCGACTCATAATTCTAAACTCCAATAAATCAGATTATTAATTAAACTTTTTAATTAAATAATTTTATTTATTAATTTCATTATTACTGTACTATAAATATGTAATTGCACTCTTAGTAATTACATAATGTATTTACAGAATAATCTCATATAGTCTATTGATATAATCACTTTATGTAGTTCTTCCCTCCAATTATTAGTTCATAAATTAGAGTTGATCAAAATTATCATTTTACTCTTATAATTACCTCTTGATCATTAAGTACCATTGATTCACTAGTGAATTGTCAATTTATAATCGTATTATAAATTTGAGCTCAATAACCATTCAGTTCTAGAACTAACGCTTAAGATAACCAATATATGATCCGTTAAGAAAGTTTGGATTCTAAATCTTGTAAAATCATGTTCATAACCATCCATATCACTGAGTCTCCGAAATAAAAGTCATTAGTTTATTTTACAAACAAAACTTAACAAGTGACTCAAAAGATCCAGTATACATGTATAGTTATGACTACTCAGAATTTAGACTGATCTACATATGATCATCAAATTAGTGTTTATTAAATCTTTATAATAAACAGTAAGTTAATAAATATATTAATATATATCGGCCATGTCCTATATAATCTAATTATATAAAGTAGGTTCATTAAAATGTCTATCTACATCAATGATCCGAGTCTAGATCACTTGCATTCAAGATACTTAGCAAACCGTACTAGCAACCATTCATTAAAGATTACACAGTTTAATATGTTACAGACTATTTTATTTATTATATATAATCTTAATTCTCTCGTACTAATACAAGATAATAGGTTCATTAATGAATATAATTTTTTTTAGATATTTTGAATATAAATTTTTTAAATATTTATATAAATTATTCAATAATAATTGAGAAAGATAATTATAAGAAACTTTTTTATTAATTTTAAGTTAAAAATATCTTTACAAGAGCACTTTAACCAACAGGCATCTCCCACGCAGGCACGGCTCTGTCCATTTCACCCAACGATTCATTAAAAATATTGTAATCATCGTACCTTAATTAAGACCCATCAAAGAAAAGTCGACCCCCATGAGTGGCTAAAGGAAAAGGTAGACGCTTTAGAATCTGGGTCTTGCACTGAGCGAAACAAAGGTTACAATCTGATTGAGAAAGGTCCTTGATGCATTCCCCGTTACAGAACAACATATTGCAATTTACAGTGGAAGAGAGAACAAAGTGGCAGAGAGAGAGAGAGAGAGAGAGAGAGAGAGAGAGAGAGTCATAGAGAGAGAGACCTTGTTCAAGTCGTCGTTGCTCGCTGTTGCTCGGGGAACCTCATTGCCGTCGCTCTCTGTTGCTAGGGAAACCTGGACGTCGTCGCACGTCAGGAGGGAGAGTGACTCGGGGAGGAGGGTGATATTTTGGGGGAATCTTGGGGAATTAAGGGATTTGCTTTTTTAGTAGGGGTAAAAATAAAAACTATTAAGGCTAAAACTTAAATAAAGGACTATAAAACTTAGGATATAGTGTGGTTATAATTGAAAAATCAGAGGATAAAAAATAAAAAATTAATAATTTAACTATAATGTAGCAGCGTAAATAGTCACATGGGTAAGAGGATTTACTCCTCTTAGGTCACGGGTTAAATTAGGGGACACACGCTACTTCATGATCATTGTAGATTATTCAGACTTCACAGGGTCTCTGAAATTTAACTAGAGAATTACGCTCCAAAAATCTCGTGGTAGCAAAAAAAATAATAATTTTTTTTTAGTGGAGTCACTTGATCCTACCCTCTTACACCGTCCTTGCGTGGAATTTAAAGTGATAATTGTTTTTGTTTTGGTTTTAAATACATAAACATCCTTTTAATTTTAGAACCTAAATGGACTGTCTCATTTATTGCATTTTACTTATTTATGCTATTTTATTTTCTAAAATGATCTAAAAGCTTGTCCCTTTTTATAAAAAATTAATATTGACAAACTATTATTATTTGTCATATGATTCTCAATTTTGTTTCTTTAGATATAATAACTTGTATATATCATTTATATTTTAGTACATGTCTAAAACCAAGGCCTAATCCACAGGAGGAGCCACCTGAGAAGGAGATGGTATCAAGTGATACCACTAAAAAAATATTAATTGTTAATATGAAAATTATAATTTTCTCTATAATTTGTTAAATAATTTTTTATAAACCTTTAAAGTTATTAAATTAAAATTAACTTAAAATTTATTTATTCATGATTATTTTTCCGAATTCAAGTTAATTCAAAAATCAATGCCAACCTTGATTATTTTATTACAATTATAAAAGTAACCCATTATTAAACGATACGTAAATTAGAAAGTTATTTTATGGGATGCATATATCAATAATAAGTTGACAAAGTTAACAAAAAATGATTATCATCTGCTTGTCATTTTTCAATATATTATAGATATGTTCAACTTTTTAGTTCTTTTTTATTTATCTACACAGTAAAATATATAGTATAATTTACCATTTATTTCTCAACTATATACTAGAATTTTTATATGTAGTTTCATAAATAGTATTTTTCACAGTATTCCTAGTATGTAGTAGGATTTTACAGTCCATACTTTATCATACAATCTGACTTGTAAGATCTCTTCACGATCCTAAATTAGGATCTCAGTTCTAACAAAATTGAGTATAATTAAGAAAATATGTCAAAAATATCATTCATGGCCTTTTCTAGTTTCTATGAGGCCCTCCTTTCTCTAAAATAAATTTTCTTTTATTTTTTATTGCATTTATAATGGTTGAATCAACGAGTAGTGAGACACCAAAATTAGAGAGTGATACATTTTTACATTTCATTAGAGATGAAGAAATTATATGTAATTATCAAAACTATAGGAGGTGCACCAAATTACAAGGAAATGTGGTGTATAATTTATCTTTTGTTCTTATATTATATTATTTAATGTAATTGTTACTCTTGATGACTCATATAATCCAAAAAGGACAGATATGCAGTGGCAGTCTTCTATGTTATAGAATATATAGAATTATTACTAAAAAATATTGCATGAATAGCTTAGCCTATGATCTCATTATCTTATAAATATAAATCATAATATTGAAAACTTATCCTAATTTTTCTATATCTTTTTGCGGGAAGGTTGTGGGATTTAGACCAGATGGAGGTCTTAGTTCAATTGATTTTCCCTTACTTTTTCAATCTGATCACTCTAGCTAGCTCATTCACGTCATATTATATTTCACATACAACTTATTTATCTTATTAATTAGGTACATTTTGAAGGGTTATTAGTATAGTCTGTGTAGTACATGTGAGAATGGGTTTGAGTAACTGATCAAATTTGACATTAGCAATGATAAAAAAAAGTTCAAAACTTTGAAAAATTACATATCCACTTCAAGTTTAATATTAAATTATAAATCTTAGTAATATAATTTAAGAATGCATGATAATTGAGGGTTCATTCATTTATCATAAATGTTTTTTTAATGATAGTCAATCAGCTATACCATTATTATTCATCTTTGAACCAAAAAAATCTAGTATATATTATAAATAATTAAATTAATTTTGTATTCAAGTCAACTTTCTCATAACATAAGATATCAACGGTGTAACTCACCAGTGATTATCTTTAAAAAAGCACACTTTCCTTAATTAAAAAAAATTCTCTTCAATTGTAATTTGTTTAAATGATACAAACACATTTATTTGTCAAATAGAAAAGAATTCTCAGACATCACTGTACTTTGTTTAAATGATATAAACACTTATTTAGTTCAAAAAATGATACATATCTTTTTTCATGTTAGGTTTTATTGGAAAAAAAAACTCAAAACCATTAAAATTTCAAACTAACACCGTTTAAGTAATACATAATTCTAAAATTACCTCTAATTTTATTCTCAATTCTAAAATGTTAAAATCAATTTATTCTATTATTCACATGAACTCAAATCAATATGCGTCCGGTTGTTTCGAGTTAGGAAAATGATTGAATCAAGTTAATTTCAGGGATAATATTATCTTTTCAGATCTAATCTAATAGATTTTTAATACAAATAATTATATATTATTTTTCAAACTAGAATAATCTCTTTGTTATTTAAGCAATGCTATAGAAGGGAGGTGTTAGAAGATTTTTTCTAAAAAAATCATAAGATAGCGTGACGACTTTTTTTACTGCAACGAGAGAGATCTTGTTAATCTAATCTGGATTGTTGATTTTGACTTTAATTGTCTAAGTAAATCTAGAAAGAGTGGGTTTGACACATTTTTTTATGTATTTTTATTATTTCAACTTTTTAGAAAGATTCGATCTAAGTCGACAATTTTCAACATGGACCCCCCAGATTTAACGTAGTCCCTCATGCTTTAAGAGCTCTATTCCCCCTATTCTTCTCCCGTGATAGGGGTAACAATTTATTGTAGTGGTTTGTAAAATCTCTCACCCAAAAGGAGTCGTTTCTGAAGTTGAATGAGTAATTTTCTTAGCTGCTGATCATCATTCAAGATTGAAATTCTTTGTAGTCACACTCACAGCCACAGGACAGTCCATTCTGGTGGGCTACCGTACAATGGCAGCATCCATTTGGGACTTTTTGAAAACTTTTAAGATGGTTGACTTTCTATGCACATGTTATTAAAAAAATTATTTTTCTTCAACTAGCAAGTACTCCTCATAATACTCATTGTCAATTCTCTATTTTTTCTTATTTTGACTTTTTTTTTTAAAACTTAAAAAACAAATTGCTCATCTTGCACTTCTTACCTCTCTCTATACTTGTTTTTGTTGTTGCATTAATTTAATTTCCTTAAGTAGAGAACATGAGAGATTTATTACAAAATTTCGATTAAGTGAATAGATGATCCCTTAAAGATAACCTACGATCATATATATGTTATAAAAAAAATAATATCTTGTATTATAAATTTATGTGATTTATAGTTGATATATTCATATTTAAATTTGAAATTAAGATTGGATCTTATTTTATTGACACATGGCACACATATCTAGTTGACATTCTTATTTTTCTATTAAAATTTCCACCATTTTAAAAGCTTCATACTTTGTATAATTGACCATTAGTTGTCTCTTTACTCTCTGTTGAAAACTAAACATTTAACTCCCTTTTTTCTGAGTGAAAAAATAATGATTTAATCTTCAACCTCAGTCTCAATGGCATTTGGCTAGTTTGTATTGGTTAAACTATGCATGCAATTTTAATATATAGTCGGTGCGTGTAAGTTCATGTTTAATGACCGAACCAATTTTCAATGTCAGCTACATGATTGAGAGGATAATATTAATTATCAACTTGGTAATTAAATTTAATAAATAGGGTTAAAGTCTCAAAGCAGCTCTTTTGTAGACTGAGAAGCATGCATAGCTTGAAATAATTAATTTATCACCCATATAATTACCAAGACAATACAACCTCTTAGGCGATTAGTTTTCCAAGTTATACATACTAATAAGTAGTATATCATACATTCCTATATGCTTCATTCTTTATTGAGCACGTAATTAAAATAATTTTTTTATAATTTCTCGTCCTATTTTCTCTTACATTTTTTAAGATCTAAACATAACCTTGGGATTTTTTTAATACATTGAATAAGTACACTTACTATTAAAAACTAAGAAAAGAGATATACAGCTAAGAGGCCTTTTAATTATAGAGGTTTTAATTAGACGTGTTAACGTAATATGAGGCTTGTAGGATTAACTTATATTAAATCTCAACCAAACCTTATGTCTTTTTTTTTTTAAATATATTATTGGATAACAAGGATGAGCTTCCTTAACTAATTCAAAAGTTTTTTTTTTCATGGACGAAAATTGAAAATCCTTTATAAGCATATATAGTCACGGGCAAGGTCATCCCCATTATAAGAGGGTTGGCCCCCTTTTGTTCTAGAAAGGCATTGAAGAGTATTAATAAATAATTGAACAAGTTCGTCAAATTAGTACTTCCTTTTTATGTTTTGGATTATTAATATATTAAATTTTCATCCCCTTTTATTTTTTGTGGATTGTAAACTTTATCATCTTTTAACTTTTTTTTGAATATTTTTTCTTGCGACTATCTTATAATGCTATGAAATTTTAGTTTAAGGAAAATACATTATAGTTATTTCTCACTTCCGAAGAGCATCTCTCTCAGCTCCTAGGATATTTTTGGATCATGGGCACTAATGATGTTGTACTCTCATTCATTTCTGGAGCCGAATAATAGGAGTAGTGCCTTAAGCTTGTCGTATGGAAGTTAGAGAAGCTTGGAGAAGATATGGCAGCTGAAGGAATCATGGTGGATTGTATGTTGTACATGGACCTTCCAAGATTGTTGGAGATGACACGATAATGGTGTCTGATAGCCCGAACACATGTATGAGTAAAACCTTTGTTGAACCATTACATATTAATGTTGGTGTGATGAATAGAGGTCGTGGTAGGTCCCCTAAATCAAAAATACAAACTGATATTCTGATGGATATTAGACTGGACCTGCATGTTAATGGGAAAGATAAGGAACAAGACAATACTGAGAATACTGTTTGTAGAAATGATGAACCTTTTGGTTCTGATCTTAAAGGAAAAGATGATGAGTCTCTTGATTCTGATTTCTTATTAAAAAAATACTTCTTGTTTACAATGAGTAAGGATGTATATATCCAAGTAATTCTAACGGTTGCCTATGATCTCCAACAGATGCCTACTGAAACCTGAAATCATTTTTTACCAGAAATGGTTAGACATCCACTGTGTTTGGTGAAAGTCTCTGTTCTGCTTCCCTCTTTTGCCTATGGTGAAGATTTCCTTCTGAGACTGTAACTTTTGCTTCTCTTTCTTCAACACTCCTCCTCAAGTTGGGTTCGTATAGGTTGATCAAGCCCAACTTGTTAAGTATTCTTTGGAGGTTATTTTTGTCAAGGGCTTTGGTGAAGATGTCGGCTAGCTGGTCTTCACTACGTACAAAAGGAATGGTGATTTCTCCTGACTGTACCTTCTCTCTTATGAAGTGACAGTCCACTTCAATGTGTTTGGTTCTCTCGTGGAAAACGGGGTTCATTGCAATATGGCGTGCTGCTTGGTTGTCATAGTGCATCTCTATCGGTTTTCTTATCTCGACCTTCATGTCTTGAAGGAGATGTCTAATCCATGTGAGTTCACTAGCAGTGGAGGCCATGGCTCTGTATTCTGCCTCTACACTTGACCTTGCTACAACAGTTTGTTTCTTGCTCTTCCAGGTTACTAGATTTCCACCTACAAAGACACATAAGCCAGTTGTAGATTTTCTATCATAACTACCTGCCCAGTCTGCATCAGTGTATCCAACTACGGAGTTTGCCCCGGTTCTCTTCATCCATATCCCTTGGCCGGGAGTTCCTTTAAGGTATCTGAGTATCCTTTCTGCGGCTGCCTGGTGATTTGTGCAGGGTGCGTGCATGAATTGACTGATAACGCTAACTGCAAAAGTGATATCTGGTCTTGTAACTGTTAGATAAATTAGTTTTCCTACTAGTCTCTGATATTGGCCTATATCAATTATTGGTTTGCTATCATTCAGTCCTATTTTCATGTTGGTTTCCATTGGTGTGCTAGCAGGTTTTGCCCCTATCATGCCTGTTTCTTTTAACAAGTCTAAGATATATTTTCTTTGAGATAGAAACAATCCCTTTTTCGAGTGAGCTATTTCTATCCCTAGGAAGTACTTCAGTTTTCCTAGATCTTTAATATCAAACTCTCCTTTTAGAAATTGTTGAACACTCCATATTTCATCGTGGTTATTTCCGGTGATGATAATGTCATCTACGTAGACAAAAACGATGGTGGTGGAGTTGTTCGTGTGTTTGACGAACATAGATGAGTCAGTAGAGCTTTTGACAAAGTTAATTTTTAAAAGAGACAAGCTTAATTTTTCATACCATGCCCTTGGTGACTGTTTCAGGCCATAGATAGCCTTCTTTAATCTACATACTATGGATGGGTGCGTTGCTTTCTCGTGTCCTGGAGGAAGGGACATATATACTTCTTCTTCTAGATTTCCTTGGAGGAATGCATTTTTTACATCCATTTGATATAGTTCCCAGCTAATGTTGGTGGCAACGGATAGTAATACTCGAATCGTGTTCATTTTTGCTACTGGAGCGAACGCTTCCTGGTAATCCATTCCATATGTCTGTTGAGTAAAGCCCTTTGCGACTAGTCGGGCTTTATATCTTTCGCTAGTGTCGTTGCTGTTGTATTTGGTCTTGTAGACCCATTTACATCCTACAGGTTTCTTCCCGTTGGGTAGTGGGATTATATCCCAAGTGTCATTCTTTTCCAAGGCTAGAAGTTCTTCATCCATCGCCTTTCTCCATTTGGGGTCGAGTTGGGCTTCTTGATAGGTCTTTGGCTCAACTGTTTCATCAATTTTGCCCAAGTATGCCCTGTGGATGTTAGAGACTTTATCTAAGATAGGAAATTTTGGATAGGGTATAGAACCTGATGGGACACGTAGTCTTTTAGTCTTGCTGGGGGTTGAGTTAGCCTTGTTGACCTTCTTATGATTACTGCTTCATCAGTGACAGCTGCCTCATCAGTTGCTCCTTCTAAGGTAGTTGTCTCAGGCGCGGTTGATGCTGTATCCTGTTCCTGTCTTATGATATCGGAGGAAATAATACTGTTAGGTAGCGGAAACGTTTGGTGGTGGTTATGGTTGTCGGGGTCCTTTGGGTAATAGGATTCTAGTTCTAAAAATTGTACATCGCGCGATATGTAGAGTTTATAGTTTATTGGGTCGTAGCACTTATACCCCCTTTTCTCAGCGGAATACCCCAAAAATAGGGTTTTGACTGAGGTTTTGTCCAACTTATCAAGTCTTGGAATGTGTACGAAATATGTACATCCGAATACTCGTATGTGATCAAGGTTAATTTTCCTACCCTTGAGAATTTCTAGAAGGTTTTTCAGATGCAATTTTACACTGGGTAATCGATTGATAGGTTGCTGTGAGTATAGCATCGGACCAGTACCTTTTGGGTACATTATTTTAGAGGAGGAGAGACCTAGTCATTTCAAGAAGGTGTCGGTTTTTGCATTCTGAGACACCATTTAGTTGTGGGGTGTGGATACAGGTGGTTTGATGTCGTATACCCTTTTGTTTAAAAAACTCAAAAAAGGTGTTGTTAGTATATTCGGTTCCATTGTCAGACCTAAAGATTTTTATGGTTGTTTCAAACTAAGTTTCAACTAAATTGTTGAATTCTTGAAAACGACTGAAGACTTCATTTTTTGATTTCAAAAGATATAACCATGTGGTGCGAGAGAAATCATCAATAAATGTAACAAAATATTTGAATTTATTATATGAATCAACTGGGGTGGGTCCCCAAACATCAGAATAAATTAATTCAAAACATCGTTTTGTCGTACTACTAGATAGTGAAAAGGGTAACCTGGTTTGTTTTGAGAGTTTGCAGACTGAGAAACTGCTAGAGTCTGAATTACAACCAAGTAATTTGTTTAGGATTTTTTCGGAGGGATGACTGAATCTCTAATGTAATATTTTGTCTTTTTGTACTGTACTGGAGGTGGAAAGGCATGTTTTGTCGGTATCTTCTAAGTAGTACAGACCGTTTCTAAATTTTTCTTCACCAATCTTCCTCACGGTGACTTGATCCTGAAAAATTACTTTGTCAGGTGAAAAGGTAACATTGCAGTTTAAGTCTTTGGTTATTTTACTGACGGATAGAAGATTGGAGTTAAAATTGGGTAGACAAAGTCCGTCGTTAATGGTTTTTGTGAAGAGTGTGGTGGACCCTATGCTAAGAATTGGAACTTTATTTCCATTGGCTACCGTCACATGTTGTGGTCTTTCTAATTTAGTGAGACTGTGTAGATTTTTTGTGTTATGAGTCATGTGGTCAGAGGCACCAGAGTCTATTATCCAGTGTTCTAAGTTATGACAAAAATTTGTAGATTTAGAAAAATAATTGACAGTATTGCAAATGGATGAACCTGAGGTATCGCACAAAAATTCTCTGAATTGTTTGAGCAATGTAGTCGTCTGTGTGCAGATCTGCTCTAACGGATCCGGATCTGTCCATTTCCTCCATTCGGTCAGGTCGGTACCCATTACCAGAACCGGGTCCGTCTGTCATGTGTGCTCTGCGGTCTCTTTCGGGTCACGATCCGTGACACGCTTTGCTGAAACCCTCGGTATAAAAGGGGAATGTCTTCGCCGAGCCCCCTCGCTCGTCACGCTTCGCGCAGCTCCCTCGCTCGTTCTGGAACTTTCTCTGGTTCTGCCAGAGATGAGGGTGCAGGTTCCAACACCGGTCACTGGTGTGCCCTTCCTTTCGGCAGTGGCTGCATTTCACCGGCTCGCCTGGCTGTCCGCGGTGCCTTCCCCCTTCCTTAGGGTTAGGGTTTCAGAGGGAGCCGTGGGTCGCCATGGCTAGTGCCTCCGCCTTGTCATCTCTGGTACTCATCATTCGTCGCCTGGTTTCTTCTCTTTGAACCATGGCTGAGATCGTGGCAAAAGTTGGCTTCTTTGTCGACATCAAGATCTGAGCCCGGAATGCTTCGTAGCTTGAGTCGAGAGCCGTCAAGAAATGGAAAACCATATCCTGCTCAGCCCGCTCTTGGAGTTCCTTCAGGTCAGTGGTCATTGGTCTCAGGGTTTCAAGTTCTTTGAACTTAGATTTTAAAAACCTGGTTAACTCTGGTACTGATCTATCCCCCTGTTTTGCTTGGGAGATCTCTCGTTTAAGTTCAAAGACTTGCGCGAAATTATTTTGTTCACAATAGTTGCTCCGAATTTCTTCCCAGAGTTCATGTCCTGTTTCACAAAAAAAAAAAGATTTCACTGAGTTTTGGGTCTATTGAATTAGTTATCCAGGTCATTACCTAGCTGTCCATGATGTCCCATTCCTTTCAGTTTCGGTCTGGTCTTGGCTTACTGTCGTCCATCAAACCTAGTCTGCCTCTTCCTTTCAGGCTCACCTAAGCCACCCTGGCCCACGTTATGTAGTTGTGGCCAGTGAGCAGGATGGAGGTCAGTCTGGGATTGGTGTGGTGAAGCTGGCCGGAGGTTGATGGTTCTGCCATATGTGTTGGTTCTTAGAATCACTGCTATGATACCATGTAAAAACGATGTACCTTTTGGTTCTGATCTTAAAGGGAAAGATGATGAGCCTCTTGGTTCTGATTTCTTATTAAAAAATGCTTCTTGTTTACAATGAGTAAGGATGTATATATACAAGTAATTCTAACGGTTGCCTATGATATCCAACAGATGCCTACTGAAGCCTGAAATCATTTTTTACCAGAAATGGTTAGACACCCACAGTGTTTGGTGAAAGTCTCTGTTCTGCTTCCCTCTTTTGCCTATGATAAAGATTTCCTTCTGAGGCTGTAACTTTTGCTTCTCTTTCTTCAACACTGTTGCTATTAGCTTAAAGACAAATAATAGTCCTTCCCTTTTAAGACGCAAGATTAATGGTGAGGATTAATTTCCATTACTGCCCTCCACTTCAAAAATAGTAGTGGAAGAAGCTAGTGAAAATATAGCTTAAAAAACCCTAGTTGCAGACTTAAAACCAAATGAGTCCTCCACTTCTTGTAGAGCAAATTTCTACAGAAACAAAGAAGCAATAATGGGTAGATCGAGTTAAACTACCCAAAGTCCTTTACCTATTGATAGTGATAAGCCAATGAAGGATGCTAATAGTGTAAAATACAAAATCCAAGTTGTTCTTCTTCAAGAAGGTTTAAAGCAATGTGAAAACACTTTAGTTGGACATTTTCTAGATAAGAGACATGCATTGCACCTTGTTAACCAAGTTACATTTAGACTTTAAGGGGGGAGAATGGATTTTAGGAAGTTACAGAAACTGAATCGTGTTTCTTCTTCTTTAACTTTCATATGGAAAGGACAAAGAATATGTGTTTCAAGGAGGTCCATGGTATCTCTTGGGTAGGCCACTTATTCTAAAGGTTTGGACTCTCATTCTAAGACTTTCTAAGGAAGAAATACATAAAATCTTCATTTGGGTAAAACTCTTGATCATATCTTCTATCTTATACACCCCTAGTGGAATTAGCATCATTACCGGCATTTTAGGAATGCCTCTTTTACTAATGCAGTGATAACAAGTGGCTCTTAACTTTCATTTGCAAGAGTATGCATAGAAATTTATTTGTGTTTTTGAATTGCATAAAACTCTAGAGATTGACTTAGATGAATTTGGACTAAATAATGTCCAAATTGAAATGGAATACTTGGGGATACCTGGTAGATGCAAATTATATGAGGTATTTGGTCTGATTGTCAAGCTAGACAGGATCAACCTCAAAAGCAACCTATGAGACAATAATGAAAAGGGAAAAAATCAGTAAAATAGGAGTGGATTCATGTTATTAAGAACGGTAGAGAAAAACTGAGAAGACTTCTACTTTTAAGGTTCCTGAGTATAGCAAAGGAAAAACACTTTAGTTGGATATTTTTTAGATAAGAAACTTGTATTCCACCATGTTAACGAGGTTGCACTTAGACTTTGGGGGGAAGAAGGGGTTAAACAGAGTTGTAAAAACTGAATCGAGTTTCTTCTTCTTTAACTTTCATATGGAAATGAGAAAGAATATGTGTTTCAATGAGGTCCATGATATCTCTTGGGCATGCCACTTATTCTAAAGGTTTGGACTCCAAATCTAAAACTTTCTAACAAGAAATGAATAAAATCCTCGTTCGGGTAAAACTCTTGAACATATTTCCTATCTTATAGACCCCTAGTGGAATTAGTAGCATTACCAACATTTTAGGAATGCCTCTTTTTGCTGATGTTGTGACAGCAGGTGGCTTTTAACTTTCATTTGTCAAAGTATGTGTAGAACTTGATGTGTTTTCTGAACTGCATAAAACTCTGGAGGTTGACTTAGATGAATTTGGGTTGGTTAATGTCCAAATCGAAATGGAATACTTGGGGATATCTATAAGATGAAAAACATAAGAGGTATTTGCTCATGATTGTCAAGCTAAACAGGATCAAACACAAAATCAACCTATGATACAACAATTAAAAGAGAAAAAAACTAGTAAAACATACGTACATTCATGTTATTAAGAGGGAAAATAAAAAAACTGAGGACACTTCTACTTTTAATGTGCCTGAGTATAAGAAATATTCTTGATTTCTTCCCGAGAACTTGGAAGATGAAGATGTGCATCCTGCTGAAATGAACCTGGAAGTTTGACCTTTTAATGTTGATACTGATAATACCAAGCTGAAAGATATGCAAACTAATGAAACTAGTCAATTTTCCAATAGCAACGTCCCCAACGAGACATCTAGTCCTTTTAATAGTGGTAAACTTAACTCTAAACAGAAGCAAAGGGAGAGACAATTGATGTAAAAGTCAAAGCCAATAATGTGAAACTAGTGAGTGTATCACTTCCCTCCAAACCATATTTTACATGAAAATCTAGCAGTGTAGAATGTACGTGGCATTAACAAGCCTCGAAAACATGTTGAAGTAAGTACGATCTACATGGAGGTTCACATTAGTTTGTGTGGCTTGGTTGAGACCATGGTTAAAACCAAGAACCATAATATAAATATTTAATTTTGTGTTTCCTAACTGGGTAGTTTACAACAACAATAATAAGGATCCTTCTGGTTGAATTGGGTTGCTTTTGATCCTAGTGTCTTTGCTACAATAATGATATATAGTATTGATCAACTTATACATTGTCATGTTAAGAGGTCACATCCTTCAGTATAGTTCCTATGCACTTTTATTTATGCTACCAATGAGGCTGGCAAAGGGTTCTAGAAGTCTTTACTTCATCTTAAACTCAACTCAAGCTAGTTGTCTTGGGTTTTATTAGGTGATTTCAATGTTATTCTTCATGCCAGTGAAAAGAATGTTACCAATAGGGAGGATAAGATGAGGAATTTGCTTATTGTGTTAACAAACTAGAAGTTATGGGTTTGCCTTATAGTGATTTTCACCTAATTTGGTGGAATCACCATTTAGGGGATGAGAGTATTATGTCAAAAAATAAATAGAGTTATGGTAAATGAGCAATGACGGAACTGTTTTGGCAGTGCAAATGCTTATTTTTGTTACTGGATCTAATCTCTCACGAAAAGTAAGAAATTCTACATATTTTGACCAATTCAAAGTGAAAAATAGCGTTGCTCCCTCAACAAAATGAGGATACATTTGAGCCAAAAAATCCCAATTCAAGATAAATTCATGAGAAAGTGGATATCTTTAAGATCTACTTCAACGTTTAGAAATTGGTTAATCGATAAAGATATATGTAGTTGATGCCTTGCCCAAAAAAGAGAATTGAGTCCTAGTAGACCAACTAAATGGTGGTTCAACATTGATTCTACATCTTGGAACCAAGCCAATTTTGGTGCATCCTTGTGGTAATGGAATCAATAGATAAAAAGTATTAATGCTAGAAAGACTACTGCACCAGTTGTCATACTATAAAGTTGTCATTTACTAGTTATTCGATATGCTCGCCAAATCTAAAGAAAACCTTGCAGATGCTGGTATCTTTGATTATTACCTTGCCATAGTCAAATTACTTCATGATATCCCTAGAAAGAAAACTCCTTATAGATTCTTCAATTTGTGGCTGAAATTAGTGGTTACTTTGATGTTGTTGATGAAGCTTGGAATATACGTCCTCACTATAATGAAATGTTTAACCTGGCTAGAAAACTTATATGTGTGAAACAACTTTGAGAAAATTAAATTTTCAAGAGTGTAGAACATCTCACAGAGAGTTGCTAAAGATATAAATGACCTTCACACTGCTTTTAGTAAGTTGGATGGATGCCTTGATTTGCTCGATGCTGAGAAACATGCTAGTGAAGCCTTAAAACAATTATTAGATTGGAAGCTTGCTGAGGAGAGCTTGCTCAACTTACTGAAAGTTATGGAAACACTATGGAGGACCCTTGTGCAATTCAGGAACATATCCAAGACTTCTACAAGGATCTGCCAGGATACCAAAAGCATATCTCTAACTTGAGATGGGATATTTTTCAGAGGGGTTTTCAAGCTAAGGTCCAAGATGAATGGTGAGATTTCCTCATCCATGATTTCATTGAGATTGAGGTGAAGAACACCTCTATCAGGGATAACAAAGCCCCTGGTCCATATTGCTTTTCTATTGGCTTGTTTAAGAAGACTTCACAAATTATGGGAAGGGATGTTAGTGTTGATACTTGAATTCTTCATAAATGATGAGATTCTAAAACCTTTCAATGCCACTACTATATCTTTGATCACAACGGTGTCGAACCCAACTAAAGTCACATAATTCAGACATATTGTATGTTGTAACCTGATTTAGAAATGTATAACCAAAATGTTGGCAAATATACTCAAAGTTAGCTTGACTAAAATTATTAGTTTAAACTAAACAAAATTTGTGCCTAAAAGAGCCATTTCAGACAACATCATTCTCACTCAGTAGCTTATAAGGGGCTATCAAGGAGAGTCTTTAAACCCTAGATGCACTCTCAAAGTGGATCTTCTCAAAGCATATGATAGAGTGAGTTGTTTTTTTATCGGAAAGGTGCTATTTAGAGTTGGTTTGCCCATCCAACTTTATAAGCTCGATTATGGAGTGCACCACTACCCCTTCATACTCCACAAACATTAATGATAACTTGCAATTTTTTCCCCTGTGGAAGAAGTTTAAGACAAGGAATTCCTTTGTCACCTATTTTTTTTATCTTGGTTATGGAAGTATTAACTGGTATCTTGAACCATTATACAACCTTGACTTCATTCCAATTCCATTGGAGATGCAAGAAAGACATTATAGGTTATCTATGTTTTGTTGTGACCTCCTAGTATTTTTGAACTCTGTGAAGACTGTCAAGGCATGTATTGATCTCTTAAAAACACTCTCTCGTTTACAATCTAATGAAGCAAAAATAAAGTGTTTTCACTGATGTGGAGTAGTCTCTATGACGACTGATATTGATAGAAACAAGATTTAGCATATGAGAATGTCGAACGTGCGTGTGACGCGGAGCGGCGATTACAATTTTTTTTTAAGAGAAAAGAAATTTGGAGTCGCCACCAATCATTTTAGGGTGTGATTGGTCACCCAATTTTAAGATGAAAAATTTTGGTCTACGAAAATTCAAAGTTGATTCGGGTCGTTTGTGTGTGAGGAAGGTATTAGCACTCCACAACACCCATTATAAAATGGTTATCAAATTTAATCAAATACTATCCAATTTTTTATTTTAAGGCAAATGTTAAAGAGATTCATTTTTTAATGTCCCATTTGATGCAGTTTGTATCATAAAAATGAACAAAATAAATTACTTTTAATGGGTGGTTCAAAGACCATTGAAAAATTATTTTTTGTATTCTTATATCCTTTTAAATTAAAGTATTATTAGAGTTATTCTCGGTATCCCAAGAATGACTCCTCACCTCAGTAGTTCGAGAAGTTTGGTGTCCCGAAAATCTCAAAGTCCGTCGTCGGAATTTTTTTAGTGAAAATTAAATAAAGAAATTTATAAAATTTTAAATCAAATTGTTATGATTTTAATTTACGAGCGTCAATTTTGATGATAAAAGAATAAAATAATAATTACATACAACCGTGACATATGAAAATAATACATAAATAAATAAGAAAAGATAACAACTAAAAAAATAATGGAAATGAATGTTAGAGATGATAAATATGTATGATAAATTTTAAAAAATATATGCATGATGAAAATAATGAAACAAGACGTGAAATAATTAAAAATAAATATAAAAATAAATTACAACAAATTAATAATATCTACTAAAAAATAGAAAAAATAAACAAACATAAAAATAAAAAATTTGCCGAGGGTGATGTCACCCTCAGTCTTTTTTTTTTTAATTTTTTATTTTCACACACACACACACACACACACACACACACACACACACACACACACACACACACACACACACACACACACACACACACACACACACATAATTGTTTAGTAAATAAATTGATAATGAGTTTTTTTTATGTGTAAAATAAATTAATCTATGAAGAAAATGCTTAATTTCATACATGATCATGTCTTTTTTTACTACATGGTCTATTAATTACCATTTTTATTTCTTCACTCAATGATAATCAAATAGCAAAAGAATGATCATGAATTGTAATTAATTTAAACAAATGTCACTAAAAATAAATAAATAATTTTGTTTGGGATATAAATATACCATTCTTTTTATTTTTGGACTACTTAACTCACTAATTACTATTTTTTCTTTCTTCCTTCATTTCTAGGAATGATCATGAATGGTAATTAGTTTAAACAAGTGTCACTAGAGAAAATCCATAAAACTTTCAAAATAAAATAATTTTTGTTTGGGATATAAATATACCATTTTTTTTATTGGACTACTTATTTCACGAATTACCATTTTTCCTTTCTTTCTTCATTGCTAGGAATGATCATGGGTGGTAACTAGTTTAAACAAATGTCACTAGAGAAAATCCATAAAACTTTCAAAATAAAATAATTTTTTGTTTGGGATATAAATATACTATTTTTATTGGACTACTTAGTTCACTAATTACCATTTTTCATTTCTTCCTTCATTGCTAGGAATGATCATGGATGGTAACTAGTTTAAACAAGTGTCACTAAAGAAAATCCATAAAAATTTCAAAATAAAATAATTTTTGTTTGGGATATAAATATACCATTTTTTGTTGGACTACTTTGTTCACTAATTACCATTTTTCCTTTCTTCCTTCATGGCTAGGAATGATCATGGATGGTAACTAGTTTAAACAAGTATCACAAAAAATGATGGTCAAAAAATTTAAAAAAGAAAAAGAAAAAAAGAGAAGATTTGTAAGACCAAAAAAAAATCAAATGCTTAAAATATTTGCATAATCTTGTATAGAAGTTTTACTCTCCATTTTATGTATTTTTATGTATGAGAAATTATCATAGGAGATCTATTCATCAAATGTACACTTTCAACCCATTAAATGGTTGATTCACATTGAGTTAATTTTATACCACTCAAAATTTTATCCTCATTCTCATTGATTGAGTTGATGACAAAAAAAATCTCATCATCAAACTTGTAGAGAGATAAACAAATATATAAAAGTAAAACTTAAGATTAAAAGTAGGAGAAATGATAAAGAATGAGCAAACAAACCTATATATGGAAGATGAAGCAAAGAAATATCAAATACATGAGTATGAGAAAGAGATGTGATTAATTAGAATGAACAAAATATATTGTAAGTTAAAATGTAAGAGATTTGATCTACTTTAATAAAAAAAATGAGAAGATGGAAGTGAATAGAAATGAAAACTTACCTTTTTTCTCATTTTCACTATTTTCTCAAAACCCCTCTTTCTCTCTCTAAAATCTATTCTCTTCCTCACTCTCCCCAAATCTCCCATTTCAAGTGAAGACCTCTCATCTATTTATAGGCAAAATTAGGATTTTCTTTTTTACTTTTAGTTTTTTTTTCGCTCACTTTTTACTTTTTAGTCCTTGAACCGCTTTTCTTATTTTAATATTGGACTAGTTTTCAAATTATGCATATAGTCTTAGACTATTATATGAGCAAAAATAAAGAGTATGTATATTTAACGTATTATGATATCTACAGAGAACTTCCTTTCAAGTATCTAAGCATCCCTATGATTTTTACTAAACTCAGTAGGGTCCACTATAATATGCTGGTTGATAAACTAGTGCACAAAACTAAATCCTGGGAAAACAAACTCCTTTCATATGCATGTAGGATTCAGCTTATCAAAGCATTTTGACTGTTATTCAAGGGTTTTGGACTAGTCTTCTTATACTTCCTAAGTAGGCGATGAAGAGAGTAAACTCCATTCTCAGTAATTTTCTCTGGAATGAAAACTCAGAGGTAGTTAGAGGAGCTAAACTTGATTGAGATATGGTTTATTATCCCCTTGAGGGGAGCGGCTTAGGCATAAATGATCTTACTGTTTGGAATGTCACTGATGTGGCTAGGTAGTTTTGGAGGGAGGCTTCCAGAATAATAAATTATTTATGGATAGCTTGGTGCAAGCACAATCTGCTCAAAGCTCATTCTATTTTTATTGTTAAAACACTTGTTAGATCCCTCTTGGTCATGGAGTAAAATATTGAAACTAAGAGGTAAACTTAGTAGGTTATGTGAACTCAAGATAGGGAGTGTTCTGATATATTGACTAAGCAAACATCCTACTAGTATTTTGTTGACTAGAGGTGGAAATGATATGATTAATACTGATTGTGATGTATATAATGTTTTGTCTTTTATGATTAGAGAGGGTAGATGGAATTGGCCAAGCTCAACCCTAAAACCCAGACTTGCACATTGAGGTGTCCATCTTAACTGGGGAATCCCTAATCTTAACCAGTAGGGTGATACATGGATTCAAAATGCAGATTCTAGAGATCTTTTCTATATTAAGTGCACATATAATTTCCTGGTTTAGAATAGATCTAATTTGGATTGGACTAAACTTACTTGGTTTTCTAATTAGATACCAAAATGTTCCTTCATTTGGCTGGCCTTTATGTCAAAATAGCCACTAAAGACCATGTTAATGAGTGGTGTCCAACCTCTAGATTGGACTGTCTTCTATGCTCAGGGTCTAGAGTCAGTAGAACTGTACTTGATCTATTTCAAGATCCATTCTACATACCATTCTGGTCAAATGCAAGTTGTTTTATTCTGAAAACTCTTGGGATTCTTTGCAGAGATGGTTGATCAAAGTTAGTTATCCCAAGACCATGGATTCCATGTTTGTTAAACGCTTTTTACTATCTTCATTTACGATTTTTGGGTAGAGAGGAACAAGAAGGTGGTTTGTAGGTAAATTTGCTAACTCTTCCATCATTTTGAAGAAGATCATTAGTATGGTAAGGGATAAAGTCATGTTCATTACTAAAAATCAAAATGCTCACTTTAGTCCTAGTCTCTTGGGAAAATGGGGGATTGAAATTCTCACTATAGTAGATAGGTAAGTTAAGTGACATAACTTCCTTTTAGTTACTTTTAGTGTGTCTTTGTGTTTAGTGATTGTAATGCCATTATGCATTTAAAAACTTATCGTTGAGTTTCCCCTTTGTAAATGTATATATTTTTGTTGAATAAATTCACTCCTATAACGAAGAGGCCATTGTTAGAGAAAGTAAATCGTCATTGACCATTAATTTGTCATTATATTTGGTTGGATTTTACCAGATCCTTTTAGCACAGATCATTATTATTGCAGTATATTGAATCAGTTTAATTCAATGAAAAAATAAATCTGAAATAGATTAATAAACTAATCATAAGAAAGCGGAAAACTAGGGCACTATAATTTAACGTGGAATATCCTTTAGAGCGAAGAAAAAAAATCACAGCGTAAACTCCAAACAATATCTCTACTATAAAAATAATAAGGTTATAATAAGTTCTTCTCTAGACAAAACTAGAGGATTACACCAATAAATATAGATATCTACGTCATCAATAATGATGAATGCACCATGTCTAATAAAGGGATAATTAAAACAACAACTGTGGAGATGATGGAGAAAATACTATTAAAGATGTTACATTATCCCCATGAAAACACTCTCAGATTACCGATAAGAGCAAAATTTGTCATTGGCCACATGACAAATTCTTCTATATTTTCTCATTATGCCTTGCTTCAGAAAAGGAAAATGGAGCAAGGCAATGTTGAAAGAACTTCTCCCCTCTTTTATGGTAACCCGCCATCGCACCTCTTAGAATAGTCGATCCCGACTTGCTTAGCAACTGTAGAGAGTAACTTAGCCGTCCAGTTAGATTTGGAGGACTCAGATTATATCAAAAAGTAAAAAAAAATGATTTTTTATCTTTTTTTTCTTTAGCAGTTGAGTAAGAACTGGACCGTCCAAATCCAACGGTCCATAGTTACCCAACTGCAATCTGCCATTGGAGCCTAGAGTCCAACTACAGACACTTCCGTTCGCAGCTGGAAAAATAACCTGATGCTAGAATGGATATTATTCTAAAAATATTCATTCGGGTGTAGTTAAAAGTGAGAGAAAACCTATTTCAATTTTAAGTTTTTTTATCTAGTGTGTCAATCACACACATTACCATACACCAAACTTCACTTAGTGTTGGTTTTCATTTTGAACGTGACCAAATCCAATAGCCCAATACTTGGGTTCAATGCTTCTTGAGTCGGAAGTATAAATAGTATTGATCATAAGGGAGAATATGAATAATAGATCATTTTTAAGAAAAAAATAAAAAACAATAAAGGATAAAACATAAATAAAACTTAGCCATCCTAATTCTAAAAAACAGTCTGCGCTAAATAATAATTCACATGCATACAACGAATTTCAAGTGTAATGTGCACGAAATTTATAGAATATATATAAAATATATTATATTTATCACATAAGAACATATAATATATGAATTATAGAAATCTGGAGCAGTTACACGTATGCGCCGGACAAATTGGACGTCTGAATTTCGCTCTTTTTTAAAAACGTGTCAGTGGCTATTTTGATATTTTTTTATACTTGTGATCATTTTTTACGATTTTTTAATGATGACCTATTTTTGAACAATACTATTATTGTAACCAGACTATTTTAAATAAAGAATAAAAAAAATAGCCTTAAGTATATAAAAAATCAAAATTAGCCACTTTAAGTGCCGCGCACTCCTCGATTTTTTTATGTGAAACAATAAACAACGAAAAAAAGTGGTAGAGAATTACATGTTGATGGTATATATACTATATTGACACATATATACTATACAGACAATATATACTATATTGACATATGTTTTTTTACAAAATGTACTGTCTTTTAAAGTGTGAAGAAAAGTGTGTGCATATATATTTACAGAATGTATTTAACTAGTATATTTTACATTATTTAGGTTTTGTGATGATATGAATGTTTGATGGTATATTTTTTTTATTATTTATTGTATGTAACATAATATATTCTGTAATAAATATAACATCATGATCCTTTCTTAAAACCTTAAATTTCATGAATGTAAAATTAACACAAACACACTTACAATCTCACTTACACACATGTTCTTTAATACATGACTATTTTAATGGTATTATGTAGAGTGATAGTGATAAATGAGTGGGTAGCTAGATCTATAATCAACTAAAATGTTAGTTGATTAATAAAATTAATTAATTAATTTAATTAATTAAAATAATATTTAATCAAGTACTAATTTTTTTGTTGGAGAAAATGAGGAAGAGGGGATGAATTTGTGATCTAGGTGAAGGAGAGTGGGTTCAGTGGGAGAGGGAANCTGGGATATGGGAAGTTGGAGAGGGGAAGGAGGAGCTGGGTGGCAGCGGATTGGGCATGGAGAACGCGGGTTTGGGAGTATAGTGGATATTTTTTTACTTAAAATAAGGGAAAAAAGCCATTTTCTCAGCTTAAATTATAAAAATGACAAAAAAGCTCTCTATGCAAAATGACCGAAATGACTGAAGTGAATAGTTTATTTATCAAAATTACACAGTTGTAAAAAGTATATTTACATTATTTCGGCCATGTTTACAAAAAAGTTTTGTACCCATTTTTACAGTTTGAATTGAAAAGTTGTTAATTTTTACGGTTCTCCCTTTTTTATTTATGTTTATTATTGGGCTATTATTTATTTTTTGGCTCATTTAGGGAAATAAGCCATTTTTGAAAATTAAGTAAGATAATGACAAAAAAAAGTTGTAAAGAATGACCTTTTTTTGTAACTGTAATTTTTTTATAAAACTAAAAAATATTATGTACAAGGGTATTGTGGTATACAATGAAATATATTTATACACCATAATATAGCTTAATATACCATTATTATATCGTAATATATTTTTAATATATTTTTATTTACCAACTATGATATACTATGGTATATTTTAATATATCATCAATATATCGTAATATATATAATATATTTTTATATATAATTTATGATGATCATTCATCAAACTAGTATCATACTCTTTCCCACACCTAAATTTGTGTCCTCTTCTTTCGTCTTCTTCTTTTTCTCCTTCTTATCGAATTATTCAAAAATTGTTAAGCTACAATTACTAATTTTGTTCTCTTAACCTCTGCTATCAAACACCCAATTCATAGATCTTTACAATACGAACTATTTCGGTTTCGTTGCAGAATTTGTCTCTGCCCAAGCTTCTTGACTACTTCCCATTTCTATAAGACGAGAAGCCCAAAATATTTCACGCGCTCCTGCTCGGCTCGCACGCTGTAACAGGTGCACGCCACACAGCGTCGGGCATCGCCACCACAACAGTCGTCGGATCGTAGCTGAAAATTGAAGCGTCGGGTTTAGGCCCTCGGATCCTATCGCCCTGGCCTCTTGTTCTCCTCATTACTTCTCCTCTGAGAAAAGTCAGAGGGAGAATGAATTTTTTTGTAGGAAGTTGTGAGAGAGGTGGGAAGAGAGAGGGAGGGAGAAAGATGTGGGTGTTCTACCTGATCTCGTTGCCTCTCACGCTGGGTATAGTGATCATCAGTATTTTTGGCGATTTGTGCTAATAATTTTTTTTGTCATTTTTTAAAACAGTAAAAAAAAGCATATATACCTAATTTCCCCTTATTTTTTATAAAAAGAATTGTCGATTCTGATTAAAGCCCAAAGAATAAGGAAGTCCATGTCACCTCCAATAGGAGGGATGGCGCAACAAAAATATGTAGTATAGTATATTTTTATGTAACGATCATGAATGGATCATGCTGAAAAAATTATAAAAGATAATCACAAGTATAAAAAAAATAAAAAATAGTCATTTCATACTCTTAAAAAAAATCATGTGACCAAAAATAATTTCTATGCCAGCCCGCGGAAACAGCTCCAGCCGTCAATTGCTTATTAATATTTATCGTATATATAGAGTATACTGCAGGGTATATTAATATATATCATATATATTATATAAATTTTATGAAAATTACACTTAATTTTATTGGATGTGAGGGTCTCATTTATTGGTGCTGAAATTTTCTTTTTAGAATTGGAGCGGCTATTTTATATTTTTCTTTCACGTTTGACTATTTTTTTCCTTAAAGTAACCTAATATTGATGTTCTCCCTATAATTTTATTGAGATCCCTTTTGTACCGACAATTTTCAAGTTCATTGTATTGAATAGACTATATATTCAAATTTCATGTTTGAAGTTTTTCTTAAAAATTTTCACTAGCCCCGCTATAGTTATACGTGACCAATAAAGTAACTAGATGTCACTGAGAAAATAATTAGTATGAATATCAACTTTCAAACAAAATCAAATCTAATTAGAATTTATAGTATTTTATCATGTGTCCTACTTACCGTTGTGACATTATTGTAGTAAGATAATATTACATTAACTTTTAAGTGTCTGGACCGCGTTAGATGATAGATAAAAAGAACTCGTGAGGCATAGTTCGTACAAAAGCCGCGAAGAAAGTCTTAACTTTACTATGTTAGGCATATGACAAAGTCGTGTATATGACTAAAGCCATGAAGAAAGTCTCAACTTTACTTAGTTAGGCATCCAGTCATCCCGCGTGTAGGTCCAAAGCCGTGAAAAAAGTCCCAAATTTACTATATTAGGCATAAGGCCGTATGTATGACCAAAGTCGCGAAGAAAGTCCTAACTTTACTACGTTAGACGTATGAACAAGCCACATGTATGGACAAAGCTGTAAAGAAATTCTTAACTTTACTATGTTAGGCATATGACCAATGCAGCGAGAAAGTCACAACTTTAATATGTTAGACACATGACCAATCACGCATACGATTAAGACACGATAAATCAACGGACATAGGAACCAGGCTTCTAAGCCTCGAACAAAAACACCTGGTAACCAAGTCCTCACTAAGACTTAACTACTTAAGTTCAAGATGAGTCATAAACTCTAGATAAAAAAACACTAGGCACAATCTTACGTTAATGTCCGATTACCATAACTATTCATATGCTCTTGGCTGAAATTGAAAACAGAACATTGAGCGAATGACTTAGGCACCCAAGTTCTCAAGAAACTTCTTATGATTTTTCTATAGTGTAAAGTGTACACTATCATCGTAAAATAATTATATTTTTATTAAAAATAGAGTATTGTCCACATGATTGATTGATATTAACTAAACCTTAATTCTAATTGAGAATGACGAAAAAATGAGAGTTTTATTTAAACAAAAATTTTAATTAAACTAAAATGATAAATATTTGATATATATAAAAGAATTCAAATTTGAATAGATAAAAAATATAGGAATTCTGATTTTACCAAACCAAACATTCTCAAAATTTTAAATCTCAATCAATCAATATTTATCAAATTACTGACAACGAATTTTTCTAATATAATGATCAATCTTTCTCAAGCATTGATAACAATGAATCAAGAATACTAATCTCACATCTCTGTCAAGATTAAATAAGTTGAAACTCAATAAGCACATTAAATTATAATTACTACACTAGATCTATAATTATCTCTAAATTATGAAATTCTAATGATATTATAAACAACGAGTAAATTAATTATCACTTTTCGGTCTCAGAATTAAATCTAAAATTATGCAATAGTTGGTTAGACGATCACAAGCATTTAGAACGAATTATAACTGTAATACCCCAACCCAACGTAAAGGAGCATTTTTATAAACTTGATTTAAAAGATAATGTGATTTTAAAAATTGATTTAAAAAAAATATTTGTAATTTTTGTAAAACTATTTTAATTAGGTAAGATTTATTTTAGATTTTAAAAGGGTTTTAGTATATAGTTTTAAAACCCACTCACACCTATATGGTACACCCAAAGCCAACCCTAACCTTATTTTTTTTATTTTATTCAGCAATTGTCTCTCCTTTTTAAAACACTCACTCACACCATATAAATATTACACCCAAGGTAACCTCCATCATCCCACACTTCTAATTCATGAACCCCATCCCCTGTAACTGTTTCTCTCTAAAACAACCACCACCTTTTCTCTTCTTGGTTTTCTCCCTCTCTCAAACGTTTTCCAGTAAGTTTTGCCTCTTCTTCTTCCTCTTCGTCACCTCTCCATAGTTGGTCTTCTCTGGTAAACCATTTTCTTCTTTCTCCATCATTGTTTTTCTCTATTTTTCAATTCGAATTTTCTATTTCAAAGTTATATGTATAATTATCCAAATCTGAATTTTTGCTCTCTAATTTCCAGCAAATTACATTCTTGTTCGTCTTTGCTTTGTTCAATTATTCTTGCATCGTCGTCATCCATCGATTCCGATAAGGCATTTCATTTTCTTCCTCTCGTCATCGTCATTTCTCCTCTGTTTCTCTCAGTTTATTTGTCCTCTCATTAAAATCATCCCTAATTTTCCTTTGTTTATCTATTTTCTTTCATTTGGGCAGCCTTCCATCGTCGTCTTCATCGTTGATAAGCTTAATTTTACTGCTTTGTTTCTTTCTTTCCTTGTTCGTCGTCCTCTGTTTTTGTCTGTAACTGGGTCTTACGAACTAGTGTTTTTTGACCCGGTCTGACCCCTACAACCGGTCCGAACTAGTTCAACTGAACCAGACCGGTTCAATCGGGACTGGACCAAACTGGTTTGATTAGACCGAGTCGAACTGGTTCAGCTTGACAGACTGAACTAGTTCAACCAAACCAGGTCGGTCGACCCGGTATTGAACTGAACCAGCTCAACTTTGAACCCAAATGTTCTACTTTGAGCCAGACCAACCCGAACTCTTTGACTCAAGATCCTTCAGTTACCTTTCTGACCTGAAACTATGTTTTTCAGTCTCACTCAGACCTTTTACACTATTTTAATTAGATCTCTATATTTATACGAATTTAAAAAAATGTTTATTTAATATTAATTTATTTCCAAACAACCTTATGATTATAGTATTATATGAATATTTTATGATCTCAGATCCTTAGATTTCAGGTCATTAGTTATTGTATTTAATTTGTGGCAATCCATATAAATAAATTTACATCGTAATGTGATCCATGTGTGATAAATGTAAGATGTGTTATTCTCATTAATTTTAATTGTCTGTAAGCATGTTAGTTTATGTATATATTTTGTGTAAGTGAACTTATATTATAATATGATCTATGTGTGATAAATGTATATGTTTTGTGTAAATGAATTTACATCGTAATGTGATCCACGTGTAATAAATGTAAGATGTGTTATTCTCATCAGTTTCAATTGTCTGTAAACTTGTTATGTTCATATATATGTTTTGTGTAAGTGAACTTACATAGTGATTAGACTCCGATATTATAATTGTATCATGTATTTATATTTAATATTTGTTCAATTGTTTTTCTTTAATGTTTATATTCATGAACTTTTTGATAATTATTTACTATTTAGTTATTAATCTGATTATCATGAGATAAATATCTGGGTATGTCTGATTATATGTTAGTATGTTATCATGTCTGATTCTGTTACATGTATCATTATACATTATATGTTTACTTGTAAACCATATGATTAATTGTTATCAAGTATTGAATATTTTGAATTATGTAACTAAATTAAATCAAATGGTAATTATGCAAGATATGAATTTAAGCACAAGCCTTAGTTATTAAGAAATCAGGTTGTTCTTGTTTTGTTTTGTTATACAAATCGGGTGTCATCTGTTCATATTTTGGTCACACATGAGGTGTCATATGTTCATGTTTTGGTCACATATTGAGTGTCATATGGAAATATTTTCTGTCACTCATGAGATATCATCTGTTCACATTTTCCGTCACCTATGAGTGCCATCTGTTTCATCGTCCAATCTGTGTCATCTGTTTTCGTCGCCCATTGTGCGTCATCAGTTTCATCATCCAATTCGTCATGTTACATTTCAGTTAAGGTGTGAACAGTTCTAATTAGGTTGTTAATTAGGAAAAATGCCAAGATAAGATATGAATACGTTTGTTATATGATTCTATTTGAGACACGTGTTATCTACATGCTATGATATATATCAAGTATGTTACGTTATTTCATTTATGATATATGTCAAGTTCAGTTATGTTATGTCATGATTGCATTTGTGACGTGTGGATGCATGTTATTATGTGAGTTTGTTTACTGAGTATTTTAAAATACTCTTTCCCCCACAGTTGTTTACAATGTAGGTGGTAATGGCGAGCAATATGAGCGGAAGACTGTCATAACCAGCTGAATCAATATAAATGAATTTATGATTTTCAGTTTATGATTTACTTTAAGACTTGGGAAAACGTTTCAATTAAATTCAATTATTTAAGTAGTTTATTTTGCGTTATGTATTTTTATGAATTAGAAGGTGTGGAAATTTCATGAATTATGGATTTCATGTTTGACTTATTTCAAAGATTAACTCGATTTTATCGAGGTTTCTTTAATCATGCAATTAAGATGTTTTATCGCTTCCGCTAATAATAAATATTTCGATCATGGATAAGTTTAATGCTTCCGCTATTTAAAATCAAGGTTTTTCTATCATTGACAGATTTTCACTTTGGGAATTTTCTCAAAATTAGAGTTTGTTTCAAATTGGGTATTTTATAATTGTAAAATTACATGTATGCTTAATTATCGGGGATCGGGGCGTTACAGTTTTGGTATCATAGCAAAAGTTTTAGATTTTGTAGACTCTTTTTAGTGAAAAATATGGCATCCCGCTCACTTTGCCCCTCCCTCATCTTACAAGTTAGGTAAGCATGATATGTGTGTTTTAATTATTGATTCAGTATGATGTGCTTTAGTTTCATTATGACATGTTTGATTACATTTACGTTTTAATTACTCGATAATATTAGACTTTTGCTAAGTCTTGACTTTTGTGGGTAGCTGAGTAATGGCTCCCCCTATGAGAAATAACAATTACGCACCGTTCGATCCTGCTGGGAACCCTCTGGCAACCATGATCAAAATGTTTCAAGAATTTTTGGAGTTGTTGAGGCAGACAGTGACGGCTTGCCCAGCTCAACAACAACGCAACCGCAACAGACGACAGCGGTTGACATGCAGTTGATCTATAAATTCAGGAGGCTGAACCCGCTTGAATTGACTGTCACTCATCTGACCCATTGTTAGATGATGATTGGATTGTGAGATTGGAGCATATCTTCCTGTTTATGATGTGTTCTGAGATTTAAATGGTTATTTGAGCAAGTTTTATGCTGAGGTGAGAAGCTTGAAAAAAGTGGGAGCTCACACAAAGAGCTCATGATGTAGTGCATAATCCAGTGACTTGGGATCGATTTTAGAAGCTGTTCTTTGAGAAGTATTTTCCGATCACCGTTAGGACAAGTAAGGAGGTCAAATTTCTTAGGATGGTGCAAGCTAATACGACTGTTGCTGATTATGAAAGGAAGTTCGAGGAATTATCTCGCTACGCCACGCACTACGTTGATAGCAAGATCAAGAAGGCTCAGACATTTGAAAGGGGACTTCGTCCAAAGATAAAGAGTTCCGTGTCACTCCACAAGCATACCACGTACGCAGCTGTGGTTGAAGCAGCTCAATAAATGAAAAAAAAAATGAAGGCAGATGCCCGAGTGGAAGAGAAAAAAATAGCTTACAGCTTCAAAATTTAATATCTTAGTTGAAATTTTGACATTTTCGTTTACCATATTTTAAGTTTGTGTTTTAATAGAGTGCTGACGGTTCAACTCAGTTCGGTTTTTTTCTAAAAACAAAATTGAACCAAAGTTGGGTTCGACAATAGCGTTGAATTGAACCAAACGGAAATAAAAGTTTTGGTTCTACTTAAAGTTGGAAAAAAAGAAAAAAATACTTTCTTAAAATTGCAACATAAAATTACTAAAAAATTAATAGGTTCAGTTCGGTTTTATGTGAAATTATGTAATAAAAATAAATAATAATAGAAAAATAAAAATTCAGCAAGAGTTCGATTTAGTTTAATGGGTACGGTAAAAAACTGTTCATTCCTAAGTTTTAATATTCCCGTATGTTTATTTTCTTGATATTAATATCAGTGTTCTTTTTAATATTTATAATTTAAGATGTTAAAATATGTTTGCATTAAATAACTATACAAGCATCTAAATTTGGGGTTTTCAATTCATCTAAGTAAATTATGGTAATACAATATTTAAACTCAATTATGGTTTTGCTTTTTTATTTGTTTACGTTCTTTAGAATGGGTTATGACATATTCCAATAAGTTTTTGCCGTTTTTGTTGCTAAGTTCCTCTCGATGTCAATATATATTTCTAAACACAATTTTTGTTTGTTATTTTCTTTCACCAATCTATAAGGGTATCAATTAAGCGAATTACAATTACTATTGCATTTATGACGCATTTACTTAATTCTTATGAAAATAGATTCTATATAAAGAAAATTATCATTCTCATTATTTAATATGATTTTAAAATTTAATTCTAAGTATGTCCAATAACTTTAGAATTCATTCTTTTAATTTCATGAGATGAGATTCTTAACATAGGTGGTAATATGATTTCATATTTTTTATTCATTTGGGATTGAATTATGACAGTCCATTATGCCCTCGAAATAACTAATTACAAAAAATAATACTTATTTTCCTTGAAAGACATTTTAGTAATGTCATATATTTTGATTCTGATTCCTTCATTTATTTCACAAACAATTATTCTTATTCCTAATAATCTCATTTCTGATTCCTAACAGTTAATAAGCACATAAATCTGATTCTAGATTTTAGTTCCTGGTCATTACATTCTTAATCTGATTCTTAAGGAAGCAAATTTCAAATTTCATCCGATTCCAAATACAAGTAAGCATGCCGTTAGAGAATAAGAATTTTATTGGACCCAGAAAATAAAATATTTACTTTATAAGTTAGGGTATCTTCGTATATTTATGAATTTTATTGGACCCAGAAATTAGATGTTGGAAAAATCTTTTAGCTCTTCTAATATCAATAGGTTGATTGTTTCGCTCTTTATCTTCCAAAAAGGAAAAAAGATCTTTGGGAGTTGTTTCTTGGATCCAAAAGAGACTACTTGGATTCTCCTAATAACTAAAAAATGTATCATGCCTGGATCTAACCGCTAACATTAGGAAATCGAATAATCAAGAATCCCAACTAATTGACCAAGCCAGTAAAGTTGCTAAAGTTGAGATAAAACTCATCAATAAAATGGGTCCTATGGAAAGTCCATCTATTCCCAATCTCCAATAAAAAAATCGACTCATTTTATAATCTTCTGTCAATTGGATTAATGGTTCATTTAATTTGAAATAATAACAAAATACATAGGTTGTTAATAGGAGTTCAATTACACATATACAAATAGCATACCATCTAATTACCTTATTTCCTCTATGAGGGAGAAAGAAATTAAGGAGCCCACAAACATCGGCAAAACTACAAATATTGTTAACCAAGAAAAATTATTCGAAGTAAAAATAAGTTACACTTGGACTTGAAAAATCTAGGTTCGAAAATAAATATATATTTATCTTTTCATTTTTAAGCACGAGTTTTTGTTGGTAAAAAGATCAAATGTATTCAAGTGGTTTTTTCTCGAACGTCTCAATAAGTTAGACTCATGCCTTGAGTCATTTCATGCCATAAATAAACTCGAACACTCAAGAAATCCGTTGGATAAACATATTCACATATCTTATAACTAACATAGTCTTCTATTTTTGGAGTAGAAGTAGTTTGCTTGGCTTTACATCTGCCCCAATGTATTATTTCTAATATGTCGGTGAGACAACTCGAATGCATTGAGTACACCATATATATGTATCAAAATCTTTAATGAATGTGACATTGGATCTATAAAATTTTTAATACCATAATATTTCGATCTAGTCAATTTTGAAATGAATCATATACTTAAATACTAGATGAATCGATAATTTCTCATAGTTTTTCTAATCAATCTACTTTCAGATTGACTCATGCAATGAACCGAGATACTTTAATTTCTTACATTTTCGTAAACATGATCATACGTAATCCATGAGTTGCACTTGTAGGTGAGGTTCAAATGAGGAAGATCGAACTGCCGAATCAGAAAAATGGTGTATCTGAAGAGCCCTAACAGGTTAACCTTTAAAACTGTTGTTGAATCATAGGCGGGCAAAATACAACCTAGTGATCTGAAACATATTAGTAGCTAGAGAAAAAGAAAGCAAAAGTGATTCCCGTAGTAGGGCAAGTGAAATGAGAGCAGCCTCAACCGTGAAATGCGATTGCGAGAGAGCAATACAAGTGTCATGCTGCTAGGTGAAGCGGTAGAGAGCTACACCCTAGATGGTGAAATTTCAGTGACCATCATTTCACAAAATTCTCATATAATATTATCAACTAATGAGAATAGTTCGTTATTAGAACATGATATTTGATTCACCATATACATCATTATTGTATATTGTTTCATATTTATAGCGCAACCCAATTCTTATTTTTCACATTTCTAATCTCTTTCCTTTTGAATCTATTGAACCTTCCATCTTTCCTTCTCCGAAATTGAATGGGCTTCTCCTCTCTTACTTGGGTGGCCGAATCTATTTAGTCTGTGGACACCGAAATTTTCACTCAATATTAGAATTCTCTCAAGACTTTATAGTTTATTAGTGACTGTCAACACGCGTTAAAGTGATAGAACTTATCTCCGATGTAGGTTGGCGAAGACAATAGAAAGAGAAATCATTTCATATAATGAAACCCTTCCCTCCCCCAAGTGAAACCGCAGGTCATGTGAGTGTCACATGGCTGGTCAACCATTCCACCAATAGGTCCATGTCTTGGGTCAAGAGTCATTTTGTAATTCGGCCCAATTATTCTCATGTCCCATCTTGTAGTCTGTTAAATCCATAACAAAATAAATAATAGGCTTATGTGCTTACTTGATCTTTAACAAGTCCAATGACCATAATACATTATTGGCTCCAATAATTAATAAAATCTATCGATTAACTTTATAACCTGGTTTATTAATTGTTAATTATAATCTTCATTAAAAAATTATAATTGCACTTCAAGAATATTTTATGTTACTTGAAGTAATTATCTTTTACTTATTATACATTATGTAATGTCTTCCATATGTAGAATACCATGCATAATTGGGTGAAGTACTATTGACCCACATTATACATATTTTGTTTTTCTTGTGTTTCAAATTCATTCTAGTGGCCAGCTTTAATGAAATCATACTTGATGGCTTAAGTAAAATGATTAAGTATCTAGTTTTCTACTGTACACACTAAGCGCTTACATTATTACACCCATATATATGGATCACACCAAGGGATGTTCTTCCCTTTCAAGAAGTGCTTATGGATTCCTTTAGAAAAATTTGAGTTCACTGTCTAGTAATTTAATAATCCAAGCTAATGAGAATATTAACTTATAGAGTCTCACTCCTATTAGATCAAAATGTATAATTCATTAAATATGTAATCATAACTCTTTCAGAATTAAGAGCACACAGAAAATAATAGCTATGAACGATTAATCTTCTAAAATTAAGGACAAGCAATAGATTCAGTCAAAATATACGGAATTATAACTTGGGAATGTGTAATATTCTCTTTATGGGTTTTTATCTGACCATCTTTTTATTTTTCTTTTATTTTTGTAGGTTAAGAAATGGAATTTCTCCAACATTTCTACAGAGGCAAGTCCAAGCCCTCAACCATCACCGTAATGTCCATCTTATTAGGATGACCTAGAGGAGGACATAGAAGAGGAGGTGGAACAACGAACCCATACTATAGGGACAAGTGATGGATGATCGCGAGTAGCATATCCTAACACCTAGAGGATCTCACACGATGCTCAATGAGGAAAGAAGGGTACAAATTGAGGTAGAAGATACGGCGGATAATGATATGAGACTGGGGGCGGAGATCAAACAGTGACGAGAGTAAATAGGTGATATAAGGCATGTCCGAGCTAAGGAGGTTCCCTATTTGGCAGAGGCCTTTCTTTCACACGCAGAACCTTCATTTATTGAAGATATCACGCGTGTTGAGATGCCCCCATGGTTCAAAATTCTTCCAATCACAACGTACGATGGCACTGGGGACCCTACTGAACCCTTGGAGACATTCAGGACCTCGATAGAGCTTCAAGGTACCCCAAGGGCCATCATGTGTAAAGCATTCCCGCTTCAAATTTCATCCATAGCTCACGCATGGTATCAATAGCTAAAACCAGACTCTATCTCATCATTCGGTGAGCTCAACTGTAACACCCTGAAGACCAATTGAGGTTACTTTGGTAATTTTTAAAAATAACTCAGAAGCTTGGTCAAATTTTTCTTTTAAAATCAATTCATAATTTGTGGTATTTAATGAAACAATACATTTATTAGAGAAAAACTCCAAACACGTTCTAAAATTTAAGATAAGAATTTCATAGAAAAACTTTATTAAGTTTAAATAATATTTCAAAGATCTTTCATAAATAACAAATTAAAATCAACTTTAAAATAATAAATTGCTCAACTAATTAAACTTGATTTCTCATCTCGTGCCAGAAAGCCTAACCAGACTCTTCACATTCATCATCATCATTCATTATCTGAAAATTTAATATAAAATTGGGTAAGTATAAAATATATTCAATAATTAACATTTTACACATATATATTCAACGCATGCACATCCAAGTCCATTTTAATCATTAACATTAAGGATTGTGTTTGACATATACTTTTATAAATCATTTTCACATTATTTCCTTTGCTTTAGCTTTACCTTTTTCATTACATTCATTCCATGTAACTTCGAGTCACATTATTTTCTTTACGTTAGACATATTTACATTTTGCATTGGATTCTTTTATTTACTTTAGACATTTTTACGTTTCTTATTGCATTCTTTTTATTACATTATTCACGAGCTCACTTGTGTAATATTTAGCCAATCAGACGTAGTGGACCATTATTATAGAAACATGTTCGACTACCGGATCCATGGATAGTATGGCTAGACAAGTCAGATGATCATTCATTAACAATAACATTAACATTAACTATTAATCATTAAACATTGTCGGATCCGCCGGTCCCCGTGTCCCATTTCTCACTCACCCCTTTCATAACATAAACATATTCCTACTCTGTTAAATATTTATTTATTATTTTTATTTTATAAATGTAGCGTGAAAGCACATACATATTCTCATTCATTACCATAAAATTAATAATACAATAATATACAATTAAATGTTCTGTCACAATTCAATAATCACATAAGTGAAATTCACTTATAAAGAAATAAACAAGAGCACTACATATAATCACCCATAATAAATTTTCAGAGTACGACAATCATTTAAGTATGCGTAAAATTTTACTTACCTTGAATCTAAATTAGCTTAAATAATTAACTCGGAAAATCTTAATTTTTGGAAGGTCCAATTAATGTAATAGATTTCAACTTGCATCCATTTTGCTCCAACGCCCATATGATGTCTAATCTGAACATAAGAAGTATGAATGCATAGATGGTGACAAGAGGAATCCAAAAATGACATTCATTTTGAATGAGTATGCAGAGATATCTGAATCACAATCCTAAAATTTCTGATAACATTTAATTATTCTGACATCTTGAAGGAACTAGGGCCCTATATAGGGTAGAAGTGGAAGAGGGTGATGAGAGGAGTCGGTTGATTGCGGTGGCCGACCCGAAAAGTTGCCAGACGACGAAATACGTCACCGGGTAAAACTTTCTTTCTTTACTGCAGATGCGTCGATACTCGGATAGCCCTGAAACTGATATTAGTAGAAATATGATGATGAGAGCTTTCCGTTGATATCAAAATCGTCATAATCGGACCACCGCAGAGAAAGATATCACCAGTTGAAGTATAACTATTTTCTCTCTCTTCCTTCTTTTTCCCTTTCTCTCTCCTCCCTCCAAAACCCTAATCGGCACCCCTTTCTTCTTCTTTTATTTTTTTATTGTTTTACTAAAATATCTTTATACTTAATTTACAATATTACCCTAATTAGTAATATTTTTTACTTGATGTATCTTTTTCAGCTTAGCCCCAATTGACAATTTAAAAGTACTTTTAAATTCATCTCATCGAGCTCTTCAATTTGAATATAATATTACATATAAAAATCTTATACTCACAATGTTTTTTTAGGACACCATAATCATTTACCTATTTATAGACAATAAACTTATAACTTAATATTTAATCGCATTAATCTATACAAATCTGATAACAACTTAAACTACGATCCAATAAGAAACTGACACATGTTCCTAAAATAATATCATAATCATTCAATCTCACTCTAATCTTATCATTAGAGTTTTAATACGGTTAATAAATACTCGGGATAATACATTCATCCCTCTTAAAAAAAATTCATCCCTGAAATTTACCAATTGTCAATAGAAACAAAATTCATAATATTCTCAATTTCATAGGCTGTTTCTTCCGAGCAATGGAACCACCATGATACGTGGGATGCGATAAGTGAGTGACTTGCCTATCAATCCATCATGATCAATATACTTAGACAATACACCATCATCTTAGTCAATTCCTTTTACATCCATTACTACTTAATATCAACATCATGATCTTAATATACTTTGGTGTTCACATCTTTCTTTACCAATTATATTTCTCTACTGTGTCAATACATTTCTATGGATTGTGCATCATGTGGCGTAACCTCTATACTTTTTATCTTAAGGCATCACAATCAAAAGCCAATTTTATCACCCAAAATTTTATGAGATCCAATATCCTTTGTACATAATGATAGATCACAAAACATGTATCATCATGCTTACCATAGTAGAATTATCCATATCTTTCATCCCAATAAACTCATCTCAGCCAAATTTGTCGAATTCCATTTTTACCACAACCAAAATTACTTAAACTTTACAAATTTATCCATCATTAGATGTGAAAAGTTCATGCATATTCAACGAAAGCAAGGCCAATAGATCTTTCTTATATATAACTAATAGAATAACTTCCAAATTATCAGTCACACATCCAATTATATTATAACTTAACCACCAGTCAACTTGGTCTTCCAAATTATCCAATTACTTTTTGCTCTTAAATGCTTTAAGTTTAAATTTTCAATTAATCACAGCCCTATCAAATTTTAACTTATCGTTAAAAAATAAATGGGTTAAGCCACAACCTCAAATACATTCACATTCATTTCAAGAAAAGTCATCTTTAGCAATGGAACTTTTTGTGAGGAAAATTTTTTTGTCACCAAAAATTTTTTTACGGTGAAATTTATTCTCATCGCCGAAAGACTAACCCGCCAATGGAATCCACGCCAAAGTATTGAGGGCTTTTGCCAACAAAATTTTAATTTTGTTGGTAGAATTTTTATTTTTATAGACAAATTTAAATTATCGGAGGTAAAAATGTATTTTTTTAGGTCTTTTACTGACGAAAGAAAATGTCATCAAGGAAGAATGAGATTTTAGCAACGGATGTTTTTTTCCTCACTAAAAGTTGTTTTACCTTGTTAAAATGACATAGTTTTAACAAGGTATCCAGCTCATAAACAAAAAGAGGAAAGAACACCCTCCCATTCCCACAGCTCCTCACCCCGTGACAGAGCCGTTCCTCCTCCCCCACGCGATAGAGAGCCGTTCTTCCTCCCCCACGTGACAAAGAGCCTTTCCTCCTACCCCACACGACAGAGAGTTGTTCCTCCTCCCCTGCGCGACAAAGAGCCATTCCTCCTCCCCTGCGCAATAAAGCTCCTCCATTTGTCATCGATTGCCAGCGAGCTCTCCGTTGTATCCGTCCGTGTAGGTAAGCGAACCTCTTTTCTCTCTCTTGCTCGGTGCTGCTCTGTTTGTCACTGAGCTCTTCATTTTTTCTTTTCTCTACCAAGGGCCCTTATTTCTATGTTCTATAATGCTAGGCGTACGTAATTGTGTCTATTATTGTGGGAAATAGTTGTTTGTTCTAGAAAGGGATATAGATGAAGTGCGGATATTTTCCTATTTTGTTGAATCTGAGAAAGACCCACTTGATGATTATCTTATACTTTGGTTAACTGACCCTAGTTGTTCTGCGTTCTCTACTCTTGCTTAAAAATTGATAATTTTTTCATTTTCTTATGAAATTCCATCAATTTGCTGACTTGCAGGGAACCTAAGCTCATGTTGGAAGGCTTGTGATAGGTTCACGGGTGAAGTCCTGATGTAGGATTAGTTTGGCATGTCTTATAATTCCACTTGATATGTGTTTTAGGTGTTGACTATATTTGAAAGTTAATTTCGATGAATTTGAAATGTTCAAAGAATTTTTTCCTTATCTATGTAATTAACTTCATTCATATCTACTTATTTAGTCTATATTGAAACCAAATGGCCAAAATGAAATCTTTCACAAACATTTTTTTTTCTCTTTCTCTTATCTTTTTCGAGATTCAAACATAGTTTTAAGGTGTGTTTGTGAGTCTTTTCATCTAAAACCATTTTCATTTAATTAAATTATCACTAACTTAGTCAATAGTTACTTTATATATATTTTTGTTTGAAGCACTTATGTATATTTTGAACAATGTATTGGTTTATGTTTTATAAATATTTCATAAAACACTTGAATATTTTTTCTTTGATAAGTACTTTCAAACTATCAAAAGACATGTCAAACTAAAACATTTATAACATATAAATAGATGCCAGTTAGAATACTACTTTTTGGTGCATGAAAATTTTGTTAAGTACTCCCAAACTTAGTCTTAATGATTTACGTGATTTTAGTTGTTAATGCAGCATCTAAATCACTATTGTAATTAGATTTTACATGAATACATAAAACTTTTAAAGAAAGGAATGCTTTTCCCATTGGTCAAAAGGCTAAACTAGAAGAGCTTCTAGGACACTGAGTTTGTGAGATTGATAAATATGCAAAACAGGGACCATTTGCCCTCTTGGTGGCGAATTAGGTAAAAAAAGGTCTTGAAATTAGCAAATGAAGTATTAAATTTCATCATTTTTCTTGGGGTGAGGTAGAGGATAATTGGTTGGTCACAATAATATTAGCTTTGGAGAAGTTAATGCATAAAGGTCCCATAACATCCCTAAAAGTAACAATTAAATATCTATTGTTGCATAGCAAAGCTAATACACCAGCATTATACACTCATCATGATCATTTCTTTTTATTCCCCTTTTATTTTTTATATAAACTAATTTACCTCCTCTTAGGTTTGATGTGCTATTTTATCATTATTATGTTCTTTTCCATCAAGGGTGAGTGTTTTCGGACAAGTATAAAGCAATTAAATGAAGTTTAATAATAAAGCTATAAACTAATGTTAACATTAGCTACACCATGAGTTGGCAAGATGACATCATAAGTGTACTGAGAAATATAAAGAATACAAATTTATCATAATTTGGAAGGTATAATTAATATTCTACATCTTACATATGTTGTCTAACTCATATACGATGCCTAGCTACCGTGTTATACAAAACATTGCTCATAAAAGGTTGTCTAGGTTATGTTCTTGGTCCAACCATTGTGAAGAAAAAAAAAGTACGGATGGTGCCCGAGGGGGTTCTTAGACAAAACCTGAAATCCATATTGTATTATAGTTCCACATCCTTATAGCCCATCATACAAACCATCAAGATGTACTAAATGGGCTCAGACTCTCGGCCAACCCAATTTCTCATTTTTTATGATACACTTTCACGGACGAAGAATAGTAGTTATGAATTCTTTAGGTAAAGACGGTTGGACAGAACAACACTTGAAAAAGAAACTAACTTTTTATTCCTAATGTGAGAGAATAACAATAAAAACTACACAAGACACACCCCACAATTAGACACACCAACAGTGACACCTCACTCATACACGCTATCACTTTACTCATGCACACAACCTCTTAAACACACACTTACTAATCACACACTTTGTTTGCCTCTTTTTGCTCCACACACACACTAGGAGCATGGCTCATATTTATAACCTTCTTAAGTCGGCAATTCCATGAACTTTAATAAGTCCTAGAAGTTTTTACATGTGTTGAAGACTTGCAATTGTAGAAAATCCTAGAGAAATGTTTATAGAGAAGTTTTTACTAGAGAGGTCTTGACCTTTCTCAAAACTCCTTCTCAACACCTACTCAAATAGTTAAGGACCCCATGTGTTATTTTCTACTGCTTTTATGACTTTATATGTTTCAGAAAGTCTTATTTTGGGAGAAGTTCATAATAGTATAGATGTTCTATTTCAGTATTTTGACATTTTTTTATTATTTCAATATTTTGTCTGTAATTTCTGAACCAATTAGTAATTAAGGGAATTTAGATTGTCAAATCTTAATTTTTAATGTCATTGTAATGGACTGCTATCTAACTTGGTCCTAGACATTTAAATAGTTTATTTGAGTAATTTTTCTAAATAGTGTTTAAATTTACAAAATGATAAAAATGGATAAGAGTTGGATAAAAAATTCTAATAGATTATCCAAAGAGTATATTGATGGTATTTCACAATTTATGAAGGTGGCTAGTACTTATGTCAACCAAGAGGGAAAAACTCGTTGTCCATGTAGAAGTTGTCTTAATGCAAGATAATTTCTTTAAAAGAAGTTCAAATGCATATGTTCCAATATGGAATGGTAATAAGCTACCAAAATTGGGTGTTTCATGGTGAACAGGCCATGCAAAGATCTCCTCATGATGTGGTGGTGGTTGTGGTGGTGGTAGTGGTGGTGGTGGTGGTGGTGATGATGATGAAAATGTTAGGTAACATGTTGGGTTCTGGTGGGATGGGAAGGAATGATGAACCAGTTGGAGATGATAATATTAGTCGAACAAATCTATATGAAGAGGGAATAGACAATTTTGATGATTTGTTTAGTGAAGCTAAACAAGAGTTGTATCCCGGTTGTCGAAAGTTTTCTTCACTAACTTTTCTTGTGAAATTGATGCATGTCAAAGTGCTCAATCATTAGAGCAATAAGTCATTTGGTCAATTGCTTGAAATTTTAAATGATTCTCATCCACATGGCACAAAAATTCCAACATCATACTCTGAAGCAAAAAATAAATTGTGAGATCTAAGGTTGGGATATGACACAATTCATAGTTGTAAATATGATTGTGTCCTATTCTGGAAAGAAGATTATGGAAAAGATAAATGTCCAGAATGTGGTGAACCAAGATTTAAATTAGATGATGGGAAGAGTAAGAAAGTTCCACAGAAGTTTTTGCGTCACTTTCCTATTATACCTAGACTCAAGCGATTGTTTAAGTCTAAATACACATTATTTGATATGAGATGGCACAAGGAGAAACGTGTTAACATTGAACGTGTTTTGAGACATCCTGTCGATTCAGAAGGAATGAAGGAATTTGATAAGCAATATAGTTGATTTGTAGAGGATGCTAGAAATATGAGATTAGGACTTGTCACAGACGAATTTAATCCTTTAAAAAATAAGAGCAACTCATATAGCATGTGTCCTGCCATATTAGTACCTTATAACCTTCCCTCTTGGAAGTGTATTAAAGAACGATTCTTCATGATGTCATTACTAATCTCTGGTCCAAAGTCGCATGGTAAAGAAATTGATGTGTATTTATAACCATTGATAGATGAGTTAAAACAACTGTGGGAGGGTGTACAAACATTTGATGTAATATCTAGACAAAAAATTTCTATGCATGATGTTGTTTTGTGGACGATAAATGACTTTTCAGCTTATGGAGATTTGTCTGGTTGGAGCATAAAAAGATATTTAGCTTGTCATGTTTGCAATGAAGATACATCTTCGTTGAGGTAACAAAGTAAAATATGTTACATGGGACATCGATGATATTAACCTAGTGACCATATCTGGCGAATGAGTAAATTACATGATGGCAAACTAGAATTTTGCGATGCACCCAAAATTTTTATGGGGGATGTTACATTTACCACAAGAAGAAAAGTTGTGTGGTCCTGTTGGCTATAGTTGGATGTACCCAGTAGAAAGGTACGTTTCAACTTATTTTCACTTATTTATTAATTATATTGTACGCGAAAATGTATTTTTTTTGTTATATGACAGGAGTTTACATACACTCAAACAAATATGTTAGAGATAAAGCTCAACCTGAGGGTTCAATTGCATAAGCATACATTGTTAATGAGTTGTTGACATTTTGTTCATTTTACCTCTGAGGCATTGAAACCACATTCATGCGAAATGAGAGGAATGACGATGACTCAATCGACAACCTAAATGAGGGATCAATAACAGTCTTCACTCAACGAGCTCGCTCAATTGGTGGTACGAAAATGATTCAATTTCCTAAAAAAGTTAGATATCGCTCAATGGTATGTGCTGAATAATTGTGAGGAGATATAACCTTACATGGTGTAAGTTAATCAATAACGTGGTTAAACTTATTCTTCTGATGGATGTTTCTATTGTCACAATCTTTAAAATTATATGAATACAACGTGCAAAGAACACATGATCGAATTAGGGAGGAGAAGTCGAGATAACTTAATTGCACGACATAGAAATCAATTTCCTAAATGGTTTAGGACCTGAGTAAGTGTTTGTGCATATATTTAGTAGCAACTTTCAATGGGAAGTATTAAATTAACTATTACTCATGTTATTTTAATCAGATGATGGCATTGTGTTGTTGGGGGTCATTAGAAGCCACATATGATTTATATGCTTTAGTATGTGGTCTGGATAATCGGGTCCAATCATACTCTAGTTCCATTGTCAATGGTGTTCGATATCATAGTATAGACTGTGATGATCACTGAACAACCCAAAATAATGGGATAGTAGTTCCAGGAGAACATGATGGTGAAGAGATTGAGTTTTCAGTACATTAAGAGAAGTGATTGAGATACAATACACACGACAAAGAAGAGTTTTGTTGTTTAAATGTGACTGGTTTGACACAAATGTAAAAAGAAATAGAATTAAGAGAGATTTTGGTTTCACTTGCGTAAATGTCAGCCAAGCCTAGTACGAAGTTGATGTTGATGACTGTAAATTTGGGGCTAATTGGAAGGTGGTGCAAAAGATTCAACATAGACATTTAAATAACTTTGCAATCTATTGACCTAGACGTATAAAAAATAGTACAATTTCATAGACATGATGTGGAACCTGCTGAAATCGATGCAAATGTTGGAGATGAATATACTAATATTGTAGGATAGTGATTTTATTGACGATGAGGATAATCGAGACGACACTTTAGTTAATTATGATGATGATTCAGAAGATATTATATAAGTGATGATGATACAGATTGTGAATCTAAAAGTAACGGTAAAGTTCTTAGTATTTTCATTAAAACCATCAGTTATTTTTATTGTGATGATGATTTTATTTATACAGGTTATTATGTCTCGTGGAAGCAATCCTCGTCTTCCACCGTTGGATCCTTAAACAAGTACTGATGAAAATGTTCCTCAAATAAGTATGTACTACTATTTTTTTATTAATTTCAAATTATGATGGTTTCTTATAGTTTATTTTTGTTGTAGATGATGCTTCATTGTCGAGGAGGAGAGTTCGCGGGCCGACAAGAGGCGTTGAGCTAGAGAAGCTAGTGAAGGCCATGAGAAGATTACCCATCTCTGTTATTCCCCCAGCTAAAAACCAGTTGGTCCATGGGTGGGCAAATTTAATAAAGAGATTGGTGTCTTCGTACGACAATTCATACCTCTCCAATATAATGGTTGGAGAAAAGTGCTTGTAGAATTCTTGATGCTTATAATTGAACGATTGCAAGTAAATATTATAATATTAGTTGTTTTCTTTGATATACGACTAAAATAATTAAAACTTATTTTGTTTATAGGTCTTCTTTATCTTCGACACGACCGATAAAATGATGAATAAATGGATTAAGCCCGAAGCAACAAGAGCATATAGAGATCACAAATATGCGTTGCATGCACATTTCTTGTAGTTCGATGATCCTGTGATAGCATGACGAAATCCATTTGAGGAGACATCCCAGGATGATTGGGACTGGTTGTGCACGCCTTGGGAGGATGAAAAGTTTATGGTAATTCTGATGCTAAGAACCTATATGATGTTAAGAACTTATTTGATTATTTAAATTCTTAAACTCATAAATTACAGGCGCGCTCTATCATCAATGCTAAAACTGTAAAAAGCTTCCACATAATCATAATGGAGGAAATCTATCGTTTCTCGACTACCAATATCGCCAGGTGAGAGAAAATTTTGTTTTTACTTTGGTTTAACAATTTATAGTATTATGACTAATGTCTCAAACTGACTGCATTTGGATAGGAAGTTGCAAATGAGGAAGCACCTAGTCGTGCTCAAATATTCATGACATGCACTTCACGACTTGTAAATTAAAGGTTGGCATAATGACGAGGCTCGAGAAAGATATGTAAGTAATTAGACTAATATGTTCTCAATTTGTTATATGTTATGAATTTGTGTCATTATTATATATTCTAAATTTGTGTAATTGGTTATTAGATGAAATCAACACTGCAGTGGATATTTTTCTGGTGAGTTTCCTTTATAATGAAGTTAAGTGCAATAATATGGAGCATTAATTTTTTTCTATGATTATATTGAATTTGTGGGTTTTCTGGTGAGTTTCCTTGAGGTGGTCCCCCCAACACCTATTCGGTGAATTTTCTAGATGAAACATATGTTGAAGTATACAAAATTAGGTGTTTCGCTCTGTTTATTAATATTGGGTTGCTCTTGTGCTAGATTAGAGTTTTCTTACAGGAAAATCGTATCAAATTGGTATCACAATGTTTGGTTACTTGGATTGTATGAATAGTTGATTTTTTTTCCTATTTAGAAAAGGTAATCTAATATTTGGTTATGTCATTAGAATTTTTATATATGCATATTACATCTAATATGAGAATTGTGTAGTCTTATTAATTTGAAAATATAATCTCATGATGAAGAAATATTGCTTCAAATTGTGCAGTGATAGACCTTCCTTGTTGATTGTCTTTTCCTGGAGAAATCTTTAGCCTGAAAGTCATCTCTCTCTCTCTCTATTCACTTTTAGTAGTTGTTATTTTCATTTGAAATCATCTCTGAAAAGTTGTTTGCACTACTGACTGCACAGAATTATGGGATTTGTTTTCAATTGCACCTACTAGAGTTAGAAATAGTAGGTTTGATCATTTTTGGTGTGTTATTAGGATCAATTTCTTTTATATTGTATCTATCTCTCACACACACTCTCTCTCGCTCTCTCTCTTTCTCCCACACACAAACACATATGGTAAGTAGCTTTTTGTAATGAAGAATGGGGATGATTTCCTTTATTTTAAAAAGAATCTTCCAATGAGTTTTTGTAGTCATAAGTCATGACAGACAGATAATAAACAAAATTTTCATACCATAATTATCAAATCAGAAGTCCTCCAAATTATTGTTCACTATGCAGTATGTGTTATTTCTTATAGAGTTTTAAGTGCTCAACACCTTGTTATACATTTACTTGACATTGGATTTTTTATTTTCCCTAACTATGCTTAGCTAGAAGTCAAGGATGACAAGAGTTTTTATTTATGGATGAGCAGAAAGAAAATGTAAGGAGTTGGAAATTGGGTTTCTCATATTTTTGTCATACCTGTTATGGGTCTTTCTTTTCTCTTCTGATGCTTTGCAGTTTTTCCAAGTTTACACAATGTGTATATATATAGAGCTACCAACTATTTTACAGAAGGGTATGTGTTCGTTACAGGATGAGCTTGTCGTTGAGGGTACCCAACCTCGCACTGATGAAAAAATAACGGAGGAGGTCCTTAGGAGAAATAGGGGTGTTGGACTTGGAGCACCACCTACATCGTCATCCTCAAAGCATTCGAGAAGTAAGGAGAAAATTTTACAACCAGAATTGCCCACCATTCGGAGCACACTAGGCAACTTATTGGAATTGGCTTTTAGTAACGGTTTTACTCATCCTCCTCCTCGCGGCAACTCATCTACTTGAACAATTATGATTTTTGAAGTTTCTCTTGAACAACTTTAACTATGAGAAACTTCAAAAATCATATTTTAAAATCTTTTTTTGAACTTTCTTGAAAAATATTTTATGGTTAAAAGCTCTTTTTGGGTAATTAATGTGAAGTTTATGCACAATCCAAACATGATAATGATAATATGTACTTATTTATCTACGTATGTTATTCTTTTCTTATTTCTTCTTTTTGTGTAAAACTTGGTCTCGAAAAATTGTGACCAAAGTTCTAATTGGTTTAAGATTTTGACTGACCAAAATATAAGAAAATATAAGAAAAATTAAATTAGTTTATGATTTTTAGTGAACAAAACATATTTGTCACCAGAAACTACAACGTGGAAAACTATTTTTGTTGCAAATACTTTTAACAACGAAAATAAACTAGACAAGAAAGACAAATAAGATTCAGTGACAAATAAAATAAATTCATCTTCAACACTTTTTGTGAAAAAAATATTTTTTGTTACCATCGACAACAACGATAAAAAAATTTCGTTGGCAAACCTACAACGACAAACAAATCTTTTGTTGCTAAACATTCTATCAATGAAATATGAAATTCGTTGAGGACTACAGCGATGAACAAATCTTTTGTCGCTAAAAGTTGTATTGTCAAATAAGAAATTCATTGAGACCTATGACGAGGAACAAATATTTTGTCGTTAAAAGTTTTACAGACAAAGTATGAAATTCGTCGAGAAAGGCTAACGCCACACACTTTTGGCGACGATCCTCGTGATGAAATTTTTTTCATCGGGAAAACTTTTACCGACCAATTTTTATACCTTTAGCGATGAAATTTTTTTACGCTAATAGTCATATTTCTTGTAGTGATTGTCACCTCCCTCCCGAGAAAATTCACTTTTGAATTTAAATACATATAAAGGAAAAACCTTCATGATACCTAATTATAGTAGGTTGCAACCTCTATTAACCATACAATTTTTGTTAACACATCATCCTTATCCCATCATTCAAAATTCTTTGAATGATATTACCGACCCTTACAGAATATTATCCATGGTACTTACTCCATAACCTTAATAGTTTGAAATATCAAACCAATAATAATAACAACCATTCACCTTTTTTTCAACATAATACACACATACTTAGATACATAGTATATACCAATTATACTTCCTCCTGGTGTATCATCAACTATCATGTATAAGTAACCATCATGTATCAGTATCGGTAGGTCTCCTTATCTCCAAAACAAAATGTGGATGTACCTTAATACAAAGTGTATTGCAATATGAGCCACGAACATGATAATCTCGACTACGAATCAAGAGAACAACTACCCATATAAAGGCATGACCATTCACCTTTGAACCACAACCTTAAAACTTTATAACTGCATAGCCTAATAACAGCATAAGGACTACATTCACATATGTGAATACCAACATGAACTTTACGACATTTCCATTGATTGAATTTTAATCTTGCATAACTCAAATGCAATCTAAGCACTCAATTTATCCCTACCAACAATCCTATCAAACATCATGAGATATCTAGTACCATATTACATGAAACCTAAATTAACCATTTGGTTCTTAAGTGAGACTTTCACACTCTAATCAAACCAGCAGAATCATGATACGTAAAATCTCAATAAATCTTGAAATCAACAACTTAGGACCCACCCATTATGAATCCTTGTTAAACTTAATCAATAGAATTCCAATCTTATAAATTTTTTATATCAATACGTTGTGCACGTCCTAAAATTAACATCCAAAAAATACTAACAACTTGTTCTACATAGCTAATATTCCTTTATAAAATCAGCACTTAGGTGAATCCAATGTTCATCCCCAAATTCTAGAGTAAGGTTACAAACCACTTAACAAGATCAATGATGCCTCAATCCAAGAATATAACCATATATTCAAGTTTACCAATTAGCTGAACATAAATAGGATATAGTTTCTCAACTGTCAGTTTCCCATTCTTGTTAATAGTATCATTCCAACTTAGGAACGTTATGTCTCAAATGTAACAACCATCATACGATTTTTCAAACCAACAAAATCCCCTTACACTTAACTTATCATATGTAGCCTCATAAACTTTCTTATAAATTCACTTCCTCGTCCCCTTAAAACGAGGATAACAATTTTGTGCGTCTCACAATAACAAGCATTTGCAAAAATTAAGTCATGTTTCCTCCCATGATATGTAACTACAAATGTATACATGTCAATTTCATAAAGTTAGCCAAAATTCAAACAATGATAATTTCATATATGTACAACACATGCAAATCCAAATAAATTCTCTCTGACTTAACTTTAGTTGTCAATCCGCCACCCCTTTTTTTCTTGTCGTATCTAGAGGTCGAACTTTGAAAACACTAAAGAACCTTGAGGTTGGTCAAAACTATCTTTTATTACCAAAAGTGGGTCCTTACTCTTTATAAAGAATTTATTAGGTTCTCTATAGTCAAAGTATAGTCTAATGGGTCCATCTTTCTTCTTCATGAACAAAAATAGGTGTACCAAAAGATAGAACATTAGGTCATATAAATCTTTTATTCTTCAATTCTTCTAATTTCTCCTTAAGCTTACTAAATCCCTCTAGTGTCATACAATAAGGTGTTATAGTCCTTAGTGTCATGTCAAGTAACACTTCAAATACGAGTCTTGTTCTAACGATCTGATGATAATCTTATTAGATATTCATATAATACTCTTGGGTAGTTTCAAACAATCTCGCCGTCCTTTTAAACACCTTTTTTCAACTATCCATCACCCTATCAGGAGATCCCAAACTCACATTGTCCATAAGTGGCTCGACTTATTATGTAAGGTTTGAGGTGAAACCATAAGATCTAAACTCTGAAGTTCAATTATGCTTTACGATAGGGTTGTAATCACCTCGCATTCATAATAAAGAAGGTACTAAGCCATGCTAATTATCACGTTAACGCCATGGGTAGTCAAAAGATTAACAGTACTTTCAATGCCCCTATTCACAAATTTAGACTTCACCAGACTTAACGTCTCATCAAATATGTAAGGTATTTTCGTAGTGGAAATACAAAACTCAAAATCTATGATCATCAATATACTGCAGCTCATGCAATTATTAACCATAGAGATGATCAAACTTTTCTAATCATAAAATTAGAACTCTAAAGAAATTTATGCTCATTCTAGTCTCATAGATATTCATCAACACAACAACAAATTTAAAGAAACATACAATGCAATCAATAACCATATACGTGCGCACACTCCATAACACTCTAATTTCTGGAACGGACTTCTCGAAAACCACTTTAAAAAATATCTTTTAAAAGTCTACACAATCTCAAAACCTTGGACTTTGGTACCAAACTGTAACACCTCGAAGACCAGTTGAGGTTACTTCGGTAATTTTTAAAAATAACGTGGAAACAAGGTCAAAATTTTCTTTTAAAATCAACTCATGATTTGTAGTATTTAATAAAATAATACATTTATTAGATAAAAACTCCAAACACCTTTCTAAAATTTAAGATCAGAAATTCATAAAAAACTTTATTAAGCTTAAAATTTAAGATCAGAAATTCATAAAAAACTTTATTAAGATCTTTCATAAATAACATATTAAAATCAACTTTAAAATAGTAAATTGTTCAACTAATTAAACTTCATTTCTCGACTCATGCCAGAACGCCTAACCGGACTCTTCACATTCATCACCATCACTCATCATCTGAAAAATTAATATAAAATAGGATGAGTATAAAATATACTCTCAGTAAGTAAAATTTTACACATACATAACAAACACATGCGCATCCAAGTCCATTTTAATCATTAACATTAAGCATTGTGTTTGACATATACTTTTATAAATCATTTTCACATTATTTCTTCCGCTTTAGCTTTACATTTTTCATTACATTCCTTCCATGTAGCTTCTAGTCACGCTCTTTTCTTTACATTAAACATCTATACATTTTCCATTGCATTCTTTTATTTACTTTAGACATCTTTAAGTTTTCCATTACATTCTTTTTTTACAATATTCGCGAGCTCACTTGTATAATGTTTAGCCTATTAGGCGCAGTGAGACATTATTACAGAAACATGTTCGACTACCGGATCCTTGGGTGGTATCACTGGACAAGCCAAACAATTATTCATTAACATTAACATTAACCATTAAACATTGTCGGGTCCGCCTGTCCCTCGCATCTCATTTCCCACTCACCATTTTTATGGCATAAACATACACCTAGTCTTATAAATATTTATTTATTATTTTCCTTTTATAAACCGCAACATGAAAGCACATACATATTCTCATTCATTACCATAAAAATATATTAAATAACATACCTTGAATCACACATAATAATATACAATTAAACATTCAGTCACAATTAAATCACACATAAGGGAAATTCACTTACAACGAAACAAATAAGAGCACCACATACAATCACCCATCATAAATTTTCAGAGTATGGAAATCATTTAAGTATGTGTAAAATTTTACTTACCTTGAATCCAAAGTAGCTTAAATAATCAACTAAAAAAACCTTAATTTTCAGAACTTCCAATTAATGTAATAGATTTCAACTTGCATCCATTTTGCTCCAACACCTATACGATGCCCAATCTGAACACAAGAAGCACCAATGCGTAGATGGTGATGAGAGGAATCCAAAAATGATATTCTTTCAAATGGTTATGTCAGAGATATCCGGATCATAATCCCAAAGTTTCTGATAACATTTAACTATTCTGATATGATAACATTTAACTATTCTGATATCCAAACGAAGGAACTACGGACAGTTATACAAAGGAAGTGGAAGAGGGTGATGAGAGGACTCGATTGATTGCGGTGGCTGGCCGGAGAAGTCACCAGATGGCAGAAAATGTCACCGGCCGAAACTTTCTTTCCTTACTGCATTTACGTCGGTACTCACATGGCCATCAAACTGGTCTTTATAGAAAGCTAACGACATAGCTTTCTGTTGATATTAAAATCTTCATGATCAGACCATCGGAGAGAAAGATATCACAGCTTGAAGTTTCTAGTAACTATTTTCTCTCTTTTTTCTCCCTCTCTCCCTTCCTTCTTTTTCCCCCTCTCTCCTACCTCCAAAACCCTAATCGGCGCCCCTTTCTTCTTCTTTTATTTTTTTTTTATTTTTTACCAAAATATCTTTATACTCAATTTACAATATTACTCTAATTAGTAATATCTTTGACTTGATGTATCTTTTTCAGCTTAGCTCCAATTGACAATTTAAAAGTATCGTTAAATTCATCTCATCGAGCTCTTCGATTTGTGTACAGTATTGCATATAAAAATATTATATTCATATTAGTCTTTCAGGACACCATAGTCATTTACCTATTTATAAACAATAAATTCATATATTAATGTTTAATCGAATTAATCTATACACATCTGATAACAACTTAAATTGTGATCCAATAAGAAACTCTCATATGTTCCTAAAATAATAGGATAATCATTCAATCTCATTATAATCTTACCTTAGAGTTTTTATACGGTCAATAAATACTCGAGATATTACATCAGAAAATGTTCATCCACCAATTTCTAGGAAGAAAAGACTAAAGGAACCTTGCCACTTATCTCCTCACCGTCAGGCAGTAGAGGGAAAAGAACCTATGCGACTATGTTGTCAAGTTTAATGTTGAGGCCTTGAAATTAAATGGGTACATCGATGATATAGCCCTTACAATAATGGTGGCTGGGCTAAGTGACAAGAGGATACCAGATCCATGACAAAGAAGTATACGAGTGTGGCTGAGCTCTTAAGCTTACGAGACGGAGATCGCGGAAAGGACAAGCCAAGGGATGAGAAGAAAGAACACAATTAAACTTTATGATCTACCCATTAGAGAGGACTAATTGCTTTGAAAGGCATGTGGTGACCATGAATCTTGCTGAAATTATAGGAGATAACCCTAGGCTTAACCTTGCATTGGTCATATGGGAGGACCCTATATGCCCAATCTTGCTTAAGTAAAGCAAAGTAACCATTTACTCATCATTCCCAAAGTCATCGAGGGTCGGTAGAGACTCGTCCTTTGATGCCATCTGAGGCAACCCGAAGCTCATCTGCAGAAGTCACCGAGGAAACTAAGCTCATTCTCCAAAGATCTTATCAAGTATCTTTTGGTCACCTATTCTGTATTCAGTTTGACTTGCCAAAAATTTGTTCACATCAAATTGGGAGGCAACTAGTAGAGTGACCACCACAAAGTAATATCATTCAGATGAACTTTAAAAAAATAGTATGAGAATAAAATGTGGAAATAGTCCACCAAATCATTTTGAGAAATACAACATTTTATGCTTATCAAAGGTGACCAAAAGCTCAACCTCATAGAGATCTTTTGAGATGATCTTTGGCATACCTTAGCCAAATTTCATTAGAAGTGGCCATAAGATCATCAGTGGTGACCATGAGATCACCCTCACCTAGGCCACTTTAGGTGACCCAAGAAACATCCTCGCTGGTGACCCCGAGATGAACCTCACCTAAGCATATCTTAGGTGACCCAAGGATCATCCTCGCTGGTGACCCTAAGATCAGCCTCACCTAAGCCACCTTAGGTGACTCAAAGATCATCCTCATAGGTGACCCAAAGCTCAGCCTTAATAAACCACCTTATATGATCCAACGTTCATGTTTGCCGGTGACCTCAAGGCTCATGCTCATGGGTGACCCCAAGTCTCATGCTCATCGATGACCTTAAGCGTAGCCTCATTTAAACTACCTAAGGTGACTCAGGCTCATCCTCACTGATGATCCCAAGCATAGCCTCACCTAAGCCACCTTAGATAATCTGAGGGCCATACTCGCAGGTGGCCCCATATCAGCTTAACCTAAGCCATCTTAAGTGGCTCGAGGCCTATCTTTGCCGGTGACCCCAGATTAGCCTCGCCTAAGCCATCTTAGGTGACCCAAAACCTATCTTCACTGGTGGCCCCAGATCAGCCTCACCTAAGCCATATTAGGTGACATGAGGCCTATCTTTATTGGTGACCCTAGATCAACCTCACATACGCCACCTTATGTGACTCGAGGCCTATCCTTTTTGGTGACCCCAAGATGACCCTCACATAAGCCACCTTATATGCCCCAAGGCTTACCATTGCCGGTGACCCGATCACCCTCACCTAAGCCATCTTAGGTGAGCCGAGGCTCATCCTTGTTGGTGATCTTAACCTCATCCGTACATAAGCCATCTTAAGTGACCTAAAGCTCAACATCACCAAAATCACCAAGGTGAACGGAGCTCATCCTCTTTGAAGTCATCCAAGGTGACCCCAAACTCACCCTCGCCTAGGTCATTTAAGCTAACCTTAAAATTAATCTCGATAAAGTCATCAGAGATAACCCGAAGCATAGCTAAGTCATTCTAGAAAATAATGGGCACACCCTCGCCTAAGTCATTCCAACTAACCCCAAACTCATTCTTAACTAAGTCACTTGAGGTTACTCTAATGTGAACCTTGTTGAAGCCATATAAGGTAATACCGAGCTAAACGTCTCCTAAGTCATCAAAAGTGATCTCAACCTCACTTTCACCTAAGTCATTTGAAGAGACTCCAAGTCCATTCCTCCCTAAGGCAAGAAAATCATTCAAAGTAACTACCTCGACCGAACCCAACGACAATTGCCAGAAGTGGCACCCTAGTGGTTCACCTCAGCTACAACCTAGTTTCCCTACTTACTTTGGGATCTTCAACACCAGTCGAAGAGAACTCAAAGTATGGAACTCAGTCGAACCCCACGGCAATTGGTGGAAGTCGCACCCTCGTGGCTCACCTCGGCTGTAACCTAGTAGCCCTACTTACTTTGGGATCTTCGACACAGTTGAAGCGAACTCAAAATATGAAACTCTACCAAACCCCACAACAATTGGTGGAAGTCGCACCCTAGTGGCTCACCTCTGCTGCAACCTAGTAGCCCCACTTACTTTGGGCTCTTCGACACCTAGTCGAAGTGAACTCAAAGTATGAAATTTGGTCGAACCCCATGGCAATTGGCGGAAGTTGCACCCTAGTGACTCACCTCAGTTGCAACCTAGCAGCCCTACTTATTTTAGGCTCTTCGACAATCATTCGCAATGGAACTCAGCCAAACCACACATAATTTATGGAAGTCACACCCTAATGACTCGCATAGGCTGCAACCTAGCATCCCTACTTACTTTGAGCTCTTCTATACCCGGTCTAAGTGAACTCAAAGTATGGAACTTAGTCGAACCCTAGGACAAATAATGAAAGTCGCACCCAACGAATCACCTCAGCTGTAACCTAGCATCCCTACTTACTTCGAGCACTTCGACATCCCATATAAGTGAAATCAAATCATGGAGCTCGACTGCAACCCAACAACAACCCTACTTACTTTGTGCTTCTCAACACAAAGTTGAAGTAAAAATGACTTTGTATTTAGCTTCAAACTCGAGCTCCAACTATGTCTCACACTTACCATTGCAAATAGAGAACCCTCTGGAAATCTCTTGCTAAACAAGGAAGGGAATAAAATTAGCAAAAAGAAAATCAACACAAATTTGCTTATGACAACTTCCAAAGTCTTCTGCACATTTCATACTTGGAAGCTGGGGGCAACTGTTATACCCATTTTTTGGGGATTCATAAAAGACCATCCAAGGAGTCGAGGATGAGGTACCCAAATATTCAAGGTTGAAATCCCTAAGTATCGAGGCTCTCAAAGATAGAATCTTCGACACTTTGCTGAGGCTCTTAAAGATAGAAGCCTCGGTAAAGTGCCGAGGCTCTCAAGGATAGAAGCCTTAGTACTTTACCGAGGCTCTCAAAGCAAGAGGCCTCGGAACTTTGCCTAAGGCACTCAAGAAGTAAAGGCCTCAGCATAGTACCGAGGCCCCATTTGACAAACCCAAAAGGGGTCAAGCCATAAGTCTGTGTAACTATGTCAGGCCTAATGAATGCTAGGGGCGCGCACACAAAGGAAGAGGTCTCAATAGTAAGAAAATAAGCACTTAATCCGAAGAAAAGGGGACTCACTAGCAGAATATCACTTTAGTGAAGGAAAGGACTCATCAATATCTAAAACTATCTAGGCCAAAGCATGTCACTAGAAATGCCTAAGTCCATAGAAGACCCTTAAGAGAAGGGAGCCTAGCACTAAATAAACCTCATTGCGGCAGTTTGGGATTGGTCATGGTGTGAATCCCACCGGTGACATAGTGTGTCATCAATCACATTAAGATGCCTAGATCAATCTTATGTGAGTGTATGAGAGAAAGTATGAAGCTCACTACCCAATGAGTCATCCAACCTGCTTCTAATAGGGTGTCATCATAGGCATTTAATATGGTCGGTCCAATGGAGGTAGAGGAGGTACATTGAGGGATACGAGGACAGGCTGTCCTGACACCTGAGGTCATCACATGTTACCTCGTACTCCACATAGCCAACCATAGAAGCCTTAAGTTGGGGTTTGGTTCAGAATCCTACTGTCGTACCGAGGCCAACCCAGCTTCAAGGCTAACTTCCCATTATAAATACCCTAGTAAATACACTTTAAGAGGTACGCAACTTTCAACTACATATCTACGTTACTCTCATCTTCCCCTTTCTACTTATGCTTTAGAGGAGGGGGGTAAAGGAGACCACCCCCTTCTCACATTGGTCTCTTACTCTGTCTTCTCTCATTGCAGGTGTGGAGAGAGAAGTGAAGTGCACACATTACCGAGCTAATCTTGCCTCCAAGATTTAGCTGTCAACAATAACAAAAAGACTAAAATCATATTCTTAAACTAAAAATTAAAATGATTGATGTGTAATTTAAACCACTTTTTTATATAAAAAAGTACAAAATAATTTTCTACAACAATCATCCAAACAAATTTTCTTCTACACGTCTTTTAATAAAAAAATTTAAAAATAGTTTTAAGAAAACTCTTTTATAAAAGCATTCCCAAGCAGATCCTAGGCTTCTGATAAGGTGATAAGGGAGTAATTTTACGCCAACTAAATAATTGACTAAATTTTAAGTGACCAATGATGTGACAACTATTTATAAGTTACTTTGTCAAATCATTTTAATAAATCATCAAACAATAACCTATAAATGATTGTGACATTCTCGGTCACTTAAAATTTGGTCAATTACTTAGTCGCTCTAGAATTATTCGGTGATAAAGAGTTCCCCCTTACCGTTGAGGAAGACCAATACGGTCTCACCATATACTCTATTTAATTTTATTTATGAATATTTAAGTTAAAAAAAGCATGTCCTGTTAATGATAGTAAATATAATTATTCATCAAAAAAGCGGTGTAAAATCTCATATACTTCAAAACAATTTTTTTTTCTTTAAATGGTTGTTGCGACGGTTCAGCGAAACATCGCAATAGAAAACCCTATAATTTGTTTGCGGGTTTCCTTTCCCCCACTTTTCCTCTTTTTGTTTCTAAAATTTTCCAGTCGCGCGAACTATCACATTTTCCACAACCTCCGCCATTTCCTCTCGTCAATCAGCACGAACCTTCTCCATATTTCTCCTCAATCGGCGTCGGTGACTCTCACCCATCTCTTCAATTGACGGCGGAGGCTCGGTGCGCTCTCTTTCAACTCTTCAATCAACATCGGATGCGTGATGTGCTCTCTCTCAACTCTTCAATCAGAGCTAGATGCGCGATGTGCTATCTCTCAACTCTCCTTCGTGGGTCACAGGTTAGTATGCATGCAATATTCCTTTTGGTTTTGTGATCATTGGCAGTGTTATTGGGTTGGATTTGCTGGTTTTAATTTTGCTTTAGAAGGAGGATTAATTTGGTGTTTTGGCTTAAGCTATCGGAGTAAAAAATAATGCTAAATTGTTTAAAAGAAATTGAAAATGATGGGAATGGAAAATGAAAAATGCTTGATTGACACTTGTTTAAACTAGTTACCATCCATGATCATTCTAGCAATAAAAAAAGAAAGGAAAAATGCTAATTAGTGAACTAAACAGTCCAATAAAAAATGGTATATTTATATCCCGAACAAAAATTATTTTATTTTGAAAGTTTTATGGATTTTCTCTAGTGACACTTGTTTAAACGAGTTACCATCCATGATCATTCCTAGCAATCAAAGAAAAAAGAAAAAATGGTAATTAGTGAACTAAGTAATCCAAAATTAAAAATAGTATACTTATATACCAAACAAAATTATTTATTTATTTTTAGTGACACTTTTTAAATTAATTATCATTCATGATCATTCTTTTTCTATTTGATTATCATTGAGTGAAGAAATAAAAATGGTAACTAATAGACCATATAGTAAAAAAGGGCATGATCATGTATGAAATTAAGTATTTTTCTTCATAGATTAATTTATTTTACACATAAAAAATTTATTATCAATTTATTTAATTATATATATGTGTGTGTGTAAAAAATGAAAAATTTAAAAAAAAAGACAGAAGGTGACGTCACCCTCTGCAAAAAAAAGTTTTCTTTTACTTTATTATTTTTTATTTTTTTTTCGTTTCTTTTCATTTTTGTTGTTTATATATATTTTTGTTGTTTTTATATTTGTTTATTTTTTCTATTTTTAGTAGATATTATTAATTTGTTATAATTTATTTTTATATTTATTTTTAATTATTTCACGTCTTGTTTCATTATTTTCATCATGCATATTTTTTTTAAAATTTATCATACATATTTTTCATCTCTAACATTCATTTCCATTATTTTTTTTGTTATCTCTTCTTATTTATTTATGTATTATTTTCATATGTCACGGTTGTATGTAATTATTATTTTATTCTTTTATCATCAAAATTGACGCTCGTAAATTAAAACCATAACAATTTGATTTAAATTTTTGTAAATTTCTTTATTTATTTTTCACTAAAAAAAATCTGACGACGGACTTTGAGATTTTCGGGATACCAAACTTCTCGAACTACTGAGGTGAGGAGTCATTCTTGGGATATCGAGAATAACTCTAATAATGTTTTGATTTAAAAAGATATAAGAATACAAAAAATAGTTTTTCAATGGTCTTTGAACCATCCATTAAAAGTAATTTATTTTGTTCATTTTTATGATACAAAATGCATCAAATGGGACATTCAAAAATGAATCCCTTTAACCTTTGCCTTAAAATAAAAAATTGGATAGCATTTGATTAAATTTGTTAACCATTTTATAATGGGTGTTGTGGGGTGCTAATACCTTCCCCACACACAAACGACTCCCGAACCAACTTTAAATTTTCGTAGACCAAATTTTTCATCTTAAAATTGGGTGACCAATCACACCCTAAAATGATTGGTAGCAACTCCAAATTTCTTTTTCCTTCAAAAATGATTTTATTTTAATTGTCGCTCCGCGTCGCACGCACGTTGTGACAAATAAGGATGGTCGAAAGTCGACGTTTGGAAAGTACAATGAGGTAATCTGACTGTTATGGAGATAAAGTTGGATCAGAACCTGGATGACCCATCTACCAAGACACTTCCTGTGAAGTCATTTGAGGGCCATGTGTAGGGTTGAGAGAGATGTCACATTTGTTTTAGGGTAAGTAGGAGATTGTTGGGCACAGTGCTCTCAAAGCATGTGTTTAGACATTTTTAATATTAAATTAATGAAATTACATTTTCCTTATAGTTGTTCTTTTGAATTATTGTTGTCTAATTTATGTAAATATCTAAACAAATATTCATTAATGAGATTGAGATTTTGTATAAGTACGAGATGATTAAGGTAATAGATAATGAATAACAATGGATTCTTTAATGAATGGTTGCTAGTATAGTTCGCTAAACACTATAAATGCATGTGATGTGGATAGACATCTTAGTGAATATACTTTATATAATAAGATTATAAATGACAAGACCGATGTAGATCAATATCTTTATTAACCTGCAATTTATCATAACGATTTAATACATATCAATCTGATGATCATATGTAGATCAGTCTGAATCCTGAGTAGTCATGAACTCTTATACATGTCTACTGGATCTTTTGATTCACTCGTTAAGGTTTGTTTGTAAAACAGGCTAGTGACTTTTATTTTGGAGAATTAGTGACATAGATGGCTGGGAACATGATCTTACCAGATTTGGAATCTAAGTTTTCCTAGCGGATCGTATATTGGTTCCCTTAAGTGTTAATTCTGGAACTGAATGGTTATTGAGCTCAACTTTATCATACGATTATAAATTGATCATTCACTAGTGAATTAATGGTACTTTAGGATCAAACGGTAATTAGAACTGTAAAATGATAATTTTCACCAGCTCTAATTTACGAACCAATAATTAGAGGACAAAAGTACATGAAGTGATTATATCAATAGACTACTCGAGAATACATTGTAAATATATTATGTAATTACTAAGACTACATTTTCATATATATAGTGGAGTAAATATGAAATTAAAAGATAAGATTATTTAATTAAAGAGTTTAGTTAATAATCTAGTTTATTAGAGCTTAGAATTATGGGTCTATAGTCCCGAAGTCACATCTGTACTACACAATCTAGAGTGTGAATCTAGAGTGTGAATATTTCAGCACTTGAGAAAATGACTAACTTGCCATAAGAATTAAATTTCTGGGGTAAATATATAATCATGAGATGGTTATATATAGTTAATTAATTAATTCAATTATTAAATGTAATTTTTGGAAATTACAATTAAGTAATTTTATCGATTAATTTTTTGTTGATCAATAAGTGAGAATGAATATTTGTTTTATGAAACTAAATAATATTAAATTATTATGAGATAATGATTTGATTTAGTTTATCTAATGTGTTAATTAAGAGATAAGATAATTAATTGGGAGATTAGATAAGTTAGTTTTGAATAAACTGATATCTAGATATTTATCTCAAATAAATTTAAAAAATTGCCACATGGCATATTAGACTACTACATGTCAATCATTGATTTTGAATCAGAGATTGATATAGACTACTATAGTGCCATGTGGCACTACATTGGACACGTGGCATACTGTAATACCTCACAAAAATACAGTGGTGCCATGAGTCATCAATGTCATGAGGTATTGTGGCTCTTCATGGCATTGTAGTGTTGCTCAATTACAGTGCGTCCCACTGCAATGATTCATTTGTAATTAATTTGTTAATTTGTGTAAATATCTAAAAAACTAATGAGCCTTGACCTAGAAGATATACATTGATATTATTCTATTAGCATCAGTGCTGCAACTGCAATCAGTGTGCGATTATGTGATTAAAGGTTAATGAAAAGGTTTTGTGAGTTTTCCTAATTCTCTCATAGATTTGTTTTACAATAAATCATTCTTTATAATTTTTATATCTCGTGTGTTGAGTACATCTAGAGACAGAAAAGTGTATTTGATTTATTCTACGTGCTCATACACGTCCTAGTGTGTTTGAGGATTGATTTGAAAGATCTTGGTGTGGATTTCGCAGTTTATTGTTCATGGTATTACAAGTTCGTTGTTTGCAAAGACGTTTGATAGATTATAATAGGTATAATTCATATTTTTGTATGTATTATATTTTATGTATAGATATATAATGGATCTAATCTGAAAAAGTATTTTTCATTAAAAAAATTTCATCTTTAGGATTTGCGACGATACGATCGTTTATCGTTTTATAAATTTTTTTTAAAACACCACCACGCCTCCCGCCTCGTGTCGCTGTAGATTCCACCACGAATAACATTATGAACTATCTCAGAAGAAATTGTTTGGAAGATCACTCAGTTTGTACTCTTCTTTCGTTGATACTAGTTTTAGGACTTAAGTAAATTACAAACACACTTTAATTAAAGGAAAAATTCATTTATTCAGAAAAATTAGTAATACATAAATGTCTTAGAAATAATTGTTTAATCATAAAAAATTATTAGGCTCTACTTTGTGCACATAATTCCAACAAATTTTTACTTGGACTAAAGTAGGCGTGTACAATTTCGCATTCTCATGCCCTCTAGATCACCATCAAAGACTTTACTGCTTAAAGTCTTCGTGAATAGATCTGTCAAGTTGTTAACCGTCATATATGTGTTACATTAATATCTCCTCGATGAACTATCTCTCTGATGAGGTGATACTTTCGCTCTATGTGTTTGGATCTTTTATGACTCCTCGGGTCCTTTGCGTTTGCTACAGCCTCACTGTTGTCACAATAAAGTGTCATATAGGTTTGTCAAATTCTAGAACGATTTCCAGAGTCTTTATGAACTTTCTAAGCCAGACAACCTCCTTTATAACTTCACAAGCACCGCATACTCAGCTTCCATGGTAGAATCAGCGATCCAAGATTATTTGATACTTCTCCATACCACTACTCTACCATTCAGGATGAATTTCAATCATAAAGTGGACCTCCTAAAATCCTTGTCCGCTTAGGAATCAGAGTTGGTATAACCCGTCATATTGCAGCCAATACCTGAATACACAAGCATGTGATGTGCTTGACATCATTCCAATGATCGAGTCTAGGATTAGATTGGATAAGTCACGCCCACAACGTAGTAAATATCGGTCTAGTGCAAAGCATTGCATATATGAGATTTCCTATTGCTGAGGCATAGGTAATCTTTCTCATGTCTAAAGGGAAGATATCCCTTCTTAGAGTCTTGCAAATAGAAGCGATCCATCAACTTATCAATATAAGATACTTTGGAGAGTGTCAAATGTATGTTCTTTCGATCATGAAAGATCTAAATATCTAAGACAAAAGCAGCTTCTCCAAGATTATTTATATCAAATTACTTTGTAATCCTGATTTAGAAATCAAACAATATTTCTACATCATTCCCAATGAGTAGAATATCGTCCATGTACAATACCAGAAAAATCACATTCCCTTCACGTATCAACTTATACACACAGGGTTTATTCACTAACTTCTCGAAACTGAAGTTCTTGATAGTTTCGTCAAATCTGATATTTCACAAACGGGACGCTTGCTTGAGTCCATAAATAGACTTTAGCAATTGACAAACCTTGCTCTATTGGCCATTCTCCATGAACCCATCTGGTTGAGCCATATAAATGCGCTCTTCAAGATTACCATTCAAAAAAGCAGTCTTGACGCCATCTGCCAGATTTCATAATCTAGAGCAGTAGTAATGGACATGAGGATTTGGATGGATTTAAGCATGGTCACCGGTGAGAAGCTATGCTCATAGTCTATACCTTCATCTTGGGTGTAGCCCTTGGCTACAAGCATAGCTTTGAATGTCTCCACATTCCCATCTGAACCTCTCTTCTTCTTATAAATCCATTTACAGGTTACGGGTTTTACCCCTTCAGAAGGATCTACAAGCTTCTAGATTTTTTTCAAGTACATCGATTGTATCTCGACGTTCATGGCGTCTTGTTATAAGTTTGCTTCAGGACCAACCCTGACCTGCGAGTAGGAAACATGTTCATTATGATCATTATCTGAAATTGTTGTCAAGGCAAATGCATAAGACATGTATCTGTCAAGTTGTCTCATAACTCTCCCACTACGTCGAGGCTACGTATGCTCTGGAGCTTGCTGTGATTCTTCCATTATTGATTCTGAAACAGTTCCTAATTGGGGAGTTGGTGTTATCTCACTCAATAATTCCTTTAACACAAGTGTGTTTCTCGGCTTCGCACTCCTCATATTGTCCTTGTTGGGGGTTATGCCTTCAAAACATGTGTATTGACATTTTAATATGAAATTTAATGGAATTACATTTTTCTTATAATTGTTTTTTTAAATTATTGTTGAATAATTTATATAAATATATGAAAATTCCATATTCACTAATGAGACTATAATATTATATTAGTATGAGAAGATTAAGATAATAGATAATGAATAAAAATATCATCAACATATTAAAGTATGGAATCTTCAATGAATTGTTGCTAGTACGGTTCGCATAGCATTATGAATTAATGTGATCTAAATCCAGATCATTGATGTGGATATATATCTTAGTGAATGTAGTTTATATAATAAAATTATATATGACATGACCAATGTGAAGTAATATCTTTATTAATATACTGTTTATCATAAAAGATTTAATGCACATCAATCTGATGATCATATATAGATCAGTCTGAATCTTGAGTAGACTCATATACATGTCTACTGGATCTTTTGATTCATTCGTTAAGATTTATTTGTAAAACAGGCTATTGACTTTTATGTTGGAGATTCAATGATATGGATGGCTGAAAACATGATTTTACAAGATTTGGAATCCAAGATTTCCTAACAATCGTATATTTGTTCCCTTAATACGATTATAAATTAGCCAATCACTAGTTAATTAATGGTACTTAAATATCAAAAGGTAATTAGAAGGGTAAAATGATAATTTTGATCAACTCTAATTTACGAACCAATAATTGGAGGATAGAACTACATGAAATGATTATATCAATGGACTACACGAGAATACCCTGTAAATACATTCTAAGTCACCTCTGTACAATGTAGTCTAGGCTGTGAATATTTCAGGACATGAGAAAATGACTGACTTGTAAAATGAATTTTTATTCTGGAGCAAGTAAGTAATTATAAGATAATTAAGTGTGATTAATTAATTAAAAAGTTAATTAATTAAATTATTTATACATAAATTTCAGAAATTACATATATATATATATATATATATATATATCGATTAATTTTTTAATTATCGATAAGTGAGGCAGAATATCTAATTTGGAAAATTAGATAATTATAAACTATTATTAGATAATAATTTGAATCAACTAAATCTATTATTTGTGGACTAACAGATAAGTTACTTGATAGGGATAATTAAATATGTTAATTTTGAATAAACTGATATCTAGATATTTATCTGATTAAAATAAATATTTAATTCACAGTAATTGCCACGTGTCAATCACTGATTGAGAATCAAATATTGACATGAATTACTATAGTGGCACTGTAATAGTGGGTGTGCAATACCGGCACTACAATAGTCCTTGGACTCACAGTGTCGTGAGGCGTTGTGATGGATCACGGCAACTGTAGTGATGTGACACTACAGTTGTGCACAAATTGCAGTGGATTCTACTGCAATAGTAATTTTGAAATTAAATATTATTTTCAGTTAATCCCTAAAATTCTGATATGCCATTATCTAAAAAATATATAGATATTATTCTATTGGCCTCAGTGTTGAAAGAGAATGAAGAACACAATTGCTATTAAGGTGAATTTTTTCTGTGATTAAAAAGTTAATAAAAAATTTATGTTAGAATAATCATCGTATTCTCTTAGAGGACTGTCTCACAAAAATTAATCATTCTCAATAAATCTCTAGATCTCACGTGTTAAGTACATCGAATGACAGAAAGAGTGTATTTGATTATTCTATGTGTCCACACACAACCTAGTGCGTTTAAGGATTGACTTGGAAGATCTTGGTGTGGATCTCAAAATCTGTTATTCTTGGGAACGCACGATCTTTGGTTTAGGAGGACGTTTGAAATAAACTACAAGAGGTATATGATTCTCATCTATATATGTCTTAGATTTAATATATAAATATATAATGAATCCTGATTGAAAAAGAGTTTTCAATAAAAGTTTTATTTTGGAAAACGTTGCAATGCGCTTGTTTTTGTTTTATTGAAAAAAACATACATTCATTTTTAATAAATTTTTTAAAAGCCACCACGCATCTTCCGCGCTTGCACTACATTTTCCAACAGTCCTCTTCAGGAAGTCGTGCATTCGTGCTCAGAACTATTTTCTTCTCGGTCAGACTAAAAAAGACATATCCCTTCGTTCCCTTGGGATATCCTACAAATAGGATAATTCTGATCGACTTGCCAACTTGCATGTTTTCGGTCTCTGCACACGTGTCGGGCATCCCCATATTCTAAGGTGGCTTACGGATGATTTTTGTCAACTCCATCTTTCATATGGTGTACTAGGCACCATATTTGGTGGAACTTGTTTGAGAATATATGCCGTTGTTTTCAAGACATATGCCCAGAACGAATCTAGGAGAGATGAGTAAATCATCATGGATCTTACCATATCCAACAGAGTTCGATTTCTTCTCTCTGACACACCATTCTGTTATCGAGTGCCAGGTATTGTCGGCTGGGAAAGAATACCTTCTTCCTAAAAATAGCCTTCAAACTCTACTAGTAAGTACTCTCCACCATGATCAGATCGTAGTGTTTTGATTTGTTTATCTAATTTCTTCTCAACCGTAGCCTTGTATTCTTTGAACTTTTCAAAAGTTTCAGACTTTAGGCGTATTAAATAAACATGTCCAAAATGTGAGTGGTCAGATAACTGATGATCAGCATCATATGTTCTCTGACAAGAGTTCTGGGTTTCATCTTTGCAGTTCATGAAGTTTTGCACATCAGCTTGTTTGGCTTGACGACCTTGATCCTCAAACATTTCAGTGATGTTTAACATCATATCAGCAGCAGCCTCCATGTTATGATGTTGTTGTTGTAACACATTGTTAGCTAATGCTAAGATATAATATCTGACGATCTCATTAGAACGCAGCCAAGAAGCATATACATCATTTTCCTCTTGAGTCGATTCAACAATAGGCTCAAGGGGACAAGGGTTAGTGAGCACGAACTTATGCTTTTCTACCGTTAATATGATATCAAGGTTATCTTTCCAATCAACGTAATTTCACCAGTGAGTTTTTTGCATTCAAGATTGTTGATAGTAGGGATAAAAACATGATTACTGAAAAGAATAAATAAAGCGGTGTAAATAAATATTTAATCATTTAGGAAAGTATGATGCATTATGCAAATACTTAAATGTTTTAAAAATTCAATAAAAACATATTTCTTCCATGATGTTACGATCAACAATGACAACTCGTCTCATCTAGGGACAACGCCCGAGCTACCTTATATCACATCGAGACTTTTCTTGTTTAGTTAATGCTTCTTAAGATGTCAGTACATCTAGCTCAACCAATCACCAATGATTTTGGTCACCTTAGCCCCATTAACTAGCTCCTATAAGAGATTTCAATGTCCTTCAGTCTAAGTGTTTAACCAATGCATCGGCTTTAAAAGTTGTTATGAACTAACGATTCGTCTAGAGACGGCCCCCCCTCACAACTTCCTTTACAAGCTTTAGTTTTGCAAGCAACTCGATGACTCAAAGTGACACGATTTTAAGAGAGGACTACTAAGGGCGGCTCTAATCCATTTCTCGTTCCACGATCAAGTTTGCGTTAGGGATCTTGAGAACGTTTCAACGTAAACGACATAACTCTTTATAAAGTTGAATAGTAAGTTTCAAACTTATAAACTTTTATAAAATTTAAATTTTATAACTTTTATAAAATTCACATTGTATTTAAAAATATAACACATTATAAATTTAAACTATAATGATGCATGTACATATTGATATTAGCATATATCTATTCCTATATATCACGTTATATGTGGATGCGAGATTAATAATAAAGTCATATATTCAAAATTAATGTCTTTATAACTCATTTCTAATTATAACCGATAAAAAATAATATATATATTCCTGTCTTCATGACGTCTGTAATTTTCTCATTCTCCTTCAGGAAGTTCAACTTCCTTGTAACCCTTTACCAAGCTTCAGTCCAATTTTTAAAATTCAAATTTAAATTTAAAATAAAATTTCCAACAATTTTTACTTTGATAAATAATTACCAAGTAAAATAATGAATTTATTTATTTTAAAATGAATTTAGAAAATAAATATTAATTAATCAGTTTTGAAAAATTATCAAATTAAATGAATTTAATTTTTGGGACTGGAATGGGCTTGGGATCAAATCCAAAGTCCATGCGAATGATTTGGGCCAAGCAACCATTGTTCAGTCCAAATCCTTAATAGGTAAGTATGTCCGCGCCAGCCCATAGTGATGGCGTGGCAATGTGACGAATGGCGGTGACATGGCAGTGTGAGCCACCAGGCGCTGTGGTGGATGACAACGGCGCACGACATACATGGTTCCTCGGGATGCACGTGATGGCGGATTTACACGGAATCAAATTTATTTCAGGAAGTCTCACTTCCTTGTAAAACCCTCTACCAAGGTCCAGTCCCATTTTTAAAATTTCAATATCAATTTAAAATAAAATTTTCATCAATTTTTACTTTGATAAATAATTACCAAGTAAATTAATAAATTGATTTATTTTAAATTGAATTTACAAAATAAATATTAATTAATCAGTGTTGAAAAATTACCAAATTAAATGAATTTAATTTTTGGGACTGGAATGGGCTTGGGATCAAATCCCAAGTCCCTTCGAATGATTTGGGCCAAGCAATCATTGCTCAGTCCAACCGTCACCAGGCTAAGTATGTCCGCGCCAGCCCAGGGCCAACATGGCCTTAGGCGCGCTAGGGTTTCCAAAACCCTAGTACCGCCCCTAAGGTTTCCTAAACTCTAGTGATGGCATGGCAATGCGACGAATGGCGGTGATGTGGCAGCGTGAGCCACCGGGTGTAGCGGCGGACATTAACAATGAATAGCGTTAGACGTGGTTCCTCGCGATGCACGCGATGACGGATTTACATGAAATTTAATGATACAAATCTTACAAAATTAAATTACATAAAATTCAATACCACAATTTCAGCGTACATCAATTCTAAAACAGAAAAATAATACCTAGAGCCAATCAATCGGGATCCATTCATAAAATACATTCAAACATGCTTTGAATCTACCATACAAAAATATATGTCAATATCATCATTTTCATCCATACATATGTTTAAATACAGAATATGCATATTCAAAAAATATAGGCTCTCATACCAATTGTTGGATCGGATTTTAAATTTTTGTAAAAAATCAATGAACCATGACTAATTCATGGGCGGAATATAAAAAACTTTCATGTAAACTTTTAATTGAATTAAACATAAAACCAACCAATGAACATGCATAATTGTATAAACGTATCGAGAATAGATAAAAACTATTTATACATTTTCTTGTAATGGAGAAATTATGATTTGGCGGGATCCAATTCTCTATCTCGCGTTCCTCGTTCCTGAGATTTATAGAGCTTGCAATTGATCTTCACACCGACAACGACTCGATAGAGTTAAAAGTATATATCTCAATGATTTGTGTAGTAATTGAGTGTAGGCTCTCAAAATAACTGTGGAAGAGAAAATAAAATTGTTATCTTCCTCTATGAATTTCAACGGCAACAGTAGGGAGAGGGAGAAAAATACTTTTATGCTCTGATAACACACTTAGGGATGCAACCCTATTACAATCCTCTATATATTAATTACTGAATTTTTCCACATACACCTATATGTTAAAAACCAAAAATCCCCTTTCATGGGACCTGCATATGCAATTTTAACATCTTCCCTAGAGTCAAATTTGTGTCCAAATTCTTATGCCTAAACTGATGAATTAAATTGATCCATATCAATTAATTAATTAATTTTTTTTATTTACTAATTATCTAATAATTTGAAAATAAAAAAATAATTAATTTGAACATTAATTTTGGTCTTCACTAATATAGTGATGACACATATCTCATATGGGCTCGGGAAGTGTACCCTGGTCCAAAACACATTTTTGGTCCAACTGTCCTTGTTTCGCATTCACGTCCTTATGAGCTACTCCTGAGGCTGAATGGACCCACATGAATAAAGCTATGGGTTTCAAATACCCCGCTATTTTATCTTCATAAATTCTTAACTTATTTAATCCCGACATCGTACGAATCCACTATAGGTTTGATGTCGAATGAACTCTCAATTCATGCGCACTACATTTTTTGTGCTACAAATAAACATTTATATTTCATGGTCCGTAGAATATTTTACGATATTATCCTTCATGAATATCAGTAACAAGAATGAGATTTAAAATTACTATTTTTTTCCTCTAGTTATTATTTCTTTAATTCATTTATTGACTGTGAACAAAACAGACATATTCGTGAAGTGTCTCATATAATTCAACATGTCTTATTCAATGATTCATGTCATCAAGTGTCAAGTCCAGTTTGTTTATTTACACACCCATCAATAAAGCATAAGGTGATATTGTTGCTTTTACAATCTTACCACGAATTTCATATTTGTGAATCACGCAACTCCAACATAGTTGAATCACGATCCTGACAGTCGAGGTATTGTCCGGTAATTTGAACTCACTCCTTTGGTGAATCAAATATCGCGAGTAACTAGATCAAGTTTCGTATTTACCTCAAGATTAAGGTAATTATGAAAGTACCCTTAAGGTGTATGGTCTATTTAACATGTTCCACAACATGACTAGGTCAACCCTTATAGTCTCCACTCCCATGCCCCGAGACCGACATCCTTTGGATCAACCTAACAATCATAATTGAATTTGATCGTTCAGTCGACCTTAAGATTACGAATAACATTCTGAACTATCTCTGAAGAGTTTGTCTGGAAGATCGCTCGGTCTTTACTCTTCTTTCGTTGATAATAGTTCCAGGACTTAAGTAAATTACAAACACATTTTAATTAAAGGAAACTTTCATTTATTCATAAAAATCAGTAATACATAAATGTCTCAGAAATAACTGTTTACTCATAGATAATTATTACACCCTACTTTGTGGACATAATTTCAACATTTTCTACGTGTGACTTTTCTCTCCCCTAATGCTGCATGAGTTGTCTCATCAAAATGACAGTCTATAAATCTTATTATTTAGGGGTGTTCATAAGGCGGTTTGATTTTTTTTAGACTAATTTCGTAACTAGATCAATCTAATCAGTTTCATGATCGAGTGACTCAAAGCAAACCAATTACACTTACATGTCAATCCAAAGCAAACCAATTACACTTACAAGTCAATTCAAAGCAAACCATTCATTGTTGTTTGGGTTGGGTTGGGTTGACAGTTTTTCTACTTTAAATTAGTATTGAAAAAGAAATTCATCTTAGTAAAAAATTAATCTAAAAGCAAATGTTATTGATGTGGGTGGAGAGAAAGTTTGGTATAATAGAGTTTTTGAGATCATATGAAAATCTCAATCTCCATGCTGAGTGGGGTTTTCATGACAACATTTTTTATTTAAAAAGTTCATTTTTAACGAATCAGAATATTATTGCACAAAATAAAATGTAAGAGTTATATAATGAGGGTCAAACACTATTTCAACAATAACTTTCTCCATATCAATCAAACTACAAATACATAATTATCAATAAGAAAATATAAAGAAACTCTGGCTCTGATCTTGCTACTATTAGAAATAGCATCAACAACTGAGTTTAATTCTCATCAACCCAATAAATGAATCAACTGGTAGTTTGACATAACATAGACTTCACTTGCTCAATATATCTGTGGCTAATTGCACACATCTTGAAAATTAAGAAAAGTATCATAGTTTACTTTAAAGCAAACCCTAATCAGGTGGTCTCCACTTATGATTATCTGACAAGTTAATCTACAGAGGGATAATTATTCTACCAGAACCAGTAGCTTTAATAGACCATAAACTTATCCAATTTCCTTATGCTAATAACATTGATTTGATAGAATCAACATCAATTCCTATCTTTTCTAGAAACTTGAAGTCTTGAAATCTTGAAATCATGAAATGCATCTATAGCTCGCATGATTGTCAAAAATAGAAAACATATATTAACACATGGAGAAAACTGTAAGGTTGTATGAAGAAAGAGAACATCAAACTATTTTCCCTTTCTCCTTACTTTGTTATTGGCTTCTTGTACTTCCATGAAACATAACCAAAGAGAATTTCCACTAATCAAACATGCTAAGGGACATGAATTTGGAAACAACTAGCACTAATTAAATGTTAGAGGACGTGAACTTAGAAACGACTAGCACTAATTAAATGTTAGAGGACGTGAACTTAGAAACAACTAGCACTAAGGTTAGAGGACGTAAACTTAGAAATGACTAGCACTAATCAAAGGCTAGGGACGTGAGAATGAAGAATTTTTGAAGACGTATTAGCACTTAGTATGATCAAAGGTTAAAAGATGGAAAGCCATTGAGAAAACACTTATCGTTAAAATTGCATTCTTGGAGAATTCTTGGAGAAGCAAGATAGACATGGAAAAATCCGAAGCCTTCAGAAGGCCAAAGTTTTGAACGGCCAATATAATGCTCTTTTCTTTATTTTATACTTTTTCAAATGGCCAATATAAAATCATATTTAAAAAGCTTATCGAAACGGTTTCTTTATTGTTTTTGCTTTCTGTTGCTAGTTTAGGTTTTTTTGTCTTTCCTTTCGTGCTTATATTGGGGGGTGGTATACATATTGTATAGTTATATTTATTTTGGTTGAAATGTGTTTAACTTTTAACCAAAATTGTCAAAATTTATGTGTATGAGGATGATATAATTATTATTTTCCATGTCTCTTATTTAACACAGTCTGGTGTGAGTTTGTTCATAATATGGGCAAAACGAAACTAAACTGATTTCATCAGTTTATAAAAAAACCAAACATCAATGTAATATTTAAACCACCTAATAAATAATGGTTTGAGTTGGTTTGAGCGGTTTGATTAGTTTAAAAGATTTTTTAACACCCCTAATTGTAGTAAACATATCACACATCAATGACTCAAGATATTTAATTATTTAGGGAGATTCAAAGCAATATAAATTCTAAACCATCTCTGCGGACCCAGCTTGTGCATTTTGGTGGAGAACGAAAAGTTCATATATGGAAAATATTTTGTTCTTGTGATCCTCAGATGGCGATTTGCACTTTGTAAATTGTAGGTATAATATGTAGTACTATTACAGGATGTAATATAGCATGTCCTTAAATAGAAATCAGAAATTTTGACCTCATTATAATAGTTTAGCAACTAATTGCAGTAGTTCGATAAATGATTATGCTAAACCATTTTGATATTGATATGGCAACATGATGTTCGACATCAATTCCAATTGACATGCAATGACCATCAAATGCTTTTAGTGTAAGCTCACCATCATTATCAAGATGAGTTGTCTTAATCGTGTAATCATGAAATTGTGCTTGTAATCGAATTATTTGAGCCAACAATCTAGCAAAACTTGTATTACGAGTAGAGAGAAGACTTACATGGAACAAACACGTAAATGTATCTATTAGTACCATGAAATATCAAAATGGAGTAGATGCATCTATTAGTACTATAAACTATCAAAATGGATCACATAGTGGATGGATAAACTCACAAATATCTCATTGAATACATTGAAAAATCATAGAAGATTCTATCAAAAATTTGGCCAAATATGGTTTGATAATCATTTTACCTTCAGAGCGAGCTTTACAAAGAAAAAATAATCTTATGGTTCTTCAATGAATTTCTATATGAACTTTCTATAATTCTTTTCATCATTAATATTGATCCAGAATGGCCTAAATTGATCACGTCAAATAACAAAAGTATTTAGATTAGAAATTTATGGTTCATAACGATATTTGATTTATTTGTGCTTATAATTGTATAATATAACCTAAGGATAAAGATTAAATTTTCTTTAATATTTTCTTCTCACCTAAGGCATAAAAAGTAATGCATTATACTCTTCATTATTTTCATCAAAGGTTTTTGCACGATAACCACAAAGACAAATCTCTTTGAAAGTAAGCTAATTTTTCTAGATCTCAAAGAGAATAATGCATCATTAATGATAGGTAATTTAACATTGGCTCTTCTGCAAGAGCTCTCAATTAATTTCTCAGTATCAGAGTTTTTATTTATAATTGTTTCTTCTAATATCAAAGGAGAGATATTTTTTTTCTCTTTGATAATTGTATGGGTTGGTGACCGTGTGTTAGGAAAAACACTGTTTAGTTTTCTATATAGTTGTTATCTTGTATTTGGTTTTTGTATATGTTGTTTCCCATGTTTTTTTGTTGGGAGTAGTTAGTGTTGTTAACTGGGCCGCAACTGAACTACCTCAAATAATCACCAATTACAAGGAAAATCCACAGAAGGCCTATCAAGTATATGTCTCACAATAACACTTAAAATGTTTGCCTTATACAACTGCATTAAATGTTTCATGTGCTCTTCTAAATTTAATACATGTTTTTATGAGAAACTTGCAGCATGGTATAGTGTTTATGCTTGTACTTAGAAAATTCACTTCACTAAGTGTTGAGGACAAATTATTTATGCTCATTACTATCCTTGTGATATCTAGAAATAAACCTAAACAAGTTGGTTAGCTTATTGGATCAAAAACCCAAACTAACATCATAATGTACAAGGAGTAATATTTAGTTTTAATCTTTGAGATTCTAAGAAGAAATTGAGGGAATGTCTTTTATGTTTTGAATGTTCAAGCATATAATTTTTTCCTTGTTATGCTTCTTTGTTTTTCAACCGTATGAAACTTTAGGTTTCTTCTTTCATGTAGCTTCATTTTACTGCATAGTTGAAAGACTACTGCTTTAAGCTCATTCTATATGAAACTATAAATATATTGTATGATGTGTTCTTGTACAGTTTTGTCCATCGTCGTATTGCTTTGTGAATCATCAATCTTCTCCTAAAGCTTAGTTTTTTCTATGTGGAGTTCCAACAACACTCATTATTTAATTCTTCTATAATCTAATCATTTCAACTGGTAGCTTGCTTTTTAGATATTTCTGTTTGACCAGCAAATTGGTGCTCGCATATTAATCAAGGCGATGTCCTTTGGTTAAAATCATAAGCATGCTTGTAGATGGTAATTAACCGCTTGCTAGAAAAGAATATTAAGTAGAGGCTTGTTTTCTAAATTTCTTAATCTATACTTGATAGACAACTTTCTTTTTAGCATGGCATTCTGAGCTAGAAGCAAAAAAAAAATATATTATTTGTACACATCTTCATTCAATTCTTAGATTAACTGATCATTTATTATACCTGCATTCATTGTTATGATCTTTATGCTGCCACATCTTCCAATCCAACTTATTAATCAGAAAACTTTTTGCTGCACATTAGTTTGAAAGAGATGCCACCATCAATAATAAGTTGGAACACGACTAGCCCTGACTAGGTTGTGTTTAGCTATATGCTTACTTTTTTCACATATACCTGTGGTTAATTTTACATGCTTAATTTCCAGGTACACAAACTGTTTGGGTATCATTCTTTGACAAGGTAATCATTCTATGGCCTGCCAACATATTGCCATTGTATATCATGTGAATGTATGGTTCCTTATGTGCTGTACTTTTTGTTTATCTTGTTTGATGACTTTGATTATCCTTTTTATGAAGGAAGTCTATATGTTTATGTAATATCGTGAAGCTGTACTTAGTGGCTTAGAGTGACAATCCCTTCTTCTACTTATGACTTTTTGTACATATATCTTATACTCTATTTTTATGATTTCATGCTAAGTTGGTTATTTCATAGAAAATCTACATTTTCCCGTCCATGCCAGAATGGTCTCTTCTAGTTTTTGTGGCTTCCTAGATTCATATTCTATTTGAGCAGTAAGCTGTTAAAGTGAATTATAGATTTGTCATTTCAATGTTTTTATCCATGATATTTGTGATAGATCTCTTACAGAACTCAACACATGTAACTATCTACAGTTATTTACAGTCGAGTTAGCAGTCCACATGAATAATATTGACAACTAACTTTTATATCTGAAAATCTGCTAAAACTTATGTTTACTTTTTGTAACCCCTGCAGCAAAAAATTTGCTAAAAGAGGATATGATTGGGATGTCAGCTCGGATGTCTATCACTTCAAAGGTATGGTTGAATTTCAAGTTTTTATCCAAATGGTAAAGCTCTCTGATGAAATTTTGATGTAATTTCTTGGTGGTTACCTGGAATACATTAGTATATGTAGACTACAGTCAAAAGAGATATGTAGATGATGTATCTATTTGATACTCGTTCTAGTTATTTATTCCCTTGTAATATCATATTTCACGTAGTTATGGTTTTATTATTCCCTTGCAATTTACAAAATTTCAATTTGGCGACAGGTCTTGGATATGATGGATATGCAATAGTAGGGGGAAAGATGATTGGGATTAAGGTGTCACCGGAACCTTGTGGATTATTTTTCACAGGATTTTCTGCCTCTTGTAGAATGTTATATTCTTGTAGTGCTTGCACCTCCCTGTAATGCATTTTTCGATGATGTGCTTCTCATTGGCTCTATTTATTCCTTATTTTGTTTTCCTTTCTTCTTGACATGTCTTTCTTCTCATCCCATCTCCTCTCTTTTCTTTGAGTCTTAAATTCCTTCTCTATTTTGCTTGTGTTAACTCTCTATTTCTTTCAAACTCTTGCCTATGTTCTCCCTTTAGGTCTTTTTGTTTCCTTTTCATGTAGCAGGTCCATCATTTTCTTTATTTTTTGTTTGTGTTAGTTTTTGGTCTACTCTTGAGCAGATGCTTTCTTCTCCTGTTATGGGTAGGGAGTTGTTCTCCACTTTGATCTACATCCACGGTAGTTTCTTTAGTATAAGCTTAGATCTCCTATGGCTTTGTGTTTCATTTATTCTGGCAGCAACCATCAGTGCTCAGACTTAGTTTGGATAGTTGCAGTTATCTTGGCATTGATTCTCCCTTACTATAACAGTCAACCATGCCGATTTTGGATTAGTGGATGAGTTATAGAAAGAAAAAGATTATCTTTCATGTGCTATATTTACTTGGTGTCCTAACAATTCATGTTAGGATATGTGTTATAAATTATTCATGTCCCAAGTCCTCTTTTATAGGTAACATTGAAGAGAAACTTTTTTGGAGAATAAGCAAGGTCAACAATCTTCTTTCATAAGAAACATACAAGTTTTAATACGAGTGTTGTGGTTGACTCTAGTTATCACATAAAGGTACAAAGCATTGCGAAAGCCTCAAGTCTTTCATGAACTTCTTTTATAGGCAACGTTGTAATGCTTCTCCTCAATGTTGCTAATCTAAACTTAAACCTAAATATTTATCAATCTATATAAATAAACCTTAAATCAAAATTTAAAACCAACAATAGAACCCTAAACTATAGCAAAACCAAAATCAAATAGATTATATGAAAAAAAACTAAATCATAGATAATAAAAGTGAAAAATATAGGAAAGACAACTTCCTATATTATAGAAAGACAACTTCCTTTTTCACACTTTATAAGTTGACTTGTTGGTATTCTTGTGAAATTCTATTAAGTATAGTGTTAGCCGTAGCAAGACTTCCTCTATAAATTATGAGGTAACCAAGAATTGTTTAACATGTAGTTCACCATATCTTTCAGAGTTCAATTTTTTTCAGTCACCCCATTTTGTTGAGTTTGTTGAAGGTGCAATAATCTGATACATTATGCCATGATGAGCATAAAATTTAGAGAGTGTGGTGGAATCATATTCCCCACCTCGATAAGATTTAAGCACCTTAATATTCCTTTCAAATTGATTTTCAACTTTAGACGTGTATGTCTTAAACATATCTAAAGTCTCATCTTTTGAATGTAACAAGTAGATGCAATGATCATCAAAATATTTTATGCCTCCTCTACTTTATATAAATTTCGAATCACATAAATCACTATGGATTAGTCTAAGTAATTCACTAGTTCTGTCTATAGGTTTAACAATCTTCTAGTACACTTCAGAGGCATTTTCCCTTTTCCCCATCACAATAGCTTCACAGGAATTTCCTATGCCCAATCTTTCGTCGTCTTCATCCTCTTGATAAGTTAAAACAAAATATTGTCACCATAAATGTGCCTAGTGGCACCGATATCAACTCACCAACTAGTGGTGTCAATTACAATGCATAACTCAGAGATCATTCAACATAGTTCATCAATTTTTATCACATTAACTAGATTGTTCCTGTGACCGTTATGAGAGTTATTACCCACTGAGTGGTCTTTTTGTGTTGGCAATCTTTTGCTCTATGTCTGGCTTTACCACAAACTCAACAACTACCCTTCATCCGCTAATTACTCATACCCTTGTGGATGCTGCGCATGGCTTTCCTCTTGTTATTCCATGGCATTGTTTTCCTCCTCCCACCATATTTGCCTTCCTATCCATATAAGAGGACAAATACTTGAGCTCACTTTTCTAGTCGTCTTCCTTGATTCACAGTCTTACCACGAGATCTTCCATTGTCTTGTCCTTTGCTTCAAGTATCTTTCGAATTTCTTCCAAGATGTGATAGTTTCTCGATCGTAGCAGTCACTTGAAATGCTCGCTGACTGTCATACCCTCATTGATAAACTCGTTAAAGAGATTTTGGAGTTCCTTAACTTGGATGACCACCGTGCTCTTGTCATCCATTAAATATTCCAGAAACCTTCAAACAATGAACTTATTTGTCCAGGCATCCTCGGTCTTGTACTTCTTTTCCAAAGCTTTCCATAAATCTTTGACGTCTTGGTGAATACACATTATAGAGAGTGTCCACGTGACCATTCAAGATGTAGTCACAATAGAGAAAATCTAAATGCATCCATGCTTCCTTTGCTGATCCTGTCTCATTAGTTTGCTTGTCCTTTGGGGTAACAAGACATTCCTCCCTCAGAATATGAGAAAGTTTCAGAGTTGTGAGATGAAACACCATCTTTTGTTACCATCTCTTGAAATCTTCTCTTTTGATTTTTTTTTTGTTTCTCAATATGAGGTACCATCTTGACAGTAGTAATAGGTTGCTCCATTGTGAAATTTGTCTTTAGATTGATGGAATTGTAGTGCAGTAGAGAAAGTCCAAATTTATCCATACTTCTTTTGTTGATTCCATCTTCTTAGTTTGCTTGTCTTTTGGAGTGACAATAGCTTTATAATAAATAGAAAAACTCTTAAATAAATCCTCGAATTAAAACCAAAAAATCACAAGCTCTATAATAAAATAGTACAGGGAAATATTATTGACTTCAAATGAAAATTATAACATTTAAACGAAATTAAACAGGTGGGCAATGACCTAAAAATTAATTTCACCCTCTGCAGTTTGTTTGGAGATTACGCTGACTGTCTCTATAAGATACAACTACCTAGATTGAAGAAGTAACAAACCCAAACTTCAATCTCTGTAGAATCCATATACAGACCATACACACGAAGACAATATATCGCTCTCTGGAAAAATCGACTAACAACACCCAATTTCCTTATCTGAAATAGTATATATTGAAGGGTGATGAACTACCCACTTCTGTACAAAAGGCAGTTGAGAGACATATAAATTCATCTAGCCCAGACTTTGCCAGCCGAACTGTGGTGCGCTCGTGTGTGAGTTACTTGTGTGTCATTTCAACCCTCATTCCTCTATAAATGTGGGGTGTCTCTTAGGGCATGCCCCAATGCTCCATATTGAGATTTTAAACTACACTCCCAAACTTTGCCCAAGGAATGTGGGGTTTTAACTTCTTAACTACCCATCATTTTTTCTATATTTCTCCTTCACACACTTAGCTCACTTAGCTTTAGTCTTAAAGTTCCAATAATCTCCATATAAATGAAAGATGCTCGGAAGGGTTCCGTGGGACGTGGCAAATTTATCTTTTCAAGTAAAGATGTATTTCACAATTGAAATGAGATAAAACTTCAATTTTAGAACTAAATTTCTAAAAACATTTATCAGGTCGAGTGGGGCAATTTATCAAAAGAAATTACTTACCCTTGAGATTAAAAATAGGAATTAAGGCTCTTTGACTTTTTTTTAACGAAATCAAGACTTTTTAGCAGAAGATAAGACTAAAATGCTTCCCTATTAAATTGTGGTCTAGCAAAAAAATTACTGGTAGACCTGATTTAGTAATTCACAGTTAAAATTTACATTTGTTAGATCAGAGTCTACCAATTTTTTACTTTTAAATCTGGATCTAACAGTCACAAATTTTAACTAGAAAATTTTAAACTAAAACAATAATTTAATTTTTTTAGTGACTGAATTTTGTTTAAAATCAAAGAGTATCATAAAATCGTTTTTTTATTTTGCAAGTTTTTATAAAAAAATTATCATGTATCAATTATCCAGGTTTTGGAAAAAAGAGTGTTTCCCGGAAAACCCTTCTCACGGTCTAGGGAGGTCGTTGAGCTCAAATTGTCATCAGGTCACTGCTGTGATTCTATGAATACGTGCATGTCTGATGCAGCCCCTCCCTCTTCTCTCTGTCTCTCTCTCTAACTATATCTACTTACTTCTTTAGTTAAATAATGGATTCAATTATGAAACCTCATGCTGCTTCTAGTCTCTGTTTCAAAACCATAGCACCAACGCACCCACCACCTTCCTTCTTTTCTCGCTTCTTCCCTTCTCCTCAGTTACGAAGTTCTGTCGGGCACTTCACTACTTTACCTTCCGTTAGAGCTAAAAGAATTAGAAGGGTTCACTGTGAGGTCGATAACAAAGTTAATGGCGCTCTTTCTGGTGACTTCAACCCCCGCTTCCTCGAGCGGGTATTTATACGCTTCTTTCTATCAAATTTCATTCATCTATATGCAGTCTTTCTTATTCTAATTGGAATTTGGAACAAATTCATTTTTTCCATTTAAGATTTTCCCCAAATTCTTCTGAGTACAGTTTACTTAATCCTGACATACCCAGTTACAGTTTATCTCAGTTGAGAACGAAAAGTTAGGAAATAAATTATTCTATTATCAAATAATAGTTTGATTCGAACTGACATTATTATTTTCGTGCTGCAGCAAAAGGCCTTGGAAGCCGCAATGAATGATATAAATAGCTCATTTGGAAAAGGAAGTGTCACAAGATTGGGAAGTGCTGGTGGGGCTTTAGTGTATGGTCTTTCTCTTTACTATATCATATCCTGTTCTTTCTAAAGACAGGGCTGTCAAAATAGGATTCTATATATTGGTCAGTTGGTCACAGTGCTAGTTTGTAGAAGTATGATTCTTTCATTACATATTGCACGGTTTGAAAAGATAGTTTTGAATGTCCTTCTCCCATGAAAGTTTCTACTCTAATTCTTTGAGGTTCTTGGTATCGTTGAGATAAAAAATTAATTGTAGATAGGGATTTTTCTAGAGCAGTGCGTGTGTACTATCTTCCTCCTACCTTGGCATAGATGCTATAGATTGGCATAGTGTGTAGTATCAAAATTTCCATTTCCAACTGAAGACTGACTGTTTGTAAATCCTCTTTATTGCAGTGAAACTTTTCCTAGTGGGTGCTTGGCTTTAGACTATGCTTTAGGTGGTGGCCTGCCTAAGGGTAGAATCGTAGAGGTATATGTTCATATGTACTTTCTAATGAATTTCATTTGACTTCCTTGGTTGATGTTCTTTGCTTATGATAATAAACAATACTGTGGTACGTGCACATCAGTAAAAGGATGAAAGATGGTTTTATGGCCTGGAGAACTGTTCTTGTGGTGATTAATACTAATTACCAGCTTTACGTATATTTGATTATTTGCCCTCTTTATTGGAAACTAGTCTTTCTTTTATTGAGTTAGCCTTCTAATTCACCTTTCAGGGAATTCATTTATTTACTCTCATGGCATATATTTTTGTAGAGGCGTGGATAAGCCCGTTTACATTTCTATGCAGAGTATCTGTTGTAACATTTTTTAAACCTCTTGTAATATACAAAGCAATCTTGCCAAGATTAAATTCAATTAAGTAAACTCCTTGAGTGATTCAATCAGCAAAATGACCAATTAACTCGATGAAGCCTTTTTGTTTGCCACAGTAGTCGTTCTAGGCCTATAGAAGTGTAGTTCTGTGAGTCTTCGTGATAGGATGAGCTTTGGTCTGTTAACAAATTTTCTGTTGTTTTTTAGAAGAAACAAAAATTTATTAGAAGATTTTTTTTGTTCTGTTAAGAAATTTTCATTGCACTCAGTAGATTGTTTCCCAAGATGTTAATATTTATTTTCTTTCAGATATTTGGACCAGAAAGTAGCGGGAAGACCACCCTCGCACTACATGCAATTGCAGAAGTACAGGTATCATGTCTTGCAATAACTTCTCCAAAGATTTCTTTCCAGCAACAATAGAAAATGTGATATGGTCCTTTGGGTATGATTTATAGCTTTGTAATGGTGAATATGCAGAAGCTAGGAGGCAACGCGATGCTTGTAGACGCAGAGCATGCTTTTGACCCAGCATACTCAAAAGCGGTGGGAGTGGATGTAGAAAATTTGATTGTCTGTCAACCTGATCATGGAGAAATGGCCCTTGAGAGTAATATATATTTATCTCTCTACGGCTTCACAAGTTGAGAGACTTGATGCATGCATATCAATTGAGATACTGCTTTTTCAGTTGCAGATCGTATGTGCAGGTCTGGTGCCATAGATCTCATTTGTGTTGATTCTGTCTCAGCTCTCACACCACGAGCAGAAATTGAAGTAATAAATTAATGTTTTGGGTACTGTATAGTGTTTTCATTAGCAGGACTGCCCCTGAGTTACTTCTTTCTTAATTTTATCATTCATTCTAACAGGGTGAGATTGGGATGCAACAAATGGGTTTGCAAGCGCGCCTTATGAGCCAAGCATTGCGTAAAATGTCAGGAAATGCCTCCAAAGCTGGTTGCACTCTTCTATTTCTAAATCAAATAAGATATAAGGTACTTTTGTTGATTTAGTTGCATTTCCGCTGGATAGATTTTGTGGGAAAACTTAACTGTAATTTTAGGTAGTCATTGAGTGGAATGGTTGGTGCAGTAAGAGGTTTTTTTAGGTTAATCTTGAAGATTTTAAATCAAATTGGAGTCAAGTCGTCTTGTTTCCCATTGCACTTAGTCAAAACTCAAAAGCGAAAACCTTTGTTCTAATTAATAGAAGTTGGATAGATCTCTGTATGTATATTTTATTTCTCTTATCAATACGTTCTCCTTGTTTGTTTAGAAAAATTATGGGTATTGATTGTTTAGAAAAAAAATTTTGATAGGAAACATAAAAGTTATATTAATATTTAATAATGAAAAGAGTACAAGAACATGTTTTGGAGGATGAGTAATCCACCCAAAACTGAAACTGAAAAGAACAAGAACAAAGCAAATAACAGTGAATTCCAAAATTACACAGAATTAGAACCATAACAACTTCCAATTGTCACCGGTAAAAAAAACAATTTCCAATTGTCAGAAAAAGAAGACCAAGGGGAATCCTTAAAAAATTTTGACTTTGACTACCAAGAAGAAGTCAATAAAATAACTTTCCTCCATAAAGTTGACTCATTAGCGAACGGTTCTTAAAAAATTCTTCCATTTCTCTCAAGTCAAAGAACCCAAAAAACGGCATAGATCACTTGATACCACATAACATCTTTCTTTTTATTTCCACCACCAAAATCCAATCTTATTAACATCTCCATTGAATAAGGCTGCAGCTGCACCCAACTGAAATCAAACATTATCAACAACCGACACCAGAATGAAGAAGCTTTTGCACAAAACACATCATGAATGAGATAAGCACATGTAAGGATAACCCTTGGTCTTTTAAAGACACCATATTTAGAAACTGATAAACTTAAGTGAAAGATAACTGATCTGGTAGCAGTAAGTTGTTTTTTTTTTTTGGATTCATTCTAGTTCTTTCCAAAATTTCAAAGCCGTGGAAACCAATTTGATTCATCCCCATTTGGATTATTGAAAATTAATGTTGTGGCTTCATTCATTTTTAACTCACACAAAACAAATAATAAAACAAGAACCAAAAGGAAACCTTCCAAATCGTCCAATCAAATCAAGAGTGAACCTAAAGAAAATGTTAAATTCCATTCTAAAAACCATCTAATACAAAATCCCAATATTGTGAATTAGTGATTTGATACTGAAAAGTATGAGACTATTAGTTACATATCAACATAATCAAAAATCTAGCTCACATGCCACGTCAATTCAAGTGCATAAGAAACTCATTTGAAGATGCGAAATGGGTTGAATCAAAGCAAATTCCTATAGGGTGCTTAAAGATATGAAAAGTAGCAGATTTTTGTAATGAGGGCTTAATTAAAAAAAATTAAGTGAAGGTGCTAAATTAGACAAAAACAGTTTTAGAGGGTTTTCTCACGATCGGAGTCGGTTTTTAGTTTAGCCTTATTTTCAAGAAAGTCGGCTTGATAGTTCTAGTCTTGAATCCATCAGTTGATCCAATCGAATCAGTTTTGGTTTTGTAAAGCTGGTTCAGTTTAAAAAATACAACAATTAGATTACAAATTGAGACGGTTTGGATTGGTTGGTCGTGTTTGCATAAGTTTTTGTAAGAGTTGGTCTTGTTTGCTTAAGTGAAGTTTTTTAGTTCTCTTTTTGTTCGTGTATCTCTTAAGAGTGGTTGGGATGCTTTTCCCCTAAGTTTGTTTAAAAAAAAACTGGGTGAAGAACCTGTAGAGTCTCTTAGATATAATTCAATAGGTTGTATTTACCCCTTATCGCGGTTCTTTTCTTTATACAAGTCTATATTACTTACCGAAAAAATGATTTTCTTATGAGATTTATGACGTTTCACTTGAGTCTACAATTATGTTTAAACATTATAATATTCTTCTCATGGAAACTGGCTTTTACAAGATTGGTGTCTATTATGGGAATCCAGAAGTGACTAGTGGTGGAATCGCGTTGAAGTTCTTTGCTTCAGTACGGCTTGAAATACGTTCTATAGGGAAGATAAAGTCTGTAAGCACAATTTCTGCGTGTTTGATTCACTATATTGATTATGGTAATTTCCTTGACTGTACTAAAAATCTGATTGAGTTAAATCCTTATTCTGTATCTTCTACCGTTTCTCAGATTAAAGGAGATGAAGAAATTGGCCTTCGTGTTCGCGTAAGAGTGCAGAAGAGCAAGGTAAATTATTACTTTCTGATAAGAAGGTTAAAATTATATACTGTTGGTTTCTACAAGGATTCAGATTAACTTTTTTGAACTTAACTCAAATCACTATTATTGTTTTGTAATGTTTCTAGCAGTTAATAATGGTTTGGACAGATCACGTGCTTCTAACGGATCACATGATAATGAAGCTGTCCTTTACATTTCCCCCCTAGATTTTGTTTTCTTTTTTTATGTTTTAGATATGACGAAAATGTTGGTCTCTGCGATTTACAGTGGATGCTCAATTAGGGCAGAGACAGGAAATACGCTAGTCCATGATACAATGACAACCGAGACAGAAAGATGTTAGGTCATGCCGTCATTGTACCAATAGGTTAAGGATAAGTGGAAGAGTGAGAAGGGAAAGGAAGAAGCAGAGGGGGAACATTAATAGTTGGGGGAAAAGATTTGAGACTCAAAAACATAAAGGCTAATGATCTATATTTGAAATGGGTATAACTTGCTACCCAAGCATTCTGATGTAAGGGTCCATATACTCCGTTGGGGATTAGTTAGAAGCTATAAGAAGTCTAATTACACTCTTGAGTACCAAGAAAAAATGAAAAGAGAAGATAATTTGCCATAACTAATAGGAGACCAAACCTACTTATCCTACATCACTAGTACCAAAATTAAAAGGGACCAATCTTTTCCTAACATTTTCTCTAGTAACCAGTAAGTCCGACTTTGATACTTTAATTGGTTTTCCTTCCTTTTCTGTGAAGCATTTTTTTAAATGTTTTGAAGGAAAAAGTATCTATTACCTAGAAAAGTGAAATTTCGCTCGGTTCCTGGGTCAGAAAAACTAACATTGCGATATGCTACGAAATAGACTCTCCTATTAAGTAGCTCTCCCCAGTCCCCACAAATGCATTGTGTGCGACAGGGTGGAAGAAATATTGATAATGTGTTATTACACTATTCTCACCCACCTAATATGGAATTGCTTTTTGAGTTGATATGAGATATCTTAGACTCGAAGGTTGTCTACATAGAGTAACCTTTTTAGGGATTTTATGGTGATGGAAATGCGCGACCTAGTCTAATGATAAGTAAGCCTGAGAATGTGGGAATGGTGTGATCAAAAGGGTGAAGGACAAGCACCCTAGGTCTACCTCAGGAAGGTGACAAATGTCTTTGCTACTCTAAGGTTGGTGAGAATCTCAAGTGTGAAATATTCTCTGGTTTCTTGGCCTAGGGAAATGTGAGAGTAATGATGATGTTGGTGATCCCCATAATGATATCAAGGGTCTCTTATATAGACGGGACCAAGTGGGGACCACGAACCCGTCCCTTGTAACAATATAGAATTCATGTGATAAACATGGACACACCTAAAACGTGACCACACTCATAAAACATGACCACACCCATAAAACGTGGTCACCCTTCACGTCCTCAACTAGTCGCGTCTCCATGGCATCGAGCAGTTGAATCACCAACTCACAAATGGAAGGCTTATACTAATGTATAACACACTCCTCTGAGGGGAGCTTAACCACGGCACTTGCCTTTGGGCTTTACAGAGACTGTAAGACCGCGTTGATCGCCCTCGGACCATTCTGAGGACGATCACTCATGAGGAGCCGCACCGGGCTTCTCGAGGGCGGTTGGATGAGCTCGTTGCTCTTTTTTTACCCTTCTTTATCCGAAGGGGGCACTTCTAAAGCGCCTAAGGAGACCATACCTTTCAAGGAGATTTTCCTCTCTTGTTATAGCGCAACCTTGTCCTAATCTTACCAGACCATAACCTTCAGATTGTTCCCAAGCAAGGAATAGCCTTTGAGCTTTTGTCACTAAGTTCGAAGGCGGGTTACAACACTTAACATATAATTTATCAATGGGCTCGCCTCCTTTATAAACCCAGGGGCTTACAAGCATATTTACTACTACTTTACATCAGTCTTGTCATGCCATGTAGGCGCCACATGAACTCGTCTTTAAATGCCACGTGTACATCTTGACACGTCATTCTGGATGAGTCGACTTACTATTTATATTAGCCCCTTCAAGGTTGAAGGCGTAGCAATCAAGCTTGGACATATCTTCTGACTGAGTATTGCATCTTCCACATCGGTTCTAGACTAGGTGTCTTTATAAATTACATTAAATAAATCATAAGACTTGATCACGGTACCATTGAAATGTCATCTATACGCCTGAGTAAGGGGTAGAAGTCACAAAAACATGTGCCGTCGTTTTCTCATTGATGGACGCGGGAAGTCATGGAAACAACTCGGATAGGCATGGGGGCGCCTCCCCCACGCCTCAAGAAGGCACGAGGGTGCCTATATAAACACGTCGGGGGGAGAGTTCCTCACATCTCCCTTCTGGCTTCTTCACATTCTCGAATTCTATTTTTTTCACTTCTTATTTTGTCGAAGTAAATGGCTTCCATAGAAATACTTTCCTTTAGCAAAAATACTCCTCCGTTGAAGTGTTCGCCGAAACCATGGGGTATCTCCTACGAGACGGGGAAGTGAATAATTCGCTCGATGGATAAAAGTCCGGAGGCGGTTGTCTCATCGTCGTCCGCATTATTGTTAGAAATCGTGGTGTCGAGGAATTGTGAGGGCTTGGAAGCAGACTCAATTCCGTTACTAAGGCTAACTCGCCCAACTTCCCTCCATCGTTCATTTCGTACGATGGTCAAGCGAGGCCCGCGACGGGTTGGTTGGATTGGTGCGAGTAAATATTGTCCAAACCGACGTATGTCACTATTTTGAAGGAGGCTTGTATATATGAAGCTTTGAGGGTTTATTCGCGCCTCAACATCCGTGTCTGCTCACCCGCCATGGAGGCTTTGATATTGCGCTGGAGTAGGCATACCCACTCCTTTGTTGTTGCCTGGGGAGAGTTCGCACCTAATTTAGAGGACGTTCACATGCTTTTGCTGCTTCCGTTCTTTGGCAATCACGCGCATTCGAGAGCGGCTCCACTCCCGAGGAAATGGAAACTCTCAAGTTGTTACAAGAGGGTTTATCAAAATCTTACAAACTCGACGCAGATGGCGTTCCGGGTAAGCGGGCCAACTTCAGTGGGTGACTGTGTTACTTCTTCAAGGATTTGAGTTCTCTAAAAAGACATCAACGTGGGGAGTTAGAGAGGGCGCCCAGTTTAAGAATGAGAAAGTAGAGTTTGCCGCTTTTGTGGTCATGTGGCTCTCCAGATATCTCCTTCAAGGTACGTGTTTAAGTTATTATTTTATCATACATAACTTCTTTATTTTTTTTTGCTTTCTTTTTCACTACTATGCTTCCGTGAAAATATCGTCATAACGAACCTTTTCAAGATTTGAGCACACCCACCCTCGGGTATCCCCTGGGGCGGCTTGACGAGCCAGCCGCCCTCTGGCTTCCCCGGGGTTGGCTCAACGAACAAGACGCCCTCAGGCTTCCTTGGGGGCGGCTCAATGAGCCAGCCGCCCTCGGGCGACTCTAAGGGGTGCCTCCCGCACACGAACGCACTTTGGGGCCTCACACGGACGCGCCTTCGGGCTTAGGTTGCATACATGGTCTCTATTTTTGGACTAATGATGTATTGATATCATTTTTCTCATTTTCTTTTCACTTTGTAGGTCGGCCCGACAACATGGTTAACGGCCGAGTCTTCACGATGGCTATTAGACTGGCTGCAGGTCGTCGTATCCCCTTGGCACCCATCCTCTTGGGCAATTTGTATCACATGCTAGATCACTTTCACGGAGATCTAGAGAGGAACTTGGGGCGGTACAAGATCAGCTCTTACGTCGATTTTGCCTTCTTGCAGATGTTCATCTGGGAGAGATCCCCAATCTGTGCCTCTTCCTGGTCTCTTGCCGCACAACAGTATAAGGGTTGTGCTAATCCGCCCCGAGCATGGGTGTGGTCCAGGAATAAAGTTCCAAAGCTTCAGACCTTCTCTACTGACATCGACATCTTCATGTACTTCAAGGCGCGACCTAATACTCTCTGTCCGAACTGCTACATCAAGGACGAAGTAAGGCCCTTTCTCGGGGAGGTCATCGACTTGGATGTGGGAGGACATCGACTTAGACCCGGTGGAGGTCCCATGGCCGTTTCATACTTGGGCCATGGACTTCATAGGCCCGATCTCACCTGCCTCCAACGGGAACATATGGATCTTGGCCGCCACGGTCTGCTTCACCATATGAAGTCCATGGCCCAAATATAACGGCCATGGGACCTCACTGGGTGCAAAGGCACTGAGGGCGTGTGAATGACGTTTCCTAGCACTTGGCGCGGATAACATTTTCTTGCGAATTCCTTGAATTTTCCTCCATGGTCGGCCAGTAATACCCCGTTCACAGTAATCCCTAGAAGAGTCACCCGCCGCCGGTGAGGTCTAAAAAGAGAAAAAAAATGCAAATGGCAGAACAAGTGTGTATTAGCTGACGTATAAGCAGAATAAAAAAGGAGAGAATGAAGAATTGTTACTTACAGGAGACTCATCATCAAAGCTAACGATGTTGGCCCGAAACTTATGTCGAGGTGGCTTCAAAGCCTCAAGAGCGGATGTATCAGTAGGCTCTTTTGCTGGAATGCATCCCGTTACTGCTCTAAGGCGTATGTGCATTGGTGTTGGCTTGAGCCTGGGGGTGACTACTGACTCCGAAGGTGCCACGGGGGGCTGATTATCTGCAATGTCCGCAGACTCTGAATGCGGAAACTCGACCTACTCATGATCAGAACTCCTCGACTCGGATGCCTCGGCAGAAGTCTCGGGATCAACGACAAGAGCTTTTCTCTTCCTTTGGGGTCCGAGCTTTTCTCTTCCTTTGGGGTCCGATAGAAGCTTTCTGGCTCACCCCTTGGCTAGGAGGTAGTTTCATGTTCCACAGCGTAAGTCGATAAGAGGCGACTAAAGGTACTTTTGCTCTGGTAAGTCGACAGGAGGAGACTAAAGGTACTTCTGCCACAAATCAGCCAGGTCCCCCAGTACCTCTTCATTAAATCGGTCGTGCTAGGCTGGCGAGTAGACTGAGGAACATGAAAAGATGCCGCAATGTTACTATGGTTACGCGCCTCTATCATACAATACTCAAAGGCTTCTTTAAACTGGAAGTGTTGAGGGAATCAAAATGGCTAGTATGATCGTGTCAGTATCTGAAAGCTGGACAAGCCAGCCACCCACGCCCAACCCTAGGGGGAGACAACCCCGAGGCGTGGGGGAGGCACTCCCGTGCCTATCCGAGATGTTTCCGTGAGTTCCCGCACTCATAAATGAAAACATGGTAGCGCGTGTTTTCGTGACTTCTACCCCCTGCTCGGGCGTATCGATGACATTTCAATGGTACCTTGATAAAGTCTTATGATTTATTTAATGCAATTTATAAAGACGCCTAGTCTACGAACCGATGTGGAAGATGCAACACTCAGTCAGTAGATATGTCCAAGCTTGATTGCTATGCCTTCAACCTTAAACATGGGGCTAATGTAAATAGTAAGTCAACTCATCCAAAATGACATGTCAAGATGTATACATGGCATTTAAAGACGAGCCCATGTGGCGCCTACGTGACATGACAAGATCGATGTAAAGTAATAGTAAATATGTTTGTAAGGGTCTCCCTACAGGAGGCGAGCCCATTAATTAATTATATGTTAAGTGTCGTAACCCGCCTTCGAACTTCGTGACAAAGGCTCGAAGGCTATTCCTTGCCTGGGAGCAGAGGATTAGGACAAGGTTACGTTGTTACCAAGAGAGGAAAATCTCCTTGAAAGGTATGGCCTCCTTAGAAGTACCCCCTTCTGATAAGGAAGGGTAAAAAAAGAGCAACGAGCTCACCCGAACCACCCCCGACTTCCTGGGGGCGGCTACTCATTGAGCCGCCCCAGGAGAAAGCCCAGGGGTGGCTCCTCATCGAGTTATCGTCCTCAGAATGGTCCAAGGGCGATCGACGCGGTCTTACAATCTCTGTAAAGCCCAAAGGCGGGTGGCGTGGTCAAGCTCCCCTCTGAGGAGTGTGTTATACATTAGTATAAGCATTCCATTTGTGAGTTTGTGATTCAACTGCTCGATGCCATGGAGACACGACTAGTTGAGGGCGTGAATGGTGACCACGTTTTTTGAGGGTGACCACGTTTATCACATGAATTCTATGTTGATACAAGGGACGGGTTCGTGGTCCTCACTTGATCCCGTCTATTTAAGGGGCCCTTGGTATCATTATGGGGATCACCATCATCATTACTCTCACATTTCCCTAGGCCAAGAAACCATAGAATATTCCACACTAAGGATTCTCACCGACCTTAGAGTAGCAAAGGCATTTGTCACCTTCTTGAGGTCGACCTAGGGTGTTTGTCCTTCACCCTTCCAGTCACACTGTTCCCAGGCTTTCTTGTCATTAGACTAGGTCGCTCACTTTCATATCACCCTAAACATAACCTATCACATTTAAAATCATTTGTGAATCAGAGCCCCTGTTTCCCACTATTCTGGCAGATTTTCTTCTCACCCCTTCCCTGGACGTTAAGTATCAAATTCTGAGGCAAGAATTTTTTGGGCAACAGGTTGATAGGGAAAACGGCATGGAATGCTATCCCATTGTGACTTTTTTGAAACAATAGAAGAAATAGGATAAGTACAGTAGCGTTTACCATGCCAAACTCTTCAACAGCCTGACTAAATTTCCCAAACCAAGCACGAGGACTCTGTTTCAAATCATACAGAGATTTTTGAAGACGACAAACTCGCCCAGACATGATTTTAGACATTATAGGTACCACATCCATCGTGATAGAAGATTTATTCTCAGCCATAACACCAAATATGCAGAAACAGAAGAGAAGACCAGTAAAAAAAGGAATCAACAAGGCAGCAGCAGCGAAAAAAAATAGGGCTGAAACGCAAGAAACCCGAAAAATAGAATAACCCAAACCTCTACGAACATAAGGCAGCAGGTACAGACGAAGCAGGGAAACGCCAACGAATCATACGAAGACTGTCAGAGACGATCTCAAGCGTCACGCGCCTCCACGCGCTGGCTCGTGGGAGAGTGGTAGAAATTCTCAGCGGCGCGTAAGACTCACGTGCAGGGCTTCCTGGTACCGGACTTCGGGCTTGCGGTGGTCGGCGGCTGGGCTTCCTTTCTGATACCATGTTATTTGAGATGAAAAGAATTGTTCTCTATAGTTTCAGTGAAGAATATACACATATATATACAAAGCTAGGAAACTATCTTAAGAAACTACCTAATTAGGATCCTTATAATTAAGCTAATTACTATACAATTAGGATCTCTAGAATAAGGTAATTGACAGCTAGCATTATCCTGTAACATTCTGTAACAGATGGCTTCATTTGTTATGACTGATATTCCTATACCACTAAAAAGGAAAAAAGACGCTGATGTTTGTGGCATGATTGAAATTTAGTAACAACCTGCCACACATAGATTACGCAAACTTTTGGGAGATGATTGTAAATGCTCACTGCAAATAAATTTGTACTTTTAGTTGTTACTAATAAATTATGTTTCTTACTCGCAAAAGTGAAAATAAAGTGCTCAATGCAGTGGTCAGATATCTACGATTTGTTCTGCCACCTTCTTGTTCTTTCAGTGGTTTTCTTGAAGATAGAAACATTCTAATTTTAGTTGCTATCATAGGTGTCAAGGCCATACAAGCAGGCAGAGTTTGAAATTATTTTTGGAGAGGGAGTGAGTACACTGGTGAGTATACCAGCATTGAGATCCCCCCCC
>QANY01003900.1:167233-235888 GCA_003255025.1 Datisca glomerata
CCAAAAAAAAAAAAAAAAAACCAAATAACAAAGACACTCTGATTTTGCTTGCTTTTTTGCAGGGTTGTGTTTTAGATTGTGCTGAAATGATGGATGTTGTAGTGAAGAAGGGCTCTTGGTATAGCTACGGGGAGCATAGGTTTGTCTTACACTCCTATCATCCAGTCATTTATTACAATAACGACCTTCTCCGTTGGTTCCTTTTCCGAATGGTAATAACAACTGATTTTGTTTCCAATTTATCAAACCATCATATATTTCTGGTTTATATATAAAAGAACAAGAATTTATTTACTTATCTTGTCAACCTTTTAATAGGGTCAAATCAAGGGGCTGAGAAATCCATGCCTCTGTTTTGCTTATATTGAATAAAGTTGATGGACTGAAAATGGTAGGTCTTGAGTTCAAATCTCCCAGCAACGTGATTTTATATAAAATGAGAGTAGGAAATCCAAATCCAAGTCCCCTGCAGATTGTGCCAATTTTTAGTGCAGGTCATCTACTAGTCAAGAATCATGCATGTTGAGGATGATCTTTGAACAAAAATAAAAGTGCAAAGAGGATTCAACTTGATGCTGATATGGTGCATAGGAAATGCACTTTTTCAGGGACCGTGGGAATTAGTCGGGCAAATCCCGGATACCCGCGTTAAAGAAAAAGAAAGAAAAGAAATAGGGAGAATTGTAAAAATGGCCAACTTTCCAGCTCATACTGTAAAATTGTCCGAAAAACTTTTTATTGTAAAAAATGGCCGGAATACGGTAAATAAATCTTTTATGTGTGTGTAATTTTGGTAAACAAATTATTGTCTTCAATTATTTTCGGCCATTTGTGCAATTTGAGCTAGAAAGTTGGCTTTTCCAGTCATTTTCGGAAAGAAATATTTGATGATAGACATTGAAACTTAATTAAAAGTTAGTTGTTTATTGTAGGAGTCATCTCACAAGTGGATTTTTCAAGTCCTTATCTTGATCTTGTAATATAAGTTTTTTGTTTCAATTAGATCGAGTTTTGATTAGTATAAATTCTCTCTTGGTAGGACTCTGTACCTTGATAAAGTGATTTTCACTAGAAATCTTATTGACTAGAAAGTCTCTAGGACATTTCTTATTTGGCTTGAGCATGTAAATTTGGTTTCAATATCTCTATTTCGCTCATCGACATGTTTATTTGGTTTGGTCATGTCTGCTTGATCCCCCTTGTGCTGATTGGCCTTCATCTTACTATCTTAGTATTGGCCGACCATCTTGGGTCTTTGCTTTTGGAGTCTTTAATATTATGTGGTCAAAGAAAATATGCAGAGAACTTTATTCGCTTTGAAGCTCTTATATGTACAAAAAAACTCATATATAACTCATTTTTTGATGAATATTTTGGAAATGTGATGACACCAAAGCTTAGAGGGACTCGTAATGATTAACAGATATCCGTAAAAATCGATACCTCCTATTTTCCTTCATATCCTTTTGGGTTTTATGTTAAGGACCTCAAATGAGGACACTGATGTGGGATTATATTAGGGTGTCATTATTTTATATATATTGTTGTCGAAAATCCCTCAAACAAAGCGTACCATACTTCAATTTATTACCATCTTAGACTTTCCTTAAAGAGTCTTCTGGATTACAAAGATTTGTCGAGTTAAGGGGTAATAACCTTGAATCCTTCAGCTTAATAAGTATATTCTGCCTGTGCCACAAAATACCCTTTGATGAACAAATTAAAGTAGATGAACAAATTGCCTTTTTTCTGGTGACACAGTAATAAAAACATATTACAACTAACTGATGTATTTACCCCCCTCCCCCCTACTGTTGGTTATGAAGGTTAGGACAGGGAAGGGATAGAGCATTACAGTACTTGAGGGAAAACCCTATTCTTCATGAAGAAATAGAAAAGGTACGTTTTCTTGCCCTCATCAATTGAATCAGGTGTTTGCCTTGACCTTTGTCTAAGGGATCGGATTCATTTTCTTATGGAAAATGCTGCAGATGTAATATAGTAGTCTTTATCCTAATCTATATAAAGCCTTGGGCTTAGTCAGCTCAACTATATACTTTTTCTCAACCCTTCCAATTTATCTTGACATTTTTCATTTGTTATAATTGGTATTGAATGCTAGTGAGCTTTATTTATATGTTCATTAGTTCAATAATGACAAAGTTTCTGCTTTCCAGCCCCTTAGTTAGAAAGACATTCTAATTTGAATGACAAAGCTCAAGTTCAATATAAGAGGTGTTGTTATAAAAGGTGATCAAATAGTGAGTACACCTCTGGTAACAGTATCAGGCCAATATCATAGTCTTACCCATGGTTAGACACATAGTGCTTGCACTTATTTAACACTCTAAACAGTTTGATATTATCCACTTCTCCGAGACTCAAAATAGAGTTTGCATTATTTGTCATTGATTTAGTAATGCTATAATTTGCGGAAAAATACATGAAACCCCGCAATCCACTGGGCAGATAGTACGTTCCATGATGTCAGATGGAAGCAGTCCACAGATGGGATTTCAATCTACGAGGAACTTGCTGCCGGTGCCAAATCAAGACGAAAATGAAGATTTGTTGGAGGAGATTCAATAACAGTGAGTGGTTTTTTCTGGTTCCAAGAAATGTCGGAGATGGTAGAGTCAGCAACAGGAGTCACAAGCCAAAACAGCATTGTTTGATGATGAGTTACAAGCCACAATCCTTCAGTTGTGGTATTTTGCAGTTTGGCTCAGCTAAAATCAAATACAAAATTTTGTCACCATTGTATTTCCCATTTTTCTGCCTCCTGCAAAATGTTGTAGTATTCCAGCATATGGTGGATTTTTTTATTATTTATTTTTAGATTTAGTTGTTAAGATTATAGGAACATTAAATACCTTTTTTCAATAACATCAAGGTAGAAACTATTGATTCCTTGCATGGTGAAGGATTTCTTGTACAGTTTACCTGTTAATTATTATCTTAGAGAAATCATTTGAAATGTGGGGTTTGTTTTCAGTGGTGGAATGGAGTGGGAATGAATTAAAATTAAAAATGAAAATGAAAAAAAAAAAAGAATGATAGAGGGTGGATGGGTTTATTTGTCAGCATAATCAAAGATTTAGGGTAAATTTCACTTCATTGTCTTTTTTTATAAGAAAACGAAGATTTTTCATTTACATGTATTAATATCTTAAAAAAAATTCAATTGTACTCTGACCTAAAATTATTTTATCCTCTTAAATTGTAACATTATTCTCTACTGAAATCTAAATTTTCTCTATTCATCAAATAATTTTCGTCAAAACTCATTTAATTTTGTACATGCACAACATTTGTCAAATTCTCTTTGAACTTTGTCTTCGTTGTCAATTTTATAGTGAAACAGTAATTTTCTTCCAAATTAGCTACAATTTCTTTTCCATCTACATTTATTTGTAAAAAATTGGTTCGACAAGATAAGATTGGATAAGTCGTAAATTAAATATTTTTTCTAATTGAATTTTTAAAGTACTTTTACCGTTTATGATCGGAAATATTCACTTCATGAAGGAGTGCTTTGATCTCTAAAGGGTTACTTAAGCAGTGCTTTGATTTCTAAAGGGTTAATAATCCTTAATGACACATGTACAATTCACTTATATTATTTGTGATTGCATCATGCTTAGCACCTGGGTAAAAAACATGCTTTGACTAAGATGAAACTCTTTTTTTTTTTTCAGATAAGCATGTCAAAAATCCACATTGGTAGCACTAGCTGTACTCTACATAAAGACTTTTAACAACTAATGGGGAAACAGTTTTCTTGTAATTGGCATAAAATGAAGAACACAAACCCTGTGCCATTTATGTGGCATCATCATCTTCAAATTTTATTAAACATTTTTGTTATTTGATATGACAGTTGATATGACTGTGGATAACGTGTTAGCACCTATCTCTCCCAACAACTCCGCAAACCACTTCTAAGTCTCCTTTATTTCAGATTTTACAACAGCATAACAAATTGGATACATGTTATTATTATCATTTATCTTAACAATAACTAACAATACACTCCTAAAACTTCTTTGAGATGACAACCATCCAAACAAATTAATGGCCTACATTCAGCTACAAAACCTTGTTTACATGAAAACAAGCAACAAAATTTAGGAGTATATTAGGAATAATACAGCAAGAGACCATTTATATGACGTTCACACTGCTTTTTCGAGTTAGAGAGGGTTATTTGATATGAAGAAAGTTTAAGGACATGTAGGGATGATGTTAAAATTCAAAGAGGTAAAGATTTTGGTTAAAGTACAAGGGCTTGAAGGTTTTATAACATATGGGAGTATATTAGAAATAAACGATGTTTATATTGATTTTTCGAGTAAGGAGATTATTGATGGATACAGAAAGTTTATGGACCAATAGAGAAGAGGTTAAAATTTAAGGGGTAAAGCGGGTTCGGTCAAAGTACAAAAGGGTTTAATAATATTAACCCTTTACATATTCAAAAAAATTTGCAAAAGATGACATGGAATCCTTATAACTTCCCCATATATAACGGCTACTCCATTTATGATGCCTCTCTAGTTTGAGAGGGCAAAAAAAAATGAAATTTGTGCAGAGAACTTCGGCGAGTGAATCTATTTAGACGCCATAAATTTTGCATCGTCTCACCACATATAGTTATCTTTAGTCTTATCCTAAAAAATCTTTAATTTCTCTCTAACCAAATGCACCATAGCATGATAAACAATGACGCTCTCTACTTACATTTCTTTCTCACTCGACCATCTTTATTAAACAGTTTGATCAATAATTAAGCATCCACATCCCTCGGCATCATCAAACACATATAAACTTCTTCACAAAGAGTATGCCACAATTTAGAAGAAAATGTGTAATGAAAAAATAAGTGATCTAAGGATTCTGCATCATTTTTACAAAGATTGCACCAATGAGGAGAATAACAAGCCATGGGATCTGTATCACAAGTATTTATCTTCCTCAAAATTAAAAAAAAAAAATCAATTTGGTCGGGATGCCTGATTTTCAAATTATATTTTTATGCTGAAAATGACTCATGGGGGATGAAGATAACTATCAAAAGAACGATTTGCATGAAAAATCCGTATTCCCCTAGACAAACAAAGAACTAATATCTTGCCTATTTGAAGTTGCAGAATAGGAAGCCCTAATCATAGGATTGGGTATAGCTTTGGAGATGAAGATTGATCCTCTTACTGTGCCTGGCGATTCTCAACTGATCATTAATCAACTGAAAGGGATTTATACTATTAAGAAAGAAGATAGCTGGGAATGATCACATGTATAGGAGTTGGGGTGACTAAACTAAGAAAATAAAACTTTTTGCTATAAATTCTTTTCAAGGTCCAATTAATTAATAATCAAGTAATCGGGTCGGGTGAATTCAATAATAGACGTTTGTTGGCCCAATATAAGGAGTAAGAGTTTCGGGTGGATGAAAATTAGCTTGATTAAGATGAGTAACTAAGTCCTTAAATTCCATCAATTCATTGGGATTCAAGTCTCTTCTTGAAAGATTGTATAAAGAGTAGAAGAATTCAGAAAGAACTGAAAAGAAGAATAGAAAAGATCGAAGAAGAAGAAGCAAACAATAAAAAAAACTCTTAGCTTCTCAAGCATACTCGAGGCTAGTTCCATTGCTTTTGTATTTATACCCTTGATAGAGAATACAAGATACAACCATGAATCAATTACAATTAGGTAGAATACTAACTAATGCTAACTAAAAGAGACGGAGAGTCTAACTGAACCAAATCAGTTAGCTCGATAATAGTTTAACAGTAAACGATTATTTTCAAACTGACTAGGCGAACTCCTCGAGCTTGCTTGACAAGCTACCTTCTTTAACATGTTTTTATGCTACTTTGACATCACTCTTGGGGTGCTGAGGTGTCATCCTTACATCCCCCTCAAGCTAAAGGGTGAGGTTCTAACCTAAAGCTTGCTCTTAAGGTAGTTAAACCGTGAAGTAGAAAGTGCCTTAGTGAGAAAGTCTGCCAATTAATCTAGTGAAGGAACAAAACGCACATCCAGTTGATTTTGTTGTACTTTGTCCCTTATAAAATGTACATCAAGCTCCACATGCTTGGTTCTAGCATGAAGGGTAGGATTAGAAGCAAGTGTAATTGCACTAATATTGTCATACCATAGAATTGGGGGCTGAGTGCAGTAGAGTCAAGTTCAAACAGCAAGCTTTTAAACCATTGTAGTTTTGAGGCAGCATTTGCAAGAGCACGACATTCACTCTGTATGCTTGATCTGGACACTATAACCTATTTTTTAGAGGATCAAGACATCAGATTTCCTCCTAGAAAGATCGAGTATGCACCAGTAGACTTTCTATCACTCACATCCCATACCCAATCTGAGTCTGAGTAAGCTTCCAAAGAGGGAGTCGTAATGGTTAAACCCTTCTGAAATTGTTCCCTTTAAGTATCTTGGAAGTCGCTTGCCAATGAATATGAGTAGGTTGGTGAATAAATTGACTTAGCTTATTCACTATAAAGCTAATGTTAGGTCTTGTTATGGCCAAGTATTGCAAGGCACCAATGATGCTTCTGAACAAGGAAACATCAAGCATTGACTCTCCCTCTGTTAGACTAAGAGAAACAGATGTTGAAATAGGTGAAGATGTTGGTTTTGCACCTTCTATTTTAGTCTTCATAAGTAGGTCTGTGATGTACTTGGTTTGAGTCAAATGCATGCCCTGGTAGCTTCTATGTACTTCCACTCTTAAGAAGTAATGAATATCCCTCAAATCTTTCAAAGTAATTTTTTTATATAGGTAATTAACAGTTTGCTTGATCATAACAATGTTACTACTTGTCAACATAATATCATCAACATACACTAACACGTACATAACTTCCTTACAAGTTCTGAAAATGAAAAGGGATGTATCGAATTTGGCATTCTTAAAACCCCAATCTAGAAGAACCTTTCTCAATCTATCATACCAAGCCTTTAGGGCTTGTTTTAAGCTATATAATGCTCTATTCAGCATTCAAACATGATTTGGTTTCTGTGAGTCAACAAAACCTTCAGGATGAGGTATAAACACAATTTCAGTTAAGTAATCATTCAAAAAAGCATTGTTCACATCAAGTTGTTTTACCATCGAGTTAGAAGAAACAGCCAAATAAAGAATAACCCTAACTATTATAGGTTTGATTATTGGACTAAAAGTTTCAATAAAATCAATTCCTAGAGTCTGATGAAATCCCTTTGCTATCAATCTAGCTTTATGATTTTGTATGCTACCATCTGGATTGAGCTTTAGCTTAAACACACATTTATTTCCAACTAAAGACATTGAAGGAGAATAAGGAACAAGCTCCCAAGTACCATTCCTTAGTAAAGCATTGTACTCCTCAACCATGGCTAACCTCCAATTGGTATTAGTAAATGCATGTTTAGATGTGCTAGGTTCAGTAGGTAGGTTTACGGTAGGACATGGATGTTTAGTTGTTGTATAGGCCTTAGGCTTAACAATGTCATTCTTTAGTCTAGTGACCATGGGGTGAAAATGGACCTAGAAGTATTAACAGGAGCTAAATGAGCACTAGTAGATATGGGTTCAGTAGTTGGAATATAGAGATCAACAGTTAAAAGTATCATATATGGAAGGAAAATTAGTATATTGATTAAAAACAAACTGAGGTTGAGAAGTAGGAGAAGTGTTACCTGATGTAGTGTGACTGTCTAATGCCAACTGTTGCAATGCAGGATACTCAGGCCCAGAAACATTATTCTGAAAGGAATTCTCAAATGTGCCTGCATATATGGGGTTAGGATTTACTTGATTTTATGAACCAGATGGGTTGGCAGGTTGTGAACAAGGCATAAGAATAAAAGAAAGAACTGGAACATGATACTGACAGCATTTCTGGATCAGTACATAAGGGAAAGGATTTACTTAAATTTTGCTGGTGTTTAAACTGGTTCTGACTTTGAATCAGTGCATAAGGTAAAATATTTTCATTAAAGACCACATTTTTGGAGATATAAACCTTCCCAGACGGATCTAAACACTTAAAAACCTTATGATTAGGAGAATAGCCAATGAAAATGCACATTTCAGAATGAAACTGAAATTTGTGTCTATTATATGGCATAAGATGTGGGAAACATGCACAACAATTTTTTTTAAGTTTCTATAGTCAGGTAACCTGTTAAACCACTTTTGATAAGGTGTGACAAGATTAAGAACTTTGGTTGACAGCCTATTTATTAGAAACACAGAAGTTTGGAATGCATCCCCAAAATTTTATGGGTAAACTAGCTTGAGCAAGTAAAGTGAGGCTAGTCTCTACAATATTCCTATGTTTCCTTTCAATTTTACCATTTTGTTCATGTATGTGAGGACATGGATGTCTGAAACCTATTCCATGGTTTTGAAGTTCATTAGCAAAAATCATGAACTCCCCATCTCAGTCTGATTTTAGAGTTTTGATAGGTCTATCAAATTATTTTTCAGCAAATACCTTAAAGAGTTTGAACATGTGTATAGCTTCAGACTTCAGTTTTAAATGAAAGATCCAGGTAAACCTACTGAAATCATCTAAGAATGAGATGTAGTATTTTAAACCCTCTCTAGATACTACTGGGGCAGGTCCCCACAAATCAGTAAAATTAATTCTAAAGGTTGAGAAGAAACAGATCTAGATTTTGAAAGAGTAGAGTGTGACATTTACCTTTATGGCAGGCTATGCAGCTGTTTGATTTCTGGTTAGTACTAATGTTACATGACTTTAGAATTTTATTTAAGATACTTTGTGTTGGATGACTCATTCTCTTATGCCATATATCAAATAAGACATGTGAATGACATGTTTGTGAGTTTTCTAATTCTGTAGATTGAGCAGACACAATATTTAAGGATATTATGCTAGAATTTGTACATGGCACAGAAGCATACTCAAAATCAATGAGCTTTTTATTAGAAGAATGTAATGGATTTCTATACAAGCAGATAGAGGAATTTCTTACAGACTTACACTTATCAGACTCAAAAACAGGAAGAACATCATTACATAATTCATTTTGTAAGGGAAAAATAGATTTAACAATTGTGAGTTGCAGAGAGGTCTTTTTGGTTGGGATACATCAGCAGGTACAAGCCATCTTTAAGAATTCTTTCCAAAATTACTGTTCCCTTGACCTTGTCCTTAACAAAGCAAAAATTAGCATCATACTCAACAGTTGCATCATTATCAAAGGTCAGCTTGGAAATTCTTATGAGATTCTTTTTTATTTCAGGGATCTAAGTAAAGAATTTAGTTTTAAGGGAAAAGAATTGGAAGGAAGAAGAGTTGAACCTATATGAGAAATTGTGAAGCACTTATCATTACCAACTGCAAGTTGTTCCTGGCCTGTGTACTCGTGAGCTAAGCTGAGATTACCAAGATATGAGGTAACATGATTGGTAGTAGCACTATCTGCGTACCAAGCTTGATTATATATGGAATCGAGTGAAGCTACAAATGCTGAGGGGAACACCATGGAAGCAGTAGGATTGCCAGAGTTCCCTTGGTTGAATCTGTTACCTCCATTTGTTGAGCTAAAACCTCCCTAGGAGCCTTTCTCATATCAGTAATAATAGATACTAGCTGAATGACCCATCTTTCCACACACTTGGCAAATCACTTTACCACCTTTTTTTCATTTCTACCTCCCCATCTTCTTGCATTAAAACCTCCTCTATAGTTCTAATTTTCACCTCTATTAAAAAAATTATGTGAACTGCCATGTGAGCTATAACTCTGGGAATTGCCACTAGAATTACCATTAAAAGAACCTTTCTTATTGTTAAAACTTGTGTTTGTAGTCAAATTGGCACTCATTTTGACTGTGTTTTATGCTAAAGCTACTTGTCTCTCTAACCTATTTTCATGACACATTAACAAGGATTGCATTTCTTCAACTGAGATATCATCTTTTTTAGAAGTGATATTAACTACTACGGGATCATACTCAGGTCCCAAACTATTTAGAATGTTAAGCAATAGATCTTCCTAAAAAACATGACTTCTAGCAGCTACAATAGCATATGTTAATTTCCTCATCTTCTCACAAAATTTAGATTCTGTTTGTAGGCTCTTCTTAAGTTGCATTAACCTAGCTCTAGACTGACTTACAAAGATTTTCTCCAAAGAATTTCATACCTCAGCTGAGGTAGTGTATTGAGCAATTGTCCCCAAGATACCCTCAGACATTGATGTTGTAAGCCAACTCAACAACAGTTGGTCCTTCCTATGCCAGATGTTGAACTCTGGATTGACACTTCCATTTGCGAGTGTCTCATATGGTTTCTTGGTATATCCAAGAACAATGTCATCCATTACACGCCCAATAATGGCAAGAAAGACTTGTAACTTCCAAATCACATAATTTTCCCTGCTTAGCTTGATGGAAAGTGAACTGCTAAGTGTATTACTAAAGATATTGTTGATGCTCGAAGAAGAACTGTTTGTAGTAATGTTGTTATCGCCATTGCTTGTTTTAGTGCTTGCCTACTCTTGATTAGCCATTGACGCAAGTCTTTATGGCTTTGATACCATGAAAGATTGTATAAAGAGTAGAAGAATTCATAAAGAACTGAAAAGAAGAATAGAAAGGATCGAAGAAGAAGAGGCAAACAATAAAAAAACATCTTAGTCCCTCAAGCATACCTGAGGCTAGTTCCATTGCTTTTGTATTTATACACTTGATAGAGAATATAAGATACAACCAAGAATCAATTAGAATTAGGTAGAATACTAACTAATACTAACTGAAAGAGTAACTAAAACAAATCAGTTAGCTCGATAACAGTTTGACAGTAAACGATTACTATCAAGCTGACTAAGTGACCTCCTTTAGCTTGCTTGGCAAGCTTCCTTCTTTGACATGTGTTCCTGCTACTTTGACATCACTCTTGGGGTGCTGAGGTGTCATCCTTACATAAATTAAAAATGCTCCAAGAGAGGAAAAGATAAAAGATGACTTAATTATACAGATATCTTATCTAATTTTAAAATCCCATGGACAATCTCTATAATTTCATTCTAATCAATACATATGTTCATAATCTAATTTTTGTTCGTCTGTTTCAATAAGAAATTCAAAATGATAGGTCTTTACTATTTACCATATTTCTAATTTTATTTGTTTAATTATAGATTACAACTTTTGTATGTTCGTGTATGTTAATATGTCTAGAACATGATCTTCTTTTTTTGTTGAAATTTAAAATGTTTGGATTAACAAACAACAAAAGATCATTTTCTATAAGAAACATAAATGTTTCACTAAGACTAGAAAATGGATAGAGGAAGATAAGTAATCCTTAGGGTGTCATATTTTATATTCTAATTTTCTTTCATCTTTTTCAATAAAAATTTAGAATGATAGATCATTATTATTTATATATTTTTAACCCATGCGATACACCAACTTATGTTAACTTAAAAGTAAATATTAAATGTAAAATATATGTTTAGGATGTGCCAAATATGTAATGTAGGAAGTATACAGTCTTGAAGTCATCATATCCGTATTGAAGCTTTAAAAAGTAAAAAACATATTAAAAGGAGAAGAAATGATTTCTGAATATAAATGTCCTAGTACTCTCACTGTATCATTAGTATTGCGTTAATAACATGATAAAAATAAAATAGAATATTAAATATTTTATGTTTCTTAATTAATACTTGTTCATCCTCATGTGCTATTATGAATTAACTATTTCATTCTAACTAATCAAACAATGATGTAAAGGAATTTTTCCCACATTAATGGGGTCCACAGTAATTACCGATAAAAAAGGATGGAAGAGTTAGAGAGTGAGAGAGGAAGTATAGCAAATGCTCTGAGTATCACTTTTATTATATTGCCCAAATTTATTATTTTTTTATCATCCATTACACGAGCCTTTATATAAGCCTCAATTTAATAATAAAAAATGAAAGGAGGGGAATGATCCTCTGCTCCTCAATGTTTTTGGAGGTTTTATCATGCCTATAGGATCTCGCCCATACTTATGTGATTTCTTGTCAGGCGTGGCCCACCCTTCATTCATCTACTCCCTTTAACTATCTCATTCATTTGTCCTTCAGCTGCCAATTCAGCCACAACCACGTGACATTTTATCGTGATTAAAATCCTCTTCTCCCCGTTCTCGTGCGGTGGAAATCTCCTCGCTGCCTTTTGATCGATTCTTTCCATCCACGTGACTCAGTATAAATTTTCTACATATTCATTTTCCCCCAACTACACTCAATGAATTCCAATTCATTGAGGCGCAATGAGTGCATTCCATGCTTGTCTGCTTTATTGATTTTGCAAATATTAATAGCACGCAGAAAGATACATTATTGAATAACAAAAATGTATACCATCATTTCCACATTTCCCACGGTTGCTGACGCATCTCTCGGGAAAGATATCTCATCATTTGTCTACGTCATTCCTTCTTCCCGTTCTCGACGCCAAACGTGGGTTTTCAGTTCACGCTCTCAGTTATTGCTCGCGTCATTTAACCTTCCCATTCTCGGTTAGAGCGAGTTTTCAAGACGCGCTTCCTCCTCTTTCCAGATGCCATCTCGCCATTTTCCCATTGAGGATGACGGCTGGCGCTATCATTTCAAACGCTATTATAAATGAAATTATCACCATTCAATTTCTCAAGTACAAGTAAAACAGTAATAGGGTTACTCATGGTAGACATAATAATAAATAAAAATAAAACATACAGAATTCAATATAATTGAAATAAATATCAAGAATTCAGAAAGTAAACGTCATTATGAATGTAACATATTAAACACATAAATTTAACAATTACTAATCCACGATAAGTCAACCTAATAATTAATGTGTCGTCTTAGGATAGGTCAGATTAATTTTAAACATCTATGAAACATTCTCATCCTTATTAATTAAAACTCAAAATAACTTACATTTTCTCTTTTAACAATAAGGTCTCGCTAATTTGGGCAAGTCACAATTATCCACTCAGCTTAATTGTGATTTTATGAGTGTATCTCATTATTTCAGATTCCATGACTTGATTTAGAATATGTTGTCTTAGGTTCGGTCAAATTAAACTACATCACTTAGTCTTATCTTCTTAAATAGTTCAACTTTGGTATTGATACAGCTTGGAACCTTTCTTAGGAGGATGGAAACAAAGTCATCTCGAGGCTCTCACTGTATCTCACGGTGTTGTACTAATAATGGAGAACGTAGGTTATCTTGACATGTCAACATTCTACCACTAACTATTTTAGGATAATGTGTTTCTATTTTAACTAATCAATTAATTCTAAATTAATTACTAGTTAAAATAACCCTATGAATGTAAAATTAACAGTTAATCTAATCTAATTTGTCTAAGTTCATTTAACTTTCTAAAGAGCTTAAGTCAAAATTAGGTGAACTTAAAATAACTAATTAATTACATTCATCAATATTAATAAAACTCTTTTGATAAAATTGGTTATCATAAATGTTACTATAGCCTTTAGAGTGGTGTGATTATCAATTTTTAACTAATTTAAACCTAACAGTTTACATGTAATTGATTTTTCAAAATAATTCATATAAACATATTAGGAAGTTCTAATCAATCATGTTTCTACTAATGAGATACATGATTAAATAAAACTGTATGGAGTTTCATGTATGGCATGTGATCGACTAATGCATGATCATGTTATCAATCAAATCAATAAATAATTATTTAACAGTTAAATAAAAAAATAATGAACTGAGTGACTATTGGGTATTTCTAAATTACAATTTTTGAAAAATAAAAATAATTATAAAGAGGACTTCAACAATACATATTTTTCAAATAGCTCATTCTCCACTAGAGGTCCATTTTCGTAATTTTCAAGTTTTGATCAAAAAACTCTTTTAATTAGGATAAATTATTTTTTTTAATTAAATAATCTCATTAATTATCTTTTAAAATTAATGAATTTGATTAGTCAAAAAATAATTTAATGACTCATCAATCTTGGGTCAAACTCAATCAATTAATTAATTTTAATTTTCAAAAAAATTAAATTGATAATTATCATTTAACATTTCAAAATTTCAACATTCAAAATTTAAAAGATAAATGGTAGGATTAGTGTTTTCACGAAGCAATCGCAGAGATGGGGCAACACGATATCAGAGATCTGCGAAACATACCCCGACAATCACAATGATTGCCACCGGTGATGGTAGTGGTCACTCCCACCGTCGCCGCCTTACCTCCGTCGATGGTACAACTGTCAGCGTCCCTCATGGCGGTGCCACTTCCATCGAATTTTCCGGTGGCGATTCCACTGCTGGAAAGCCGACGACGCCAGTGTCGGCAACCACTTTGCCGGTGTCGGCGCCAGAATTCTTAATTCCTATTTCTTTTTCTTCTCTTCGTTCGTCTCGTGAGTTCTTCGTCTTCTCGCGTACGAAATTTTCACATCATAATATTAAAAAATACAAAAATTCTCACCGCCCAATAGGTTTACACAAGATCTAAAGAAAAATTAAAGAACAAAGTCTAACCCAAAAGTCACCATACAATTAACGATTCATCATGCACGCATTCAAAAAACATAATCATCAATTGATTCATACATATCAACATATATAATGAATAATGTAAGAAACCCACTAAGCATGTAATGTATAAATATATAAAGACCGCTCTGATACCAATTGTTGGAATCTGCGGTGACGAGCAGCGGAAGGCGTGGTGATGTTTTAAAAAAATTATAAAATGATAAACGATCGCATCGTCGCAGATCCCAAAGATGAAAACTTTTTAATTGAAAAAATACTTTTTCGGATCGGATCCATTATATATCTATACATTAAATTTAAGACATACAAACATATGAATTATACCTCATGTAGTCTATCAAGTGTCCTTGCTAATAATGAACTTGCAATCTCACGAACAATAGACTGTGAGATCCACACCAAGATCTTCTAAGTCAATCCTCAAACACACTAGGACGTGTGTGGGCACGTAGAATTAAATCAAAGACATTTTTTGTCTCTAGATGTACTCAACACATGAGATCTAGAGATTTTGGAGAAGGACTACTGTAAGACAAAACTCTTAGAGAATTAGGAAAACTCACAGAGCATTTTTATTAACCTTTAATCACACAATTGCGCACTGATTGCAGTTGCAGCACTGAGTTCAATAGAATAATATCAATATATATCTTCTAGATCAAGGTTCATCAGATTTTTTTGAGATTTACATAAATTAATAAATTAAATATAAATGTGTCATTGCAATAGAACCCACTACAATTGAGCAACACTGCAGTGCCACACGACATTGCAATGTGTCGTGAAGAGCTGCAGTGTGCCATATGTCCACGGTAGTGCCACATGGCTCTACACTAGTCCAAGTCAATCTCTGATTCAAAATCAGTGATTGACATGTGAGAGTCCAATATGTCACGTGATAATTTTCTAAATTTATTATTTATTTTAATTAGATAAATATATAGACATCACTTAATTCAAAATAAATTTATCTAATCTCTCATTCAATTATCGTATCTGTTAATTAACGGATTAGATGAACCAAATCAAATCATTATCTCATAATGATTTAATATTATTTAATTTTATAAATCAAATATTCTGTCTCACTTATCGATCAACACAAAATTAATTGATAAAATTATTTAATTGTAATTTTTTAAAATTACATTAAATAATTTAATTAACTAATTACATATAATTATTTCATAATTATATATTTGTCCCAGAAATTTAATTTCTATCACAAGTTAGTCATTTTCTCATATCTTGAAATATTTGCACGCTAGACTATGTAGTGCATAGGTGACTTGGGGGCCATTGACCCATAATTCTGAGCTCCAATAAATCAGATTATTAATTAAATTCTTTAATTAAATAATTTTATTTATTAATTCTATTATTACTCCACTATAAATATGGACTTGCACTCTTGATAATAACAGAATATATTTACAGAGTATTATGGTGTAGTCCATTAATATAATCACTTCATGTAGTTTTGTCCTCCAATTTTTGGTTCGTAAATTAGAGCTAGTCAAAATTATCATTTTACTCTTCTAATTACCTCTTGACCCTTAAGTACCTTTAATTCACTAGTGAATAGTTAATTTATATTGTATTATAAATTTAAGCTCAATAACCATTCAGTTTCAGAATTAACACTTAAAGGAACCAATATATGATCAGTTAAGAAAACTTGGATTCTAAATCTTGTAAGACTATGTTCACAGCCATCCATGTCACTGAATCTCCAAAACAAAAGTCACTGGCATGTTTTACAAATAAACATTAACGAGTGAATCAAAAGATTCAGTAAACATGCAAAAGAGTTCATGACTATTCAGGATTCAGAATAGTCTATGTATGATCATTAGATTGATGTATATTAGATATTTATGATAAATGACAAGTTAATGAAGATATTAATCAACATCAGTCTTGCCATATATAATCTTATTATATAAAGTACATTTTATCCATATCAATGATCCAGATCTAGATCATATGGATTCATAATACTTAGTGAACCATACTAGCAATCATTCATTAAAGATTTCATACTTTAATATATTGCTGACAATTTTATTCATTATCTATGACTTTAATCATCTCGTACTTATACAAGATCATAGTCTCATTAATGAAAATGAAATGTTCAGATATTTACATAAATTATTCAACAATAACTCAAAAAAACAATTATAATAAACTGTAATTTCACTAATTTCATATTAAAAATGTCTAATCACATGTTTGAAGGGCACTATACCCAACAATTCTCAATCTTAGGATCGACTAGAAAATCGAATTTAATTATGACTGTTAGGTTGATACAAATGATGCTGGTCTTGGAGCATGAGAGTGAAGACTCTAACGGTTGACCTAGATGTTGTGAAATATGTTGAATAGAATAGTAACTAACTAGTTTAGAGCAAAGCCATTTATCTAGCTCTAAATCTAATTGTTACACCATAAGGGTATTTTTGTAATTACCTTAATCCTGAGGTGAATACGGAACTTGACCTAGTTACTCACGATCTTTGATTTGCCAAAGGAGTGAGTTCAAATTACAGACAATATCTCAGCTGTTAGAACCGTGATTCAACTATGTTGGAGTTGTGTGATTCATAGATATGGAATTCGTGACAAGATTACAAAAACAACAATATCACATTATGCTTTATTGATTAGTGTGTGAATAAATAAACCAGGCTTGGTACTCGATGACATGAGTGGTTAAATAAGACATGCTGGACTTTATGAGACACTTCACATATATGTCCTTCTTGTTCACAGTCAATAAAGAAGTTAAGCAAATAATAACTAGATGGGTAAAATGGTAATTTTTACATCACACTCATGTTACTGATATTCATGAAGGGTAATATCATTAAATATTCTGTGGAACATGAAATATAAATATTTATATACACTAACAAAAAATGTAACACGCATGAATCGAGAGTTCATTCGGCATCAGACATATAGTGGAGTCGTACGATGTCAGGATTAAATAAGTCATGAATTTTTGGAGATAAATTAAGCGGGTATTTGAATCTCATAGCTTTTTTCATGTGGGTACATTCAGTCTTAGGAGTGGCTCATAAAGACAGAAATGAGAAACAATCACAATTAGACCAAAGAAGTGTGTTGAACCATCATACACTTCCCGAGCCCATATGAGATGGATGTCATCACTATATTAGTGAAGATCAAAATTAATGTTCAAATTAATTATTTTGTTAATTTCTAATTATTGGATAATTAGTAAATAACAAAATTAATTAATTGATATGAATCAATTTAATTCATTAGTTTAGACGGATGAATCTGAACTTAATTTTAGCTCTAAGGAAGGTTTTATAATCGCATATGCAGGTCAAATGAGAGGGGGTTTTCGGTTATTAACATATAGGGATATATGGGTAAATTCTGTAATTAATATATAAGGGATTGCGTCCATTAGGGTGCTAATCAGAGTAGAAAAGTCTCTCTCTCCTTCTCCCTACTATTGCCACCGAAATTCATAGAGGAAGAGAAAAATTTTATTTTCTCTTCCACAGTTGTTTTGAGAGCCAACACTCAATTGCTACATAAATCCTTGAGAGATATACTTTTGACTCTAACGAGCGATTGTCGGTGTGAAGATCAATTATAAGCTTTGTGAATCTCAAGAACGAGAAACGCGAGATAGAGAATTGAATCCCGCCAAATTAGAATTTCTCCATTACAAGAAAATGTATAAATAGTTTTTATCTCTTCTCGATACATTTATACAATTATGTATGTCCGTTGGTTGGTTTTGTGTTTAATTCAATTAAATTTTTGCATGAAAATTTTTTATATTCCGCCCATGAATTAGTCATGATTCATTAATTTTCTACAAAATCTAAAACTCGATCCAATAGAAAATAAATAAGAAATTTCTCAGAGTGCATCATCACTGTCTCATCTAGATCCTCATATTAGCCAACATGAACTCAAAGTTCAAAAGATTATATATTTCTAAAATGATGCAAATCAATTACTTGATGCATTTGTTCAGACTACGTTGATGGATTCAGTCACCGTTTATTACCTACCGGATAGATATAACAGACACATCATATCTTCTTAGGTTTTATTAACAACACAAGCTTGATTCAACGTTTACAACATCAAGCTTTTTCTTTCCCTGGCTTTCCACCCCTATTGTCCTAGCCTTCTCCATTTCATTTTCTTTTCTCCATTCTCTTTTTCCTCCCTTTATTTTCTTTCGCTTTCCTTCTACCCCATCTGTTTTTCTCTTTTTCCTTCTTCCCATCTCCTCCTCTTTCTCTTTCTTGTTTCCTTTCTCCTCTACGTGTTCTCTCCTCCCTGCAGGTCTTTACTTTCTATTTTTAGTGCTTTTAGCGGAGTTCTCCTTCCGTTTTGGAAGGGTTTTTCTTTTCTACTGGTTGTGTAGATTTTGTTCCACCAGATCCTCGATTTTTTGTGGTTGTTTTCTCTTCAGATATGGCTTCAGAGATGATTTTGGGGCTTTACATGTGTTCGACACAACCGGGCATCCTAGATTTGTTCGAGACGATGTTGTTCTTCATGCAAATATGCATTTACAATGTTAGCCAGTCGAGTTAAGAATGGATGGTGGAAGACTTTTGTAACGAGCCGATCAAACTCTATTTTAATGTATTGGTTATGCACACATTTCATCCCCGTACATTATTAAGTATTTATTGACCTTTATCTAGCACTTGTAATCATTTATTTGTATTTAGATCTGATAGTTTTATTTAGATCTTTTTTATGTATGTATCTTCGCGTTGTTATTGAAATGTAATATTTTATGTTTCCCTTAAAAAACCCGTTTACTACATCAATAATTTAATATTTATTCAAAGCTCCCTAGCATTCCATATACTGTATGACCCTAAAATATAAATAAATAAGAAAAGCCTATCTTCCTTTTTTATTTAATTAATTATTTTCTGATGTCAAGGACAGAAAGTAATGACATAGTTAGCTCCACCACTACAGGTAAAAGTACTTGTTTTGTCGTCATAGGCATAACTATAAGCCTGAGGGCATTGGTTCTTGAAGATCCTTGAATAATTATTTGGTGTGCATTTATCAGGTGTAGCAAACTCACCAGTACAGCAATACTCCGGCGTATTGAATGCCACACATGCACTTTTGCAAGCAATCACACCACCATCTACTCCTTTCACTGCCAACTCATTTGGACAAACCTGATTCACATTTGATGGACAGCTCGTCGAATTACAAACGTTGGATCCTCCTTGTGGGATCACCGAAACCGGTAAATTGAAGCCGTCGACGAGACTAATATCATAAAAGTCTTGTCCGCCATTCAACGCTAACGTGAACTCTACAAGAGACGCCGGTGGAATTGCACCTGCGCCATTGCATTGTATTTGTTTCGAGGCGCAGTCGGCTGTCGCGCACGCGAACATCCCGGAGGCGTCCGTGGCGCACCGTGTTCGGCCCCAAAATCGTCCGGACCATGGGGCATCAACACTGAGAGATAGTGATGTGCTAGAGGATAATTCAAAGCCGGTTGAGGATAATGGGGTGCCTGAGCCTGTTAGAGTGCCTGGCCACACTGTGTATGGGCAATTGTTTGTGAATGTGAATGTGGTTGACTGCGTACCTGCATTTATGACATCATAAAAACAATTATTTAATTGAAATACAAATTAGTTAAATTCACAAATTTGAAGTGTTGCTTATGATATTTTTAATGAAGAAATTTATAATAATAAACTTTCCACAAAAAATAATTGTAGTTTTCGAAGGACGTGTTTTATTGTTTAGAATTATTAATAATTAGTAAACACGTTAACCTGCTCATTATTATGACTTCCTCCACATTTCACTATGATTTTGATTATTTATATCTCATTTTGATTCGAAAAATTAGGTAAATATTCACAAAGCGGAATCTCGTACTTATATATGTGATTCTATAAAAAAGCATTGTCCGTCTTATTAAATTTTGTTAATTATAATCTATATTGAACTAATTAAGTTGCACGTACGATACATGTGATATATTTTTATTTTTTAATCTGTTATTTTAATATTTTTTTCACAAATACTATTTGTAAAACAATTAAAACACCATAATTACAATGATTATTATCATTTTAAATTGATTTGCTTCAGTATATTATTATTTTTTATTTCACATGATAAATGAGCTAAAAATATGTTATATTTTTTTTTAATTGATTGAACTTTCTCAATATAATTCTTAATGAATGAAATACTTAACATAAGTATTTTATTGTCTGAATATAATATTATATTATGAATAACAATTTATTGGCTAGTAAACCCTTTTACAAATAACCATGTAATTTTAACTGAATGTGGCTTCATTTATTAATAACAAATTCAAGAGTATATTGACCAAGAACAAATGAGTAAAATACTTCCTCAAGTTATGCAACATTGGAGAAATAAGCAGACAAGAAAAGGTAATTAATTAAATAATGCACCATAAGGGTTGTTTGTAAATTTACAAAATGAACAAAATCATATAATAATTATTCTTTTTCCATTTCTCCTTTAATATACTATTTATGTGCTACGTGTGTTGCACGTGATATAATAATTTAATATGTATAATATTTTTGTGTTTAATGTTCTAATACTATTTATAGTTTAATAAAACTATTAAATTGGTGATAAACTAACAAAATTCAATTGATTGGTTTATTCGTGTTAAAGTACATGTAGATGAGAGCGAAAATGAAATATTTTCTTTTGTAAGAAACATGAAAAGACTGAGAAATAAAAAAATCAAAGCTAAAAAATTAATAAACACAATAACTTTAAAAATTGTCTTAATTCATTATTAATTAATCAAAAATAATAATTAATTTTAAAAAGGTTAATTAAAATATTTTATTTAATCTTATTAAGTGAACCCGTTAAACGTATTTATAAATATACGTGTCAATTAATCACATTTGAACGTATCAAATAAAAAATAGTAGCGTCAGAATAATAAATAATTTAGATAAAATCACTATAAAATGTTATTCTCATGTGAGTTTTATTCGAGATAAGTCTTATAGATAGGTGCAATTCTTAACCTAACATATTATCTATATTTATTGAACTTATTTAGTAATTTTAATCTACTCATTTTACAACTTACTATTAGTGATACATCAATTTTTTTTTAAAGTTAGTCTAGCTATTTAAACCAAAATATTAACTATTCAATTAAATTTTTCAAGATTTAATTTTTTAGTCTAAATGTGTAATAAAAATATAAATTTAATTTAAGATAACTCATTGGGAGTAATTATTTAATAGTATTGTGGATGTTTATGAGAAATAAGTACTTAAAATTTAGGTTAATATCTTTATAGTCATTTAAGAAAATTTAGTGATCATGAATGGACAAAATGACCTAAAAATTATTCTCATTGTCATGTCATTTTTAATATATTAAAGATTAAAGACGAATGCATGCACATATTTTTTTCAAAAATATTCAATTATCTCATCTTAAACAAATAAACATGTAAAGCTTTAAATTTAAATTGTCAAAGTAAATAATCTTTTATATCTATTAGAAAAGTTGTAAATTTTGGAAGTTATAAAAATCAAGTCAATAATACATATATATAATTAAATTGTGTTTAATTATACATTGTTATTGAAATTATTAAATATGTGTTATAATTATATTAATGAAATATAATTGATCTTAGAGACTATTTTTTTTCTCAATGCATTGCCCCACTAAAATATTTTTTTCCAGACCCATCAGTGAAGATAATTTATTTGATTCAATATATTAATTAAGAAGCGAAAAATAAAAGAATAGAATTTTAGTTACATTAAAATGATAAAACTTGTGAACGTATATGTAAAAACAACCAATTAGAAAAAGAAAATTCAGATTAAAAATTGAAGAAGAGAGAGAGAGAATGAAAGGTTAAAATACCTGCAAGGAAGAGCGAGAAAGACATAAGGAGAATCAGTGTTAGAAATGCCATTGCTAACAACTTATAAATTTGTTTTTTGTTTCAGGAATAAACCGATGAAGAAGAGGTTATATATAGGGAATTCCAAGGCCAAGGGCTAATACAGACCAGTAATTATAGACCGATTACGTATCTATCTAATTTTAATTAATTAAATGATATGGTAATTATTCATAAATTAATATTTATGACTTATTAAAATTATTTTATTAATTATAAATTAACAAATATATAAATTAATTAATTTGGTTAGTAATAAAATATTAACTATTTTAAGTTGTAAAAAGACACATCCTTGGTAAATTATGATAGATTAATTAGATCTTATCCAACCAAATTATTTATACATGTCAATAAATCTAAGATTTCATGAATTAATAATATCATATTTACTAAAAATACATTAATTAGCTGATATATTTATATGGCAGTAAATCTTCATCTATTGTATCTGACAAGTTATACTTATCAGTTTTAATTTCCTTTTTTGTTCAAAAACTTATATATTTTTTTCCAAAACCATTAATTGATCATTAATTATTATAAAAAATTATATTGTATCGATAATATAGCACTGATATTGGGAGATAATCTACAACGCGATTACCTCATGTGAAGTGAACGATGGATAGATCACACTTAGATTTGTACTAGTTATGTGGTACTGTACCCATCTTAAGATTGATCGAGGCACTTGGCACGATTTAAGTTGAATATCGTGTTTTTAAATCAAAATAACGGTATTTTGAATGAATGAAATTGTATTATGTTTTCTAAGATGCGCAGATAAAAGTTGAGCGGTTAAATTTTTTAATCTATCATTTTACTCCATATATATTTCAACTAGAAATTTAATACGATGAAAATAGACAACGACCTCACCTAACGTACTCCTTTTGTTTTGTTGTATTTTTTTTACAATAATGACATTATTATTTTATTTTTTTCATATTTCTTCTTTTTCCTTATCTAATAATATTTTAGATGATTCTTCAATATTATAATAGAATATAATTTAAATAGTTAATAAATAATAAATAGTAACAAACAATTTGTTTTTAACAACAGATATCTTTTCTTGAAATAATTAGTTATCTTTACTTAGAAAACTTGATCAAATAGTCAATTAATCCAGGAAATCCTTTCCAACAGATTTAGCTATAGAGAGGCATTGTCCTTAGGGAAGTGCATGTTTATCTTCACTGGTTCTATTGATTGTCATTGATCAAGGAAAGAAACAGAACAAGTTCAAACATGTTTTTAACCTTATTGTCATCAGCTTGACATATGATTCAAACACCTCTAGTTAACTAAAGACAGACTTCAACAGCCATGATAGATTGTATCATATTTACTTCTTTCATTGCAACAAACAGACTCAAAAATTTTAGTACGGTTAATGTCTTCTTTTGTCATTTTTAGAATATCTCTGCTCAGAATCTTGCGACAAATAAGAACGCTTTTGGCAACCCCGTCTGCATCTTCTGTGTTTCCTATCATCATCAGAATCAGTGGAAGCGTAACGCTTGCCTTCTCTTCCATCTCTTCTGCGATTACTATCTTCACCACAGTCTTCTGATGAGTAAGAATACTTCGACGTCTTCTTATCACTTCTTTGATGCCTCTCAGTGTCGGAATCTTCAGAAAAATACGAATGTTCTTTTCTTCTCCTTTTGGTTCTATGCCGCATGTCGGATTCAGGATCATTGGATATATTAGAACGCTTAGACCTCCTCTTATCACTTCTTTCATGCCTATCTTGGATGGAATCATCGGACGAATATGTATTTTCTTTTCCTCTCTTTTTAGTTCGATGATGCAAATCAGAATCAGGATCTTCAGACGAATAATTACGCTTGCTTCTGCTCTGTTTATCATTTCCATCAATCTCTGAAGTGTCTAATGAACTTGACTCATTTCGCCGGGTCTTCTTTTTAGATTTCTCCGTCTTCCTTGATCCTTTCCTCTCATGTGAATGAGAAAACATTTCATCCTCTTGTGGGTCCTTCGATTTTCTACTCTTCGATGATGACCGTTTCCGTTTGTGCTTACGCTTCTTTGAAGACTTCTTTTTCCGCGTTCTGCTTGAAACGTTTGTCAGCAACTCGGGGATAATACCCCCACTGAGAAAGCCTACAGAGATATGTGGAGAATAACTCATCAGCGGCAAGAATTAGGACTTCTATAATCTTTTTTATAAGAAAAAAGATTTGCATTAATGTGAAAATCCACAAAGAATGAGCAGAATGAGCAATCCAAACGAACGATCAATAACAATACAAAAACACTACTCAACCTGTACAAACAGCTATCCAGTCAGCGTTAACAAAAAACAAGTGTATGTTTTTATAGGAGTTCTATAATCTGATAGTGTAGAATTATCTTCACCTCCATACTCATCAAATACAAAAACACTACTCAACCTGTACAAACAGCTATCCAGTCAGCGTTAACAAAAAACAAGTGTATGTTTTTATAGGAGTTCTATAATCTGATAGTGTAGAATTATCTTCACCTCCATACTCATCAAATATGTCTTCAGCGACTATTTGCTGATTCAGATCATCTAGCTTAAAACCTCCACGAGGAGGACTGATTCCTGGTTTCTGCTTCAGCTCCCACTTTAAAGGCTGCGGAATAGCCAAAATAGCATTAAGTAGCAATTAGTTTTCAGGACCAAAGACCTAACATATCATAGTATAGATGCCAAAATATACTTTTGCCAGAGGCATGCGCAGGCTCTTCAATGATGGGAAGACAAAGACCATTGAAGCCAATTGAGAATTTTATGCATATGAGTACCTTGTTGTGGTATATCTAGAAGTTCAGTTTATGCTACAGAAGAAGACTTCTTTGTCATGTTTTCAAATTTATTTGGTTAGAAATTATAACTTACGTATATCAAGTGTTTTTGAAATGCCTAAAACAATAGTGAGATAGCAAATGGAGAAAGGAAATTTATGATCTCTCACATTAAGTCACAAATGCACTAACGAAGAAGATGTTGTGTGTAATTATTGGAAATAGAGGGGATGTACTGTAATTAGGACAAAATACAAGGGACGTGCTATAATTTACCAAAATACTTTTATGAAATCAAACAACTCTTCTTTTCTTCACTATTTTCTAAAAGTTAACTTTCAAATCACATGACAGAGGTACCTGCTTTAACACTTCCATAACGTATCCTCTTGTTTTTAGCATAGAGTGTTAAAATTCAAGAGAAGGGACACATCCCAAGGTTATCAAGAAGAAGATCCTTCTATAGAATATAAAACTCTACTGAAGGGGCAGGAGTCCAAGCTTTGCAAGATCAGAATCCTCCCTAGCTAACAGAGAGGCTTATCAAATATGAAATATGGACTTAATGATAATAATACTATACAAACACCAACTTCTTAGGGAATATATGAGACATCATCAGTGCTACTGAAGAAAAATGATTAATTCAAAGACTGTACTACTATTCTACCTCACATCTCTACAAATTACCATAAATAAAAAAGATAGGTCATCTATTCACTTGAACAAAACAAAAACCGTGATTGACAGGAAAAAACCAACTCTAATACACTCAAATGATAAAATACTAGATATGCTATACGGGTCAATACTAAACATCGTCAAGTTCCATTGCTTTATACTTAAGAATTTTAATATTCAAAGTTCAAAAAATTGATTTGTAAATGGAGTAACCTAAAACAAATGCCCTGCATAATTGTAATAATTCAATGGAGATAAAAACTTAATTTTATACAAAAATCATAATGCATAAGATCCTAAGATCCAAGATCCTGAGTCACCCATTCCACCGATAATGGAATTGTACGCTCCAACTTATATTTTTGGCAAATAGCAGCTCTGGCGAAACAACAACCAAATTCTACAACACAATACCCTTTCCAAGACTACAATTTCTTCTTGTTTATCTTTAATTTATTGCACTGCATATACACATATTAACTAATATAAAGATGCATCACTTACCAAGTGGTTAAAAGCAAAAAATACACATTCAACTTTTCTTTTTAAATACTGACAGCTAGTATTTGGCAACCAGAATACTATAATAACTTTACTGGTGGCAGGATCATTGGTTTGATTAAAATAGTTTTAATATAACTTGTTACTATTTGAGTTTGTTACATTCTTCATTGTATATAGTTTGGCATACTTTCAGTTCCTTAGTGTCTCTAGAGGGGAATAATTTAATGATTCGCGCCAAAGTCAAGGCCCATACCTACAGCAAAAGGTTGGAGACTCATACTACGCTTTATAACCCATTTATAAGTGATGTTTAGATTAGGATATCAGAAACCATAACTTTCTAGAGTACATCCCAAGCATAGGACTTACCTCACTAGGATCGATTTGAGCTAGAATGGCAGTCAAGGGATCATCTCTCTTTAATCGGCTTTGTTCATTAGGCATTATCGCATCCTTTAGTGGACATTCCCGGTCACCACTTTGGTGGCCATGAGTTCCACATCGGACACATTTCACATTGCGCAGTTCTACTCCAAATGGTTTGGCTCTTGCCGGAAGACCTGTCTCTAGCCTGGGGGGAAATTGAAACATAAAATTATTAAGGCCTGATTGAGAGCTCTGTGACACATGATTGAATTAATAAATAGATATCAATATCATTGCAGCTACAATTACCCTACAGAAGCGAGATATGGAGTCATCAAAATTGATGGGCCAATCCCATTTTTATCAAAATCCAAATATTTTTTTCCTACTCTTTTCCCTTTCCTAAAAGGGAGACTACTCCTCAATGAGTCAATTGTCCCCTCAGATATTCACTCATTTTCAAGCAACCGAAATCATTGTACAACTGTTGCATACTTGTTCAGTAAGATATAGGGAGAAGACATACTCATATGAAACCATAGCATCCTCACAGATTTCTTATTCCTTCTTTTGGGATATCTTCACTTATGGGAACAACTGACATTTATAGTTTGACAGAACCCTTTGATTCGTGAAAACAGCTAAGCACCCTTTGAGGAGAGAAGAAAATAAATGAATTAAGTAGAATCAACTAGTATAAAGATTTTCCTAGCTTTATATTCATATTACTTTCATAGACCAATATTCATACAATTAACTATTAACGTCAAGATGGTTAACGTGAAAATGCAGCTGTCCCATTGAAAGTAACTGTGCTTCAGTTATTGATGATAACTTCATAAGCATCTGTCACTTGCAAATATTACTCATACAAAAGCAAGCTGGTAGGTAAAGCAACTGACAGATTATGTCATGCCAACAAAGAGACTTACCGCGGAGCATTTTTCAAGACTTCAAATTCTTCTTCAGTAGGTAAAGGCCGCCCAAAAACATCTTTTGGCCTTGGTTTCTTTTTTTCTTCACCCAAACGATCCCTGCCAGTAATAGATTCTGGAGCTCTGTGACAAAAATTGCAGGGTAATTAATTATCTCCAAAATCAACAAATATGAACAGCATGTCATTGACCTCATCAAGGTACTAACAAGATGAAGTTGTTACTCTTTTTCCAATTCTCTAGATTTCCGAAACATTCACTTCAAATATACTGAAAATATAAAAAGGAATATAAAGAACCTTTCAGTTGAGGTGCCAACTCTAGGATACTCTTCAGTGGGGTTATCACCTTCTTCTCTTTTCATCTCATCAGCAATCTCCGCAGCTTTGGCGCTTTCAGCATTATAACCGGGTGGTCGAACATACATAAAGCTAACAGCTTTCATCATCTCCACCTACATATCAATTAGAGATTTTCACATAAGATGGGAAAACCTTATTTCCGTGACGAAAAGTAAGTGCCTTTAATACTTATACAATGGTGGCTTTGGAATTATTTAACAACTTTCATCTCTCTGTGATAGAAATTAAGAGTAGCATAAGAATTTAATGCAGAAGGACGACTAGCGAAATCAAATATATACTATGAGGTACTCTCCAACAAAATTTAAGAATGAAGTCCACAGTTTGACGTTAATTTTATGCTGCTGAGACTGAGAGACGAACCTTTTCCTTCTCTTTCTTGGAGATGAGAGCGGTCTGCCTAAAGAACTCCTGCTCTTGAGCATACTGCACAGAGAGGATATAACACAATTTTATGTGCTCGCACTTGATATCAATATGTATTTCATATGAAGGGAAGGCAGAAAACTAACCTCGCGAGCAACCTCCTCACTGCGACGCTGGCGCTGGGCATGGGTCTGCTCGGCGATCCATTTGCGGCGTTGATTGGGATAAGAAAGAGGGTGCCATGGCTTTTGGTTGAGATAAGAGTGGCTCCATGCGGTACCCGCCTTGTCCTTGTAATCTACTTCACCTGAACCGCCTTTGTCCGAGAACCTTTTGCTCAGCCTTATTCCTCCCCCCTCCTCTCCCTCCATTTCTTGTACTCTCTCTCTCTCCCCGGCTGTGCGCGCTTTGTAGTTTGTTTAGTGTATGCACCCTTAAAGACGATTGTACCCAAAAAGTAAGAAGATGTCCAAAATACCCTGTACCCATCAACTATTCAAATATGCTCCTTGAATTGAATAACCTCGAATAGAACTGTTTATGAGGATGTGACTATAGTAAATAATTCATAAATAAAACATTCACACATTGATAGGGTTTATAGCAAGATCTGGGAGGGACATCTGAAACACGTAGAGACTGTTCTAGAAGCTCTGCGTGAGCACCAGCTGAAAGTCCATATAGAATTGTGAAATCTCAACCAGATTTAGAGGATGACTGTGAACTTTCAAACATTTTCAGGTTATTAGAATCGGACCATTATCAAGTACAATTATACAATATAATTTAACATCAATACATTACAAGAATGCCACTTTCACCTAATAAATATTCAATTTAACTATATTTTTATTGAGACAAGTTGCACGTGTTGTTAATTGAAAAAAAAACCATCAACCATGAGTTTATTTAAGAAAACAATGTCTCTATTTTTAGAGAAATTTGATATGTTTATGCGAGTTTAAGTGTACAAAGATGTTAGAATTGTACCGATGCACTCTTGTCTCACTAAACTGAAGAAGATTTTTGTTGTATCTAAAACTATCTTTTAATTTTAAACAGTCTAAATCCGATTTAAAAATATTTTTTTTGTTTTTATTTTTAATTTCTGATGATGAAGAGTTGACGAACACAAGATCCAATTAGTGATAATTCATGTTTTTGGGGAAAAATTAGGGTCAGTTTTCAAAAACTTATTTATATGGGGGTGCTATTTTCCCAAAAAACTGTTATGTTTCCGGTTAACCCACCCATCTCATTTTGATCTGATCGGATCAGTTTCTCTTACAATCTGGGAGGAATCTTCTTGTGCTGTTTGTTCGAACAAAACCTTCGTTAAGCTCAGAGCAGAACTAAAAGGAGCCCACCACCATGGTTGGATTGGCGCCGGGACTGTCTCGGAAGCTGAAGAAGGTGTTGGAATCAAGGACAGACACTCCGGACGTGCTCGGTTCACTCAACACCATTTCCACCTTCTATACAGAAAACACACCTCAGAGTCGACGGAATCTCAGATCCGCCATCGAGAAGCGTTCTCTCTCCATCAACCATGACTTTCTCCGTGCCTCAGACTCTGCTCAGCAGGTTTCACTTATTATTTCAACTTATTTACGAATTGATTTAATTCTGTTTCGACACGGGACTTGCTTTTATTGATGTGTTGCTTCCTTGCGATTCCTTTCCCTCTTCCACTTCTTTTTCCCTTCAGTCGTTGGATCGCGTGGAGGAGGAGGTTAATGCTCTTGCTGATTGTTGCGACAGGTTTACCTTGCATTTGTGTTTCTTCTCTTCCAATCCTTCTTTTTTTGTGTGTGTGTGACCATTTTGTTTGTTTGCTACCTTATTTATAATCGTGTAATTTAGTGCATCAGATCATCAAATGGGATTCCGTTTCATTGAACTCTTGATCTAATCTGCTGATGTCTGTTCGATTTATGGCAGAAAGTTTTTATGATGATATGTTCAGAAGTCTTTACCTTATACCTGAAAGTTTGAACTAATAAATACACTGTACATTGACATATTATATTTTCAAACCAAACCAAATTGCTTGTTGTCCATTACTGGACTGAAAATGAAATATTGTAATTGTCTTCTGAACCCTGTACTCGTTCACTATCTTCTCATCAAATTGGCATATACTTAATTCCTTATTATCAGACTGCAAGTTACGAAAAGGACAGTCCATTAGCAGCATAGTTGCTGACTTTTTCAAAGTTATACTTCGAGAAAAAAAAATTGATACTATGAATTCCTTGATAAGGAAAATAACTTCCTGGACTGCAATTGAAGTGGGGCAACTCTGAGTCAGTGAAAAATTGAATGTAGCTTCTAATCAACTCAAGCAGTATTCTTGAGGGGACTTATTCTCTAGCACGACCGTCTCTGCCTAAGTATTTCTTTATGTATGTACCAGTTCTCATCTGCTCAGTGTATGTCTATGCGCAGTGGCTGTCATTTATGTGTACATGAAGAACATTGTGTTTCATCTTTTTCTTAGGAAGTGTAGTTAACAAAACATGCTGCAAAAGGGTTTCTGGGAAGGCCTTTGCACTTTGTTTTACAATGAGACAATAGCTAATAAGCAGTTCAATGTGTTGCTTAGTCGTTGTCTGACGGCATTATGGTCAAGTAACACCACTATATCATGATTTATTGCTGGAAATCTGTCCCGTCTTATAAGAAAATGGCAAAAGAAAGTTGTTGGTGATAAGCTCCTTAATACTTATTGTTTCTCTTGTCGGTTATTCTCTCTTAGAAATATAGAGGAGAAAAGAGGAATCTGGTAATAAGCTCCTTATATTTCTTTTGTCTCACTTGCCAATTTATGCTCAGTAGTTATGGGGTTTCAACTTTTAAATTGTCATAGGATTGCGAAGGCATTAAACAGTTGTAGTGCTAGTATTGGTGACATTACCAGTACCACAGAGAGGCTTAAGCAGGAACTTGAAATCACTACTCAAAGGCAAGAGATAGTGTTGTGCTTCCTTCGTGATTATCAGCTCTCTACTGATGAGGTTTAAGTTTCATCCATAATGTTTAACCTTTTGTTAGTTCACGATACTATGAATTAAACTTTTCATTGAACTTATGTTATATCTATCGGCTGTCTGCTTGTAGATAAATGCTCTCAGGGATGAGGACCTCAATGAGAACTTTTTTAAGGCACTCTCTCATGTTCAGGAAATTCATACGAATTGCAAAACATTACTAAGGACTCATCATCAGGTACTCTCTCTCTCTCTCTCTCTCTCTCTCTCTCTCTCTCTCTCTCTCACACACACACACACACACATACACACACACACACACACACACACAAACACACACACACACACACACACAGCTGTTCAAAAAGAAAACAAAATAATAGACGGCCAAGATTATTGTGCTATAATCATCCCAATTCCCGTACTAACTTTTTCTAACTTCCTCCTAACTTGCAACATTATGTTTTACTACCACTTCTATAGATTTCTGACATTCCGCTGTGCCCTTGGTCCTACACTAGTTTTTTTGCCCAAATAAGCAAATCAATCTAATCTTACTGATTGTCTAAAATGCTCTTGCACTTGTTTTCTTTCTGCATAAGAATCAAGAATATTCTACAATTATCAGTAACAGGAGGACTTTTGTGCAGCGTGCTGGTCTGGAGCTCATGGATATGATGGCAGTATACCAAGAAGGAGCCTATGAGCGTCTCTGCAGGTAAGAGTCTTCATGAGAAAGAAGTTCGCACAGAATTGCGTGCATGTCAAAAAATGCTTATTGTTGTTTGACCTGAATACTATTAAGTAATGTCAGACTCAATAGTTATCAAAGTTTTAGATTTGTGCTGTCATTTTAAAATGAATTGATCCTCATTTCTGTGAATTTCTGATTCTTTGAGGAGATTAGTCGTCGAAGGAAGTTCTCTTGTTTGTTCAATTTACTGCTATTTTCTTTTTTAACTTTAGGTGATGTATGGCTCTTCCTTTCTAGGTGGGTTCAGACTGAGTGTAGAAGATTGGGCGACACTGATAATCCTGAAGTTAGTGAACTTTTGAAAATAGCAGTTCGCTGCCTTAAGGAAAGGCCTGTCCTTTTCAAATATTGTGCTGAGGAGGTAGTTTTATTTATTCTTCATCAAGTTAATGTTCTGAACTTCTATGGATTAAGTGATATGTGCCTGGTAGTTTAGTAGTGGTTTCTTCACATCAATATAATAAGAAAGTTTTCTAGTAGCTTGTAATATGCTTGTGGATGACGTAGGTGGCAAATATGAGGCATAATGCATTGTTTAGAAGGTTTATCAGTGCTCTTACTCGTGGAGGACCAGGTGGGCTTCCTCGACCAATTGAAGTGCATGCTCATGATCCCTTACGATATGTTGGGGATATGCTAGGATGGCTACATCAGGTACCAATGAGGCACTTTTGGTTGTTGTGGCTTGTCCTCTATGGCAGTTCTTTCTTTTTATCTCTTTTGTGCTATAATACATAAAAGATATTTGGCCCTTGTTAATCACATCATCGACTAGACTTTCCTTGGCTTTGGAAGTCACGAGTTACTTTTCTATCCAATTGGAGTTGTGTGGGCATTGGGCAATGCCGGGTCTTGAGATCTAGCTTGGAACCATTGAGATATTGGATATGATATCGAGTTATAACATGGAAGGAACAGAGAGACGCTATGGAAGAATGGAGATTTCAGACCAGGAGTTGAAAAGGAAAACAATGCGAATTTCTATATTGCTTTGTGATTTGTTCGATTTTGTTTTTCCCCCTCCTTTTTGAGTTATTTATTTGAGTGGACATTATATGCTTTTGTTTTCTATGTTTGTTCCCTACAAGGTTGTATATGACTCGTGCCAGGTCTTATTCGTTTGAATTGCTTATCCATCAAAATATCATTTATCTTTATCCAGGCCTTGGCATCTGAAAGAGAACTTGTACTTCTACTTCTTGATCCAGATGCAGTGGTTAATAGAGGACCAACTGCCAAACGATATTCCAACAATGTGGAAAGTAATATAGGAAAGACAGAGTCCGATTTGACATTTGTTCTGGATAGAATTTTAGAGGGAGTTTGCCGGCCTTTCAAAGTGAGAGTTGAACAAGTGTTGCAATCTCAACCCTCTCTAATAGTTTCTTATAAGCTCAGTAACACCCTGGATTTTTACAGCTATACTGTAAGTAGAGCCCATTGTATTATTAAGTAGTTTTCATGTGATAATTTTCCTAGTTATGACTATTAGTTAACCTGTAGATATCAGATTTGCTTGGGAGAGATACTGCTTTATGTAATACTCTCTGGACACTCAAAGATGCTGCTCAGAAAACCTTTTTTGATATTCTGAGAAGTCGAGGAGAAAAGCTTTTACGATATCCTCCCTTTGTTGCTGTTGATCTGTCCCCCCCACCAGCAGTAAGAGAGGCTGTCTCCGTGCTGCTTGAACTAATGGAGACCCATAACGGTATGATGCTTCCTGCATCGGGAAGAAAGCCTGCTTTTGATCCAGTAATATCTGCTCTACTTGATCCCATTATCCAGGTTAGTTCAGTCTGGCAGTTATTGTGTAATGGACGTCATGGTTAATCAATCACCTTGCTCCTGTTTTTGTGAAGCTAGCACAAAATAGTGAAATGTGTTCTTCTAAAGCTAACGACCTACAAGAACATTCTTTTAAGGTATAAATGAGCATGCCATTGTGGGATGAGTCTTGACTCCTCCTGAGAGCAATGCCTCTACAAGTAGGATCGCATAATAAAATGGGTTAGATAGCACCCAGGCTTCTTGGGTGGACTTGTTAAGGTCAAATTTCAGGACTAACTTTTCTTATTAATATTTTACTTGTTTGAATAAAAAGTTGTGGATCAAAAAAGATGTTCATAGTCATCCTTTCACGACTGGCTATATTATTAATGAGTTCTATTTGGTTTATTTAAGAATTACTTTAAATTATTTCAGATGTGTGAGAAAGCAGCAGAGGCACACAAGTCCAAGGGAGTCAGCCACTCGTCAAGAAGAAGCAGAATGAGTTCTGATTCGGGTCAGATTAATAAGACATCAGTTGATGCACTCTTGTCTTACAGCAACTCCATCGCACCAGCTCAGGTTCACTTTCCTATCATACACAGACTTTTGAGCTTTAAATATATCTAACCTTAATGATGTTCTTATGTGGTAAGGAGAATCAACCGTATGGTTTAAAAACAAAACTGCTCAACTCAAACATACTCGATTTTTGGATCGACTGCACAATTCTCTCATCTTCCGTTAAATAGTTAATCATTTCTTATTTTAGTGTCATTAACCATTTTATTAATGCACAAAAACACAAATGTTTTTTAGTTAATCATTGCTCTGTCCTGCCTCACCAATAGCATTTTTGTTAGTCAGACATTTCTACGCTAGGCTTCTTTTAACTCAAGGGTTGGTATCATTAATTGCACCTTAATCATATATAGTTTCACATTGTTGAAGAAGCTTATTTTTAATTTTTTAATAAATCTTTACATTTTTTAAGTTAGTCTAAATGTTGTTTAAGAGAGTACGCTTCAACTGACAGTCATAGCATGCATGCCTATGCCTTATAGATGTGATTATCCTACTGGATCTTAAATTGCATGATTATCTTAACTTTGCAGAACAATGAATCACCCTCCAAGATCTTCCTCATTAATTGCTTGTGTGCCATCCAACAACCATTATCTGGACATGAGGTAGCCACTGAGTACGTAAAGAATCTTGAAGCAATGATAAACAATCACATTAAAGTCCTAGTTGAAAAAGAAGTTAACCAAATCCTTAGAAGATGTGGCTTATCAGAGAAGACAAACCACTTCCGTGATCGACTCAGTCAGGAAACGGGCCATAAAGACGATGGGATCCCATTGGCTGAACGGGAGGAAACCTCAGCAGCTTCTCTTTCAGAGTGTCTAAAGGCTTTCTTTGGACTTGTTTTGGGAAGCGAAAGTACGTTACCCGAATTTGAACAAATACAGGTGCCGAAGTTGCGATCTGAAGCGTGTATTCAGGTGGCTAGATTACTTGCTGAAGAGTATGAGCTTATTTATGAGACTATCATGGATCCCAAAAATGGCTATCCCGACCCGAAGTCCCTGGCAAGGCATCCTCCAAATCAGATAAGAACCATTTTAGGAATATGAAGCTATATTTATAATGCTAACACACAATGTATGCTGCCATTTTGTTTTCTTTCTTGGTTTCACAGTTATGTAGTCTTTTCTTTTCTTTTCTTTGGTTTTCAATTTCAACCAAATAATGTGGTGAGACCCAGCGAGCTCAAAAGGCTGTGTTGCACTTTTGTTTTCATTCAAATACACTCTCTTTTGTCATAGGAGAATCGTAAATTTGCAGGAGTAATTATATAATGATCAAGTTCTAGACCAGAAGGATCAAGTAATGTGTGTCTGTCATTAATTGGATAGTAAATCTATAAATGACAAACCATTTTAATGATTGATAAAACGTCACTTTATGAATGATTTACACATCACTTAGTCAATTAAAACCTAATCGACGAAGTAAATCTTCAGTATCATTAGTTAGATTAACTGTCTCAGTTAAACTAAATTGGTATTTTTTTAATTTTTTTTATAGACATTAGCGCATGAATTGGTGAATGACATTTAAGCTTAGCTGTGATAACAATATTAACATGTTGCTACCCAACTCTATCATACTACTTAACATAAGAAAGTAACTAACCTTGGTCAGCTTAAAATGATTCAATTTGTAGCGATTGAATTTCAGATGACATGAAAGTAAAATCTCAAATGACATATTTACTACTATAAAAGTTTGCCTCGAAGCGAATGATACCGAGGAGGAAATAGTTTAGTAGGCACATCAACCGCTTATGGCAGTAGGTACACTTCCCAACTTCCATTTCATGTCAAAGAACTTAAAATTGGTTAAATTTAGCTTCTATAAGCACCCTATTTGCACATATTTTTATTTTCAATTGCTATCATCTTCCAATGAGCTCTCTACCTACTAACATTCACTTAACATTTCAGCTTGCCCGGCACTGCAATTTCTGCACAAATTCAGTGAAATTTGTATTAAATGATTGTCGAAAGAAAATGTGTGGTTCTTAAGATGCTTTAAAACTAGCGGCTTTGTATAGAATAAGGTTTAATTGGAAAAAAATACTTATATTCATGTACTAAATTTTCTAAAAAACAATGGTGCATAAAATATTATTACCAAATCCATATATCACCACAAAGAGATAGGTCGAGAGAGAGAGGGAGAGAGCTATGGCAGCGGCCGCGGCAGTGGCGGATGTAGGTGGCATCGGTGGTGGAGGTTTGAGTATATGGGGAGGAGATGTGAGAAGAGCACAGGCAGCAACGGTGGTGGTGCAATTAGTCCATGGAGGGTACCACGTTATAACAAAAGTGACTCTAAATGTAGGGATGAACCAGCTTGTGTTCTGCGTATTTCGAGACCTCCTTGACCTCTCTATCCTTCTCCATTGCCTATCTCCGTGAGAAGTACGTATCATTAATACATCCCCACTACTCAATATCTCCTCTCTCCTCTTTTATCTTTTTTTTCCTGTGTTTTTTTTAATCTCTTTCATTCCGTTGACTTTTTCTTCTTTCTAAATGTTTGAATGCTGTAGATTTGTACCAGAAGTATGAGAAAACCGACCACAAACTGATCAAATTAAATTGGATTAAACTTTGATCAGGATTTAGTTAAATGTGATCGGTTTGATATTGGATTTAAAAAAATAAATTTTCAGTTCCGTCTAAAAAAATTTAGATTTTAGATCGAACAGACCAAATTGATCGTATATATTTCATATATATCATATTTATTTTCTCAATTCTCTCATTTCTCATTTTTTATATTTCTTTCATCTATATTTAATATTTAGTTTACATGATATGGATTAAATTGTAAGTTTTTATTATAATGCATGAAAAACTTAGATTTTGCTAAACATGTATGATTAAATTCATTGATAGGCCTCTTCAAACCAAATTTGGTGGACTGTAAAACTAGACAGAACGGGCTGATTGTTTTACGGTCCGGTCAGTTCAGTTTATATACATAATTAGTCAATCCAATCCTCATTATGACAAGATCCTGAATTTCAGTTCGGTCTAATTTTTATGCTAAAAATCAAATCAAACTGATCATGCACAACCTAATATGTACGCATCTAGGAAAATTCTGCGGTACAATATAATAACTGTATTGTAGCAGAACTCGTGCATCTAATATTTTATTCTTCTCTCTTTAACTTTAACGCATAGATTTTAACGTTGTGTATTACACAATATGCTTGTCTTTATTGGGATATATAATGCTACTTTTTCATTAAAATGGATTTGTAGCCTGATTAGTCACAATGACTTTGTCTGTAGTTAGATCTTCGATCCACTTTATATTTATGCTATTTAATTATTGTACTCAATGTTCTCCTTTATTATATATCCAATTACATTAAATTTATTGAGCAAATTTATACAAATTCACATAAGTTAAATTTTTTCAAATTTATATAATTGCAACAAATAAAATGCTCCAAACTTTTTGACAAAAAAATGCTCCATACTTTTTGACAAAAGATGCTCCAAACTAATTAAATAAAAAATGATTTTTTTATATGAAGAAGTTCCTTACCCAGAAATAGTGAGTTTGAGATGATGAGTTTGACGGTTGGTTTAGTGGGTGGGCGGGCATTGAGATCATTGCGGTAATGCATGAAGTCTTAGATTTAAAACTTAATCTTAACGCTAATTCTTCAGGGCTAGTGTCATCAGAAGTAATTTTAAAATTTTACTCATGGTACACTTGTGAAAAACTCCTGGATGCGAGTCTATGTATCTTAAAATTAGCCAAAACTCCGTTTTGGATACCTGATATTAACCCATACAAAAACAAGCTTGAGACTATTGAATATAAAAATTGAGTTTTTTAACCAAAAAAGAGTTAAATATGTGAAATAAAGGGCATCGGTAATTTGGGAGGAAAAGTGTTATAATTTTGGGTTTATTTTAAGAAAAAAGGGTATTACTTTTCTGAATTGGTTATTGTGGGAGGCTAATTATCCAAAGATCAAAATAAATTGCTTAAACAATGATAATGAGATTACTTTGTGTTAAGAAATCTCAACAGGAGGTGATATTTAACATATTTACACTCCAATTGAGTAATTTTTTCTCGTATTGTATTTTAATCTGATCAGATTTGAAGTTTTCATTTTTATTGACGATTCAGATATAACAAAATTGTTTGATGTTCGAATAGCATACGATGTTGATACCAAACAATTTAATTTTATAAATATGAGGCAATCCTGATCTCAAACAATCTAATTTTCTTTTATTCCAAACTCATTAGAAAGAAGGGTCATAAGACAAAACACAAGAAGTAAAAAAAATATCGAGATAGAACGAGAAGATAACAGAAGAATGACGAGATCGTAGAGAAGATTAGAGTGGTGTAATATGGGGAAGAAAGGTCAATATTTCAGGTGAGTTGCAATGCAGTCGCTGTCTCGCAAGCAATTACTGCCTTTGTAATTCATATAGTTTGCCTTCATCTTTAAGCCTCACCTAACGTATCATCTCTCTCTCTCTCTCTCTCTCTCTCTCTCTCTCTCTCTCTCTCTCTCTCTCATGCCAAATCCATATATACAATCAATCACAACAGAGGTAGGGAGCGACAGATAGCTATGGCGGCGGCTGTGGCGGCTGTCGGTGGCATTGGTGGTGGTTTGACTAGCTGGGGAGGAGATGTGTCGAGGGCACACGCTGCCATGGCTCTGGTGCAATTGGTCAACGGAGGATACCACGTTATCACCAAAGTGGCTCTCAATGTTGGGCTCAACCAGATTGTCTTCTGCGTATTTCGCGACCTCCTTGCCCTCTCTATCCTTGCCCCGATCGCCTATTTCCGTGAGAAGTATAATAATTCGATAAAACAACATCCTTTCTGTTCATTTCTTTCATTTCCGTTAGATGCTATCTATCGCTATGTCTCATCTTTGTTTTTTCTTCTTTTTTTATCTCCTTAATTGCTCTGACCTCTGGTTTGTCCTTTCCTTTCTATAGCAGAAGTATGCATGTATTTGTGCAATTCTCTGTAAATGGATCCAGGCCATTTATGTTGTCCTTGATCTCTGTTTTTTTTGTTGGGGGGGGGGGGGGGGGGGNGGGTGGAATTTTCCGATAATATGGATCCCATACTTCGGTTCAGTATGGGCGTTCCATTTTCATAACGGATGAGTGGCATAGCACTTGTACCTCATTAGATCTTCGATTCAACAACAAGGAGCCACGTTTAACTATTTCTACTACTAAATCTTTGTTTGTTAAAATCCCTATAGGTTCACTTGTAATGTGCTTGCAGTTTGCACAGGAAATGTATAATCTCTTTTAGTAGTTTTATTTGCAGAGGTCATCTCCGGACTTCCCCCTGTTAGTCTTTGCCAAAGGTTTTGGACAACAAAATTGTAATCAAAGTTTAGGTTAAGTTGCATATGAGTTTCGGCTTGAAATAGTCATGTTTCATTCTATTTCTATTGTCTTTGGATGATTACAAATTTATGATTTTACCTATCTATTAACTACATGACAATATGGTATTTTACTATATATACTAATGGTTGGTCAAGCTTATATTACATTCAAACTGTAGCTTACATTTGGATAACTACTTTTAGTTCTCTTCTTTCTTTGGCATCCATTCTCGCCCCAAAAATAGGGGGGGAATGTAGCATGTTATGACGATCCTTATTTCTTCTATGTAGACGGATTCGTTTGCCAATGACTAGACAGCTCCTCATGTCATTCTTCTTTCTTGGTTTAACTGGGTAAGTGTGGAGTCCGAAATTCCATTCTCGGTGGTGTAATATATATTTTTTAATAAGAAACATAGATTTTCATTCCTGGTGGTATATGTATAATCTTAGTTAACCATCTTATGTGATCATCTATGGTTCTAATTGGAGACTTATTATATTCTTACTCTTAACTGTTTTGATTAGGATATTTGGCAACCAGCTTTTGTTTCTTATTGGTCTTGGCTATACAAATCCAACTTATGCTGCTGCTATACAGCCTGCTATTCCAGTTTTTACATTTCTCTTTGCCCTCATAATGGGGTCAGTTTGACTAGTTCCTTGCAATTCTTGTTATTGATATTTTTGCACGTTCCTGGTTCGATACTATATGTTAACCTGTTCGTGCAGTACAGAAAGAGTGAACTTGCTAAGAATGGAAGGGCAGGCAAAAGTTGGGGGGACACTCATCTGTGTTTCTGGTGCTGTGTTAATGGTTTTGTTTCGAGGACCAGCTTTGATTGGAAACGCAGAGCTAGACTTCGCTTCACAAAGTGAAATAAGTGCTAGAAGCCAGCCAGAGCCTGCAGGATGGGTAGCCTCCAGTTTTATGCGGCTTGGGTTGGACAACTTTCACCTTGGAGTTTTATGTTTAATTGGGAATTGCATGTGCATGGCCGCATTCTTGGCAATTCAGGTATGTCACAATATTTGGATGATTAACAATCGCATTATTCATTGATCATGATGATATCTTTAAAAGAAAATCTAGTACAGGCTGATCATGAAGTGTCACATTGAAACTTTGATGATAGTTTATCCAATTGACACTTTTAGAAGTTCACGTTTGCCACTTAAATTTGTGAGCCATTATTGCAGTTGCTATATGTGAATAAATTTGTTCTGAGAATTTCAGGCACCAGTTTTGAAGAAATATCCCGCCAACCTATCAGTCACAGCATATTCATACTTTTTCGGGGCTCTATTCATGGTGATGGCATCAATCTTTATGACCAATGAGTCAACTGACTGGAGGTTGACACGTGCAGAGTTTTTTGCTGTCCTTTATGCTGTAAGTTTGTGGCATTGTTACTAATTCTTCCATTCGCAAATGAAACTAATTACCTATGAGTCTATCTGTTACCTTCTGGAAAACTTTTGGTCATGAATTCATCCGACTTTCAAATGTTTTGGAGTGTTTCTTTCCATCTTGCTTGCATTTCTAAATGTACTGATTAGCCATTTCATAGTGGTTTTGTTCTCTATTTTAGGGAAAGTCTTATTCTTGAAGCGTAAGATAGGAGAATAGGAAAATGATAGAAGTAAAGAAAATCAATGGTTCAAATTAGGGGTTCGTTGAATAACTAACAGGTATGACATACCCTCGAACAATAGATCAGATAAAAAATAAATTGTACCCTAAGTTTTAATTAAAATTTTGATTGACTTCACCGACAATTTGTATTATTCAAATAAAACTGGTGACCATATGTATGTTTTCTCAACAAATTTTAAAAGCCTCAAACAACCAGTGAACAGAAGCCTATTGATGCAGAGAATAAAGGAGTATCATGGTATACTTGATACTTGAGTGTGCAACTAAAACATGTCATATTTCATGTCACCAGATGGAATTAAAGAAAAGAAAACGATAGCTCTTGCACCAAGAGGGAAAAAAATAAGGGAGTACCTGCCAATAATGTAGAGAGAAGGAAGGAGAAAGATAGAGGGGGGAGGGGGGAGCGAAGGAAAGAAGAAAGAATGAATAGCTTTACTTACCTCAGTTATATGGCAACAAGTCTCAAACATTGACCATGATGAGATAAAGAGGTATAGGGGGCAGAGATGCCAAGTAGAAGGATAGGTAAACTGAAAGTCGGAGGCAGATGCGGAGGGAGATACAAAGTTACTTTATACTGTAAATAGCTTTGATAATAAGTATAGCAAAAAAGTTCATACTTATCTGAGTAGGGTTTTGGGTGGGAACATATGTGCTGCTCCTGTCTTAAACCATGGTACCTAAATGTTTTTGTCGACCAGTTCTCCGTTTTAGCTTTCAAACTCACCACATTAGGAGGTAGATCCTTGCGCTGGTGCTGTTGACATCATTAAAAACCTAAAGAAACGCATTTACTGTATGTAGCAGGTAGTCTGCTTTGGCTTCAAATTTTAAATATAGAAGCAGCTAAATTGGGTGAGAATTATGTGGTATGCTTGTTAGCACTGTTAACAAAAGTTGAGAATTTATTGTTGTCTTTCCTCTTTCTTAGGGTATTGTTGCATCTGCCCTTAATTATGGACTTCTCACATGGTGCAATAAGATCTTGGGGCCTGCATTAGTTGCTCTGTACAATCCACTTCAACCGGCTGCTTCAGCATTCCTATCAAGAATTTTTCTTGGAAGCCCTATTTATTTGGGAAGGTATGTCTTCAATCACTTGAAGCAAAATTTGTAGTTATATATAAGTAGCTGTAGGTGTTATATCAAAGTGCCTTCATTTGCTTAATTAAATTATTGATGTTATCAGCATAATTCTATTAGTATTCTAGCATTCATTAATTTTTCAATATTCAGGATGAAGCTATAAAAATTTTCTGGGTTTCTCTAGAATGAGGTGTTTTTGCTTAATAATTCAGCACTGGTTACCCATAAGAATAACTATTGGTGTTATTTGCTTCTGCATGTTGAAACAGTGTCTTTGGGGGATTTTTAATTATAGCTGGTCTGTATTTGGTGACATGGGCATCATATAGAGAAAGACAATCAGCTTCTCGGATGCTTCCGCACACAATTAGAGCTTCTGAACCACTCATTCACAAGGATGCTGACTGACAATATTTTATATCAGATTGGTCACTTTTTCTCAGGACCTACTATTACCCAAATATGTAGATTATCCAAATTTCTGAAGGGATATAATGTAAAATTATATTCTCAATATTTTTTAAATGTTTCCTATTACTGAATTTAGAAAATAATATAAACTACATTTTTCTGTCTACTTTTAGCTGGTGTATTTCTTCAAGGGGTTTTTGTGTACTTAGATCTTTAATCGAGAAATTTCCAATGTCTTGAATAAATTCCTAGAGTTCAAATGAGCACAACCTGGAATATCAGGTGCTTCTGAGGGTCCTTCTGCATTAAGCTTCTTCAGTATATAATGATTAAAAATATCATCACTTAAAGTTGATTACTCAATACCATATAATGATTAAAAGCATATTCTCTTTGAACAATGGAGAGCAAAATTACCCAATAAGTCAAGAAATTTTCTCTTTATGATCACTCGGTTAAGTGACCTTGATCATGTTCTTTCAGTTGGTAGATTGGATTTTAGTATGTTATAAGTATATTTTTTGAATTTTACACATGATATAGCTTCTTTAAAGATAAAATGACAAGGCAGAAACCCAATCTAGTGATTAAAGGTTAGGTCGCATTTAAAAGAGAAAAAGAATCAACAGTAGATTGGTTACAATGCCCATTTTTTCTTCCATTCTAAGTACACATCTTTCATCCCAACAAATCCTGCAATAGACAAGTTCAGAGGTTTTACAATATCTACCAAATGAAAATGAATAGCCAATTTGAAAACTATTACCTCTAAACAGGCAATGCAGAGTAAGCAAATCAATCATAAGCTACATGGTGGGGCTTTGGTGATATATAATATGAGTTATTACAATCAATTGGAGTCTGCAACAAGGGATTCCATCTATCAAATATAATTCGGCCCCCTCGTCCCATTCTTCCTCGAAAATTGCCATATTTTGAAGAATTTGATGGTGGTACAATGCCTGCGGCTGCTAACTTTTCTGGAATTACTGGTCTAGTGAACAACAAAACTGGTTCTAGTGGATCCTGTATCAATCCCGTATAAGATTCAAATTGGAGGGGAGTTGTAAATTGAGTATGCTTGAGGATTTCTGGTCCTCTGTTTATATTTTTCACATATTAATGAAAAGTTAAGTTTCTTAGCCAAACAACAAAAAAAGACGTGCTATATCAAGATAGCAGCAGAATTTCAGAACTTGCCTGTTAATATAACTTGCTAGTTGCTACTCTTACCCGAGATTGAAAGCATAGATTTGGAGGTTAATTTGATTCAATCGAAGTAGAAACGTAACCTTATACCACAAGAGCTAGAGAAAGTACCATTTTGTCAAGCCATCCACAAGGCACCTGTCGCTGTCTAAACTCTTGCCTCGAGTTTTCATTCATTAACAAGTTGGAATCCATGAAATTTAGATGGTGTACTCCTGAGGGACGTGTGCGGGGGGGATGGCTGACTGCAACATCATCGGAGTCCAAAAATTCGTCCTCGCTTGAACCAAACTTGCAAGAGAAGGGTAGAAATCCAGGAAGTGCCAAGCTATCTTCAAGGAGCTCTGTATCATGCTGTATCCAAAGAAATATCACGTACCAAATATTAAACATACACAATTGAACTGATTGAGCACTTGCTTTCTATAGAAATAGGAGCTACTGAAAATAACTATGCACTAATGCATACCATATACTTCAATTGGAGCCTCTGAAGGCTAACTTCACTGTCCATCACATCTCTCTTTTTCTCTTCTCTCTGTTCACAATCATATACTGAAGCGATTAAGAAATACTAAAAAATAGCACTCGTTTTAAATCCAACCCATGATAACTTAAAAAGTTCAATGAGAGAACACCTTAATCAATGCGTCCAGTAAAGTCTTTGCTTGATCAAGGTTGCGCCTAACCTGAGAATTTTGGAGAAACGGGCCTTTATGGGAATGAATATGGGAATTGTGAAAACAAAGCATTATCAGTTGAAAATATAAATGCAAATATTGTGTGATGAATGGAATCTATACTCCCCTCATATTTCTAAGACGTGGAAGAGATATCTCCAAGAAAAAAGTGTGCGCTTTCTATACTCCCCTCCTATTTCTAAGGCGTGAAAGATATCTAAAAAAAGTGCGTTTATATAAAACTTTATTATCTTGACCTTAACTGTCAAATTAATAAAATTCAGGAGCACAAAATTGCATAACCTAACAAGGGAAAATTACATGCAAATATGAGAAAGGTTTCTAAAGGCTTTGAGGCACCCACCTACTCTATCTACCCCTTAAATGAGATCAACGAGACTTTGATATAAGTCCTGCTAAGCATTAATAATATTTTTTATCGGGAACTGAAAAATTCATTAAAATTAAGAGTACAAAAGGAAGAAGGCATATAATAATAGTATTATACAGAACAATTTTTAAAATGTCCTTATTTTCTTCAGGCTTGGGTGAAATGCACTAAGCTTTGGTCGCAGAAACATAATGAACCATTAGATAGCATAGGAATTAGTATTTCATCAAGCGGAAGTAACTTACCTGACGAAGCTTTTCAAATGACTGCACATTGTTTTCCCTCCGTTGCATCTAAAGAAATGCTCACAAATTAAGGATTCTTACCAATAGATAAAGCTAATGGATTGGTAATTGTTTGAATTGCAGAACTAGCAGGAACATCTTCCAACAATGAATATGTAAGATACAAAAGATACACAAGTTTGCTACGTACCCTTCGCGTATGGAGTCTGTGAGCTTTCTCCCTCGGCCTAAAGACATTGTATGGGTTCGTATCATTAACTGGCGGAGGCGGCTGTATAAGAAATCCGCGCACTCAGAAATTTACTCAAAAACACTGAACAGAATTATAGAACCGCTCCAGACAAACAAATTGCTGCATTAAGACACTTTCTACTGAAAGTGCAGTTGTCTTAATACAATGATAACTCCTCGGCAATGACAACAGTAAGTTGTAATGGGTTATTAGAAAATTCGGAGTACGTATTTTACTCGATTAAGCTACTGCATCATGTGAACGTGTAACACATTGTGTAAAATAATGCACCCTGAGTAGTTGGAAAAAATTTGCCTTACAAGAGTCAAATTACAATCTCCAGAAAGCCAAAATAATTAACAATCATAGGAATGGAAATCCATCATTTCCAGAAAAATAATACCCAATACAAGTGTGTAATGGAACTAGAGAGCAAACTTAAGTAACTAACCTGCAGACGACGCAAAATAGGCTTTTGCCACCGTTCACGCTGACACAAAAAAAAATGAGGAAATTTCAGAAGAAATGATATATAGAATGAATGCATGCTTAAGTGCATGTACAATGCCCCACTGCTTGTATACTTTTATAAATAGCTGGTGAAGCGACTCTTTTGCTATAAAGTATCAAGTATTGTTAGTATTTCAAACACACAAGGGCAAAGCAAGAAAAACAGAAATATAAACATCTGAAAAATGTACTAATTCATACCTTCTCTTTCCAGTAATTATAAATAGATTCGATTAAGTCATATTTGGTGGTCTGGGATTGTAAAGCCTGGCACAAAAAAGAAAAAGTTAAAAATGTTCAACATCGACAGAGGCAAATAACATATTGCAAGTGAAAATATATTATCCATCAAAATAAGCTTGTTATTACAGAGAACAGAGGTTATCAATTCAGAGAACTTATTATTATATAAACTTACATATGTTTTTTCCAAGTGTATTCTGTACCTTTTATAATATATGCTTTTTTTATATTTGTGATTACAAAATTACAATTTATATTTATTATTGTGTTTAATATATTAATATCTACAAAAATGTAATATTAATTTTTTCACCTGCATACTATCAATTATCATGTATTTAATACATATTTTTTATAATCAAGAAATTCCCTGACTCATTTTAGTAAACCCTAGTTTGAAACTGGCCCCACCACCGAAACCTACATTCTTTGGGAGACGGGAAACTATGGGATTTGGCCATGTAGGTAACCTTGAGGGGACTCGAACCCAAGACCTAGTGGGAGCAATGAACTGGCCTGACCATTCGGCTAGCCCCTCATGGTTTTTAATACATAATACTGTCCAACCAATTACCAAGTCTGCCTCCCCGCCCCCCTGATCACCGTGCATTCTATCCCTACCTCCCCCTTCTCCTCATCTGTTTTCTTCATCACTAGTATTTTCTCACCAGAGATACTTAGCCATCCATGGAAAGCTCTTGCTCTATACTTTGGCCTCAACAGCGAACAGCCATCGTAATGGCTGAATTTAGTATAAAAGTATCATAAAAGATCACATATAATACTTTTACCATATTACATGCGTTGCTTATTACTTGTCTATTACCTAGAAAAATGTCATTTTCTCCTTAAGACGGCCCACAGACTGTAACATAATAGGTTTTGGTCCTGGCTTAGACGTTCATGCCCCTCTTGAAACACCAAACGTATGAGAAATCACAGCTCTCAAAATGATATCTAGCTCAGACACAAATCCCCACAACCACTTACCAAAACGAGACCAGATTGAACAAAGACGATCTCAACTTTTTTACTGAACTGCCTTTGGACCAAGTAAATTTTATCCCACCTAATCAAGTGTATCTATGACTCCGAAGAAGCTCCATGCCAGATCAAATCCCTCAAAAGTTTCTCCGATCTACTTGCAACTGAAGCCGGGATAGGAAAGCAGGACATACAATAAACAGGCAAGTTAGACAAGGTGCTATTGATCAAAGTAACCAGCACCCCCCCCNCCCCCCCCCCCCCCGCCCGATAGATAATTTCCCTTCCAACTAGCTAATTCCTAGTGAAGCCTCTCCACCATATGATTCCAAATCTAGCTGCTTCTTGAGTTAGCTCTAAGCAACAGGCCCATATAGAACCAGAAATAGAGGCCAAAAGATCCAAATTAGGAACAAAATCTACTGAAATAATCTCACTTTTCCCAATATTATACTTTGAGACCAGAAAGAGCCCAAACAGGAGAAAGAGACAAAGAAGATGAAGAAAATCTTTCCTGTTAGCTTCACAGGCGAAGAGAAGATTTGAACTAGAAGTAGGAGCCTTTCTTACCCCGAAGAAGCCCAATGGTAGACATTTTACCCATAAAACTGCTTCGAGTATCCATCACCAAAATAAACAATAAAGTGGTTATGGGTCCCATGAGACAAGCCCATAGAACTCCTCAAAAATCCTTTCGAAGAACTATTAACAATACCTTAGAAGAATAGCTGAAATAGAGCTTTTACTGCAATTCCTCCATGTTAGCCCCAACCCCATTTTTTCAAGAACATGAAGCATCTGTGATCAAACATCTTCCCGATATCCATCTTTGAGATTAGAAATCAAACCAAGATTACCCAACTTCGGTGTCAAGTCAATGCACTCTTTAGCTATCAAGATAGTATCCAGACTCTATTTATGACCCACAAAAGCATCTTGGTTTACCATTAGGTCGTTGCAACTTTGTGGACTACCTTTCTCAATCTACTGAGTACTGCCCAAAGACTTTGGAAATAATTTTGTAAAAGCTATGCACTAGACTAATCAATACATAATCCTTTGTAAAAGGGGTAGTTTTGATCTTGGGAATGAGGATATTGAAAGTCGAGTTTAGACTTCAAACTTCCCAAACTGGTAGGAGAAGTCCAGAAAGTCCATGATGTCTCCTTCAACATTACTACAACAATGTCCCAAAAAATTCAAGTTGAACTCATAGGAACCTTAGGATTTGTCACCATCTTAAGAATTCCAAAGCTGTCACTACCTCCTCAATAATAGCTCATCTAGACTAGTTGCTTCCATGCCATCTATGGAGTTAAACAACTCAGACTTGGGCTTGGGTCTCCACTCTTGATTCTCTTCCAGCATGTCCTCTAGAACTTTACAATGTTGGCACTTGGCAGTGTCACACTCCTCAAAAACCTCTGTCAACCAAAATATTCCAATGTGGTTGGATATATGATGGCCTAGCCATCCTAGGAAAAAGGATGTATTCCGATCACCCTCCTTGACCATCAAAGCTCTATACTTTTGTCTCCAAGAAGTTTCCTCATCCAGAATAACTCCAAGACGTCTAAACTCGAAGGACCAAGAGTTTCCTTCCAATGGTTCCTGGGGAAAAATTTCTTGAAGAATATCTTCTTACGCTTAAAGGTGTCTCAAAGACTTTCCATGCTCTACTTTTTGAGATCTTCCTTAAGCAATTCAGCTTTAGCCACTACAAAAGTAGGATCCCCTGCAACTGCATAACTACCCCAACCTGCCACAAGCTATCTAAACTCCTCCTATATCTAAATATAATGAGATATATATGATAGTACTGAGAGATGTTTTTAAATTAAGTCTCCTATATCTGAAATATGATCACGGGCTGAGATTTTTTTAACCCTAAGTTCAATGGAGAATACATATAGAAAATGAGACTAATAATCCTAGAGGTAAAAAACCATAACAAATAAAGTTTGGAAGACACTGAATGTGATGGCCGATCTTAACCTCAATAGCAGCATCTAGTTGCAGGAGTACAGGAATCGGTGAGCCAAGGGTAGGTGTAATTACTCCAGCTCTTTCTCGAGCCTTGTGATCCAGCACCTCCAACTTAAAAAGAAAGCTCTCGAACCTGCATTAGCAAAAGCTCTCAACAACAAAATAATAAAAAACAAAATAAATGTTGTACAAGATTAAGTAGAGAAAAAAAATGCATAACATTTATCATGAAAAACAGGGAAAAAAAAGGGATATCTAGATAAGTTACTTATAGACTAATCAATCAATCAATATGTTCTAAGCCAAAAAGGTTTTTATGCTGTTCGAGACACCTTGAAAGTAAACTTGTAGGGCTGCTCCCCAGAGGGATACGAGTTGTTTGCATGTTCATAGCGCTGTAGCTGCCTATCACTATATGTCAATAACAGGGAAAAGTAGAAAGGAGAGGGAAAGGCTGCACAATTTTTTTATGGTAGGTAAAGTAAAATATATAGGAAAGGCGTGCACAATCACCAAATATAGACTGAAAAATCACTTAAAGTGTACTAATTGCCGGCTATTTTTCATGGCATACAATAAGCCTTGTTTACGAAAACGTGATAACATCTCGCACAACGTAGGGTTACAGGGTACTTACTACTTAGAAATAGCCCAAGGTAACTGATGCACCAAAAGAATATGGGGGTATGGGGGATGGATGAAGTCCTACACGCTGCCATTACATTCATCCTTCTAAAGCCTTTCCATCATGTACCATGGCATAATCTAAGTAATCCCTACAAACTTCCCAAACTTTTTTTTGGTAATGTGGGTATCCTGGGGCCCATGCCCCGACTAGGGCACGGGCAGAGACAGAGCCTCCAAGCTGAGCGTGCTCCCACGGCCCCTGAGATGCAACCGGATAAAGCCTCAATGGCCCCAAGAGATTTGAGCACTGGTGAGTTTCGAACTTGGGACTTCAGGCGTTACCGCTCTATTCCCAGTGCCTGCCCAACCACTTGCCCAACCCCTCAAAGTTTAAAAACTTCCAAACTTGTCCACGGTAAAGCACAATTTGGACAATGAAGAATAAAACTCATAGATTCCTTAGCTCATTTCCAAATGTAATGTTTGCCATAACCAGACATCTTCTCTTCAAATTAACCAGACTGCCAGAGAAAGAATACTCTTCTTTAACGTCAAAAGTAAAACAGGCAACCTTTAGTGGAACCTTAAATTTCCATATACTTCTCTAAGAAAAGGGTATCTGCCATGGCTCCTTACAGAATAAAAGGAAGATTTTATTGAGAAAACTACCAAGGAAATTGTGCTTGCATCAACATCATCCAACTTGAATAAGCACATCCTCCAAAGATTTATTGAGCGTTCTAAGGTAGGGAAGGATAAGATCATTCTATAATTTCGTCAGTTACCATGACAGACATTACTTTATTGTTTTTAGTTGATTTGGTCACCCCATCCCCAATTTACTGAGAATCAGCTCAATGAGTTCTTCTTGCCTATTCAAGTTTGGGAAGCGATTTTCCGTTCAGTTGCAGCACTATCAACACAAATCGGGATATTGTCCCACCCTTTCTGCAATAACTCCTAAACTGATTTTTCTGATCTTGGGAGGATGGGGTGTTTGAACAAAGGTGTTGTTGCAGTATAACAACGATAGTGAAAAGACATATGGGACTTAAAACTGATAGCACGAACAAGTGATATAGATAATTACTTTTCAGGCATAAGAATCTTCCTATCGCTGTTAAAGTCTTGAAGCCAATCCTCATCCTCGTTGTCCAGGTCATACTCAACAAACTCTCCAATCTCAGCCCGAGCTTAAATTAGTTGAACAAAAAGTGAGCGATCATATAAATAGTGATTAGTGTTAGTTGAAAAAAGTTTGACAACGTTCACGAACCTCCTCTCCCTCGTAAATATGAGGTTGGCTGACCGAAAGTGCGGGAATAATCTCTTTCGTATGTGTCTACCACTACATATTGAGGAGTGGGTATATCAGCAGCAGCCAATTTCTTGCTATGTACTTGATGTACCTAAAGAGTGGAAAAAACTTTTTTTAGAGTGATAAAAAAACGTAATTTGCCCAATGCAACTTAAAGGGGAGAGAAACCAACGTGAAATTTCACGATTCCAAATAAGTATTACAGGGACTAAAAGGTGCAAATGTAATATTACAGAAGTACTAGCAAGCTAAAGTTTTCAGACCACCTCGGTATCTGCCTCGGCAGCAAGACGAAGAAGCTGGGAATTACGGGTAGAAGTGGGGGTCTCATCATCTTCCAAGTCTTTAACAGACTTGACAATAGGAAGCTTCTTATGGATGTCGAGCGGACGAGGTCTGAATGACAACCTACTCATTGCTGCTCATCTCTATCCCCCTCTTCTGCTTTTAAATTTCACCCAACCACCTCTTCCAAGAATGATGTATCAGAGAAGATGACAAAACTGAATGAACAAACATAAGTAAAATTAGAAGAAAACATGGACGAGTGAAGGAGTGTTGTCTGACGACGAGGCGAGAGAGAGAGCTGAAATTAACCTGGAAAGAATAAAACTTGCAAAGAGGAAGCTAGGGTTTGGTTGAATCTCAGCTCGAGCTTTTCACCTTTAGCAATTGCAACTTGATTTTCTTTCGTCTTGCTGCCGAGGCTCCCCGTAAGATCCAATTTAAATTAAGACCCAATTCTAAAAGGCAGAGAGACTAAGGAGAAGAGAAGAGAATCAGAACGCACAAACATATGAAACACGTTCAAGAAAAATGAGAAGACGATCACGATATGAAACGTGATTGATTTATATTTAAATTTTTATAGAATAATATAAAATATAAAGACATAAAAGTTGTTAAAAATGTATGTTGTTCATTGAGAATGTGTAATAAAGTTATAAAATGTTCTGCAGAATAATGATTTTTTGTATGTAGGTTGTGTTGATTTTTGTAAGGTGGGGAGCATCTGCACTGATTTACGCTGTACTGAATGCGTTTTTTGTAAAGACGTCTTTTGTAAGGTGGAAGCAACCGCAATGAATGCGTCTTTGCAAAAGACGTCTTTAGGCTGCACTGAAGGCGTCTTTTGTAAAAACGTATTTTGCCAACTTAAAGTCGTCTTTACAAAATATGCCTTCCGACATGGTCATTCACCTTAATTTTGGAATTAGTTTCAAAACTAAATTATTTTCAAAATCACATTAAACCCAAAAATTACCCGCTAAAATGCCAAAACGTTTCTGCACAACTGTTTTGCCACAGTCACAACGCTCATGTACAATTTCTTATTAACTAATCGTGTGCCCCTTCATAAATCTTCGCAAACCAACCATATTTTACATATTTAAAGGATTTTCAGCATTTTAATGTACATTTAAACAAAACAAAATATGGAGTAATTTAAATTCTAAGGTGGTTTCAGAAAAGACGATTTCTCGGCGACGTGATATCTCATGCTAGCATGGAAAAATTGTTTTAAAGACGATTTAGCTCAACTTGATATCATCTTTTGAAAGACAATATCTTTGTAAAGATAAATCGTCTTTTACAAACGCGTGTCTGCTTAAAATAAAGCGATCATCATCTTTTACATCCAGGCTCAAGTCACCTTCTGCAAAGACGGTTTCAATTTAAGTTGAAATCGGCTTTGTAAAAGACGACTTCACCCTAGACAATTAAATGCCTAGCCCCCCACAACCCCCCCCTCTTCCGGCTTCTCTCTTCTCTTCTCTTCTCTTCTTCTTTCTTCTTTTCTTATTCTATTCTAAGTATACTCGAGCTAGTCCACACGCATACTTTATCTCTTTAACTTACTAGCTCTCTCTCTCTCTCAGCCACAAGCTGTCTTTCTCAATCTCACTCGTGAGCTCTGTCTCAGCCATAACATTCTCTCTCTCGCCCATGAACTTTCTCCCTTACTCTTACCTGCAAGCTCTCCTTTCATCTACAAGTCCTCTCTCTCTCTCTCCCTCTATGTATATATATATATATATATATACACACACACACACACATATGCATGCATGTATGTGTGTATGTATATATCTATCTATTTATATCTATCTATATATTTATCTATTTATCTATCTATCTATCTCTCAGTATTCAATTTCAGACATGTTGTTTGTAATGTTATATTGTACTCTTGTTTTGGTGCATTTGGAGGCAGAGGAATGCTAGGGTGTTTATCCCTCTCTCTCTCTCTATCGCCCTCTCTTTCTCCTTCCCTCCATCTTTCTATCTCTCATTTTTCCTCTATCTTTCTATATTTATCTATGCACCTGTCTATATTTATCTCTTTATCTCTCCCCTCTCTCTCCCATATCTCTCCTCTTTGTCTCTCTCTCTCTCACACGCACACACGCAAGCTCTATTTCTTTGCCTTACTTGCACCCACAAGCCATCTCTCTCTCACTCACTGTTGCATCTCTTTCTTTCAAATCCTAGGTACATTCTTAACTCATTCAAATTCTGGAAAAAAATGTAATTTAACTTCAATTTTTTATGATGGTTGTGTAACGTGCTTATTGGAATCTTTTATAGCTTGTAATGATTGAAATTCAAATTTTATAGCTTTTATATGTTTATAGCATTTACGGGTTGATTTAAATTTTAGTTTCTAAAATTTTTTTGTGAATGTGTTGAGTAGCTTCTAAAATTTTAGTCCTGAAAGTTCGAATGTTTAGATTTTTGTTAAACTCTAGATTTTGTTCTGAAATTTTATATATTGATTAGTAGGTTGACAGATGGGGGAAATATCTATGGTAATTTATGTTACATGAATGGCAATGTCGTAGACGGTCCAATCATACTTTTTCAAAAGGATATGGCATTTTACGGGCTCAATCATACCTTATATGATGCATCGTCAATTGATCTTCTCCATTGGAAGTTGAAGATCATTTATCGATTTCCTATCACCCTTAGTGTTGAGTCATTTAACTATGCGACATTTCCTATAAGGGATAATGAAGATGCGGTTGTGACGTTTGCTAGTGTGTTATAATTTTCTCCTCCAAACGCAATCGAATTATTTATAGAAAAAACTGGTAAAGATGCAAGAGGTCCTAGCACAAACTCGTGTGATGACAATATGAGTGTGCTTGAAATATGTGATAATGCACTGAGATCTCCAATCTATGACAATGAATCTTATCCTAGTTCATGAAATACGCATACTCCTACCGTCCATGTGAACCCATCTAACCCTCCACGAGCATCTTCCTAGAAGAATTTGAAGTTGTATAAGCTTGTAGTGGTGACATTGCCGAAGATGATCAAGCTCTAGTTGATGATGAAAGCGTGAACCCTTCATTTTAAAAGGAAAAATTGATGGAGGACTCAAGCATATGATGGTGGATACCAATATGGTTGGATGACAAAAAACATTATGGAATGTGTGAATGATGTACTCAAAAGAGCTCGCATGTTACCTATGTGGCTTTGGTTTAACTTATATTTTATCGCAGTGTGAATTGGTTTGAAACGAGGAGAAGTAAACTAGAGATGATTTACAACGAGATGAATAGTATATTGCTTGTTGTTGATGAGATAACCAATTATGAAGCGAATTTTAGTTCACGATCTATCATCAATTTTTCCTGTGCAAATGAAACATTTGTGGTCAAAACTAGAATGCATGGCTTTTACGTGGAGGAGGGTGAACAAAAGTTACGAATTTAAAGGTACGATCATACAGTGCAACAAGTGGCCTCTTATGTTCGCATCGATCTACAGTATGTTCGCATGCTCATATCTATAGTTGGAAATTCATTGAACATTAGAGGATATCAATGTTTGTCGAGTGTTATAAGTCATAGTTCGAGCCCATACCTCATGAACGTTATCGGGAAGTACCTGATTTTTCAATAGTGCAACCTTACCAAGAAAGCTAGACTCAAGTCATCATATATACGAAATAAGATGGATTGGCGAGAACTAAGTACTTAGAGTAGATTTGGAATTTATAGACAAGAACGACATAACTCCTAAAATTCTCCTTCTCATGATGGAGGACAATCTTCCAATGCCTCGTAGACTAAGATGCATTTATTTTACTTAATGTGTTTCATTATTGTATTCCATGACTATAGGTTTGAATTATATACATTTGATTTCATTCTTCTTACATAGTGTAATATTTGAATTATATGTCTAGATTTAGTTCTTATGTAATATATGTCTACAATTTAGGTCTAATGTAATATATGCACTTGATTTCATTTTTATTAAACTATCATTTTTAGGATGTTGATCGAGTAGCATGGAGCAGGACCCCCGGGATAGCTCGATATTATATTTACAGGATCAATAAAGATCCCAACATGTTTAGAACCATGAGGATTCTCGGTACTGCTTTACATTGTTTTCATCATACTACAATGGTACATCTGACCATTCTACACATGCATATTATTCCTTATTTAGAACGTGTTGTTGTTATGGAGTTGCAGGTGTTGAGTTTATCCCCCTCAACTGGAATTCGATCACATCCTCCATGGGGAGATGGCATCCTTAAACACATACATTTTATATAATACATTGTGAGTGTATTACCACTCTACATGATGTGCATAAATATAATTGGGGTTCTCACTTGATGGTGTGGCTATCATGGGTATTGCACATCAAAATTGACCACAAGTATAATAGTATGTGTTAGGTTTTTGACAAGTCCAACATGATTTGTATGGATCATGTTTAATATGTCACGTTTGACTACTTTCCCCAATTAGGTGATGATGATTATGAAATTCATGTACAGCGTTATACTAGTGATTATGTTATGTAACTTATTGGAGGTACTCTTTTTTCTAATAAGTCAAATGCTAATGTGTACTTGATATTTTGTTGCCATCCAACTGAAGACTTTTCATGTTGCTGGTTAATAGAGGTAGCACATGTCTAGCGTGGTTGTATAAGGAGATGTCACAAAGACCTCTACCCATATTCTTGAAGTGCACAAATTTGCGTTAGACAGATAAACTTCGGATCATGTAACACTTTTTATATTATTAGTGTATACAATTCTCGAATTTTGTGAATAATTTAAAAAATGCTTTTGCCAGGTTATACGAAAACCTTACAATGATATCATCATTACACTTTATGAATACTACATTATACATAAAAATATATGGTGAACTATCTATCCCCTCGTTTATTTTCATATAGTGGAATGGCATCTACTCAATTATATGTTTAAGATAAATTGATATGATTCAACGTGCGTCAGAGTCATATTATATCATATAAGAGTTGCATGACATTGACTTGAAGGGAAGACATAAATTAAATTAGGGTATCTCACATCAAGCATACATTCAAATATGGGATGAGTGCAGAGCGTACATTACTAGGGGAATGGATCAAGATGGATTTGACAACTCATACATGTAATGATATCGGGTAATCACACGACAATACATAACTAAATAGGAAGTCTTATAATTGAATTCTATTTTTCAAAAAATTATATAGGTTATGTGTTGATTATTATTCTTTACACTTATTGTAACTTTTTTTATCTATGCAGACGGATAGCTATGATAATATCAACAACTTGACGCTAGACGATGTCGAATCATCTTGGATAATGCCTCGAATATGTAATGTTTGTGAGATAACGTTACATGCTTAACCAAGCAAGTGAGGCTTACCAAGCTTCATTGTATAGATGCCATTTAATACAGACTTCAGCTCATAGAAGTCAACAAGAAGCATACATGTCTCAGTAAGAACCATACATGCGGCTAGTCTTTTATACATCTAGAGATGGCCTTTGACTCTAGTTGGTTCCACTTTTAAACCATTTCATCAACCTAAAAAACATAGAGGATGAGATGTAACTCTTGAAGAAGGAAAGTAGGGGGCGTGCCTAAAACTTGGAAGACGCGTCTATTGTGGAAGACACGTCTATTATGATGAACGAATGTGTAAATGATCAAGAAATTGTTGATGAAGAACGTGCTAATAAAGAAGTTTTATCACAAGTAACGCAATTACAAACATACGAAAGATGTCCTATAAAAATTAGAAGATGACCATCATGTGGAACATAATTGACTTCTTTGATAGTTAGACTTAGTGCGTGAGAGAGACATCATTGTTAATGTTCTTTTTAGGAGCCTGGTGTAAATAATACACTTTTAATGTTCTTTTAATCATTTTTTACTCTTTTATGTTTTAAGATTTGCAAAAAAATACAGGTTACACATTATTTATGATTTTGGAATATATGAAATGTTTATAAAATGTTACGTTGTTGTGTTTGATAGATGTTATGCAGGTTGGATATTTTATATATTATGCAGGTTAAAATGGATATTCTAAGAGGTAAAGTTGTATTGAAATTATCTTTTGAAAAGACAATTTCTAATAGGGTAGAAATCACCAGACTAGAAATGGTCTTTTCAAGATATCATCCTTTAAAAAATTTGTCTTTTCAAAAGACGATTTCTAGCATGGAAGAAATCATCTTTTTGAAAGACGGTTTCACCTAAAAGATGATTGCCAAACTAGCCAAAACTACCCTAGTTTTGGAATATATTTCAAGATTACCATATTTCCGAAATGTTTTTTTAAATAACGCATTGTTAGTGTTAAAAGCCTCATATTGTGTTATGCGATTTGATCAAAAGTTCAGAAAATTGTCTTCTCATTTAATAGAATTGGGATGCTTGAAGCTGACATGTCTCTTGCAATGAGTAATATGAGGCTCAAAATTGTGGGTGTTTTAATAATATCAAGTAAAGGAGAATCGGTCTATGGTCGAATCAGTAATAAATAAATAGGAATGTGTAGTTGTACCATTCAGGATTGCGTCCCGAGTTGTTATATAGTTTTGAAAGGGAGAAAAATGCTAGGTGCAGAGACTCAATAGAAGATGTTCTAACAAATGGAGTTAAGAGTATTGCATTGGTAAGGAAGAATTACTGGGCGTAAAAGAAAAAAAAAATAGGTTGATTCGGATTGGCTCATTGCAATTACGGGTCAAATGCATTATATAGTCTCACTTTTCATTTTGACAATTCTTTTTTCTTATCTTATTCAGGCTTTAAAACCTTGATATCTTGAGGTCATATATAGTAATAAGAGTTTGCCTCAACTTGTCTCGTGTGTGTCAATATAACCTCAAACCCCACATTTTACATAAATCCATTAGTCTTTCCATCTTTGAAAGCTACTTGCACTAAAATTGATTTTTCGATAACCATCGAATATAAAATTCTTCACAAAAAATCAAAATAAGTAGTTTCATAATGAAATTGAGATTATTAGTAAGTTATATAGGATGGGGAATTAAATCCATTGATGGATCGTCCCAAAGTTGGCGATCAACAAGAACTATGAAAAAACCAATCTTCACACAATGTGACAGTATGTAGTCTCGCCCAATGCGGTAGAAATTGACCTAATGCAAAACATCATCAGCAATCCGCGTTTACTCAAAACAACATCATAACTCAGCCTCATCCAAAGCATAATTAAGTGTTCTCCTAAAGCGTAAAGAGTAATCAACTTAATCCACATAAGCATTAGTTGCCAATGCCTAGAATGACACTAGATATAAAATATATTCCAATGTGAGAGTATCCCATCTCGCCAGAGTGATGTATATTTTGTAATAAAATGAATGATGTATTTTATTAAAAATAAACAATATATTACATAAAAATGTACAAAATATAGAAAATTAAGATTACGCAGAAAACTTAGACCGAGGCTTGCAAATTGCGCAATGGGCTAAAACAGTCTTGGACGCATGTCTTCAGAATACAACGGTCTCGTAGGAAGCAGTAAGCAACACAACAATACTCTCTCCCTTGGTGAACCAGAAAATGTTTGCCTCCGATTTTTTACTTTTGACGAAATGAATTTTTTTTTCTTTTCTTATTTCAATGATGCCCACAAAATTATTTTATATAGAAGCGATTGTGACTATTTTAACAGTCACAGAGGTTAGACTTGTGACTATCCATAACAGTCACAAGTAGCAGTTATAAAATAACCACTACGGTGCCTCTACAAAGGCACCTCCGTGAATACACCTCTTGAAAATGTCTGATAACCGAAATAAAAAAATAAAACGGTCCAGGAAAATCAAGCTCAAGAGACCCAAGAGCCCAAGGCCCTAAGGCCATATCAAAGACCCTTAAATATATTATTTCAAGGCTTGGGTATGAACACATTACCTCAAGGTTTTACACAAAACTTTCACCACTAAGCTACTAACCAACATATGTCCATTCACTATAAAATAAATATAACATCCCCCCACATGAATGGACAACCAACAAGCATTTTCATCTGAGCACAGCAGGAATGATATCGCATCGAGAGTGGTAGCTTTTGGATTTGAACCATCCTTAGTAAAAGACTATTGAGAGTACTTGGTTGATAAGTAAACTTGATGTCTTGAACTCATCAACCGTTGATATAATCCTTAACAATAGATGTTACACGGCTCACTTCTTAACACATTTTGTTCTAGCGGTTGTGTTCCTTTTGGCCATGAACAAATCCTGATTTAATGAGTGCTATAAAATTTCGCCTTATTAAATCTCATAGAAGCGGCCTCACTTCTCACTCACATAAGTGACCACTTATCAAGAGTATCATGTCATACTCTTACTAGTTACAAGCTATAAGTGTCATTAAAAGCTATGCTTAACCTTTCTATTCTTTACAAGCAGCACCAATTACGTCTTAGGAATAAATGGGAGATAATTTCTCCTTAAGTGCTCTTGGTGAGTTAATCACAACTAGTTTTCCTATTGAACCTAGTCCATGGGATCTCCAATTGCTAGGTTAGGTTTCCATTGAGCTAACTCGTTGATAAAGGCCTTAGCCCCATCCCCCTCGACCTTTTCTTTACTTGCTCTCTAGACAATCCTTTGGTGAGCGGATCCGCCAGATTTTCTTTAGTTCTCATAAAGTCAACAGAAATAACTCATGTAGAGAGCAAATGTTTAACAGTATTATGTCATCGACGTATATGGCGTGACTTACCATATATTCCTTGTTGTGTGTCTTAGCTATTGCAGCTTGGCAACCACAATGTATACATATGGTTGTTGCTGGTTTCAGCCATATAGGAATATCCTCTAGAAATTTTTTATGCATTCAGCTTCTTCTCCTACTTTATCTAAAGCAATGAACTCTGACTCCATAGTCGATCGAGCTATGCAAGTTTGGTCTCGTACAATTGGTTATATACATGAGACAACCAATTATTCGCGAGTACTCTAATTGCGAGACACTCTCTCCAACATTCTTCTTCAATGTAGATTTGGCATCATATGGTGTTTGAGCAGATTTACATTCATATTGACCAAATCTCTTTAGCATATTTTCTATGTAATGAGATTGTGATAATATGAGCTCGCTTTGAGTTCTCGAGACCTTGATGCCAAGTATACATCAACTATGCCCAAATCTTTCATGTCAATGTTTTTTGTCAACATTTTATTTGTTGACATGATTATCGAAGAGTTAGATCCCATTACATATAATCATACTAGAGCATATGCCTCATCCAAACTCTTCACGTAGACACACTCATTGATTTTGAATCCATGGGAAATCATAACCTTATCAAACTTCTCGTGCCACTGCTTGAGAGCTTGTTTAAGTTCATATAATGACTTAGCAAGTTTACACACCATCTTTTCGTATCCAGACACTACAAACCTTTCTGGTTGTGCCATATAAATTTCTTCTTCTAATTCACCATTCAAGAATGTTGTTTTTACATCCATTAGATGTATCTCTAGCTTATGAAATGTTGTAATCGCTATTAAAATTTGAATTGAAGTTATTCTTGATACTGGTGAATATGTATCAAAGTAATTCAGACCTTCTTTTTGTTTGTAACCTTTAGATACTAGTCTGGCCTTATACTTAACAATGGAACCATCCGCTTTCAATTTTCTCTTGAAAATCCATTTGCAACTTATCAGTTTGTTACCTGGTGGAAGATCTAACACTTCCCAAGTATGATTACTCATAATGGATTCAATTTCACTATTGACTGCTTCCTTCCAAAAGGGAGCTTCTGGTGCAGACATGGCCTCGTTAAAAGTTTGAGGCTCATTCTCAAGCAAGTACGTCAAAAAATCTGGACCAAATGATTTTTCAGTTCTTATTCTCTTACTGCGTCTAGGCTCATCTTCTTTATCACTCTTATCATTTAATGACTCATCTTTCTCATTAGTAGATGCAATCATTGTATTAGATTTGTAGGAAGAGTTAGATTTGTAGGAAGAGATTACATGGAAATGTATCCTAAAAAAATACAGCATCACGTGACTAAATGATAATGTTAGCATGCACCTCACTGTTATCGGATTTATGCACAAGAAAACGAAATGCACTACTATTATGTGCATAACCGATAAAGATGCAGTTTATGGTCTTTGTAACTAACCTTGTTCTTTTTGGAGTCGGAACAGCCACATTTGTTAGACACCCCCATACTTTTAAGAATTTATATGACGGTAATCTTCCTTTCCATAACTTGTAAAGGGTCTTGTTAGTTTTTTACGGGGTATAAAATTAAGAATATAGTTTGTCGAAAGCAAAACTTCCCCCACAAATTTTATGGTACTCTAGAGCTGATTAGCATGGCTACCATCATCTATTTTGAAGTTCTGTTCTTCCTCTCAGCCACACCATTTTGTTGAGGAGTATAAAATGCTGCTACTTGGTGGATAATGCCATGTTGGGCACAAAAATCAGCTAAGTTTTAAGACTCATACTCTCCACCTCTATCACTTCTCAAATCTTTGATTTGCTTTTCTAATTCATTCTCAACTTCATTCTTATAAACCATAAATGTGCTTAAAGCTTCATCTTTACTTCTAAGCAAGTAAATATAACAATATATGAAAGTTATATAGTATTTCTTACCACCTCTAGATGTACCATTTGTAAGTCACAAATGTCAAAATGAATCAATTCTAAAGGTTCTATTTTTCTGTTATCAATATAATGAAAAGGTGGTCTAGAAAATTTACCCAACACATGTTTTACATTTATACATATGATCAAAATTAATGCTAGGTAATGATTCTATTTTTCTCAATCTTTTTAAAGAACCATAACTCACGTGCTCTAATCTACCATGCCAAACATTAAATAACTCAACCATATAAGCAACAGAAATATTATTATTATTAATAAAGTCAATAGAAATATTCATCTTAAACAAACCATCAGCTAGATATCTCTTCCCTACAAACACACCCTCTTTAATCATGACACATTTACCATCAAACTTTTCTAGTTTTTCTTGATGGCTTACAGGAGGAGGATTCACAGCGGTAACAGAGGCAATACTAACATTACTTGGACTTGCCATCTCAACAATTTCACAAACTGAAATGGGAAACGTCAAGGATTTACACAAAACATTTATCACTAAACAACTAACCAACATATGTCCATCACTACAAAATATATATAACATATTTGAAAATATAGGCATCTTTTCTTATATTCAGAATTAGATGAAGACTCAAAATAACTTTCTCTAAGAATCTGAATCGAAATGAAATGATCATGAATTGGTTCGTCATGCAAAAGATTGAGATTTGTATTCCACACAGCCAATGAAGTTTTCTATGGTCAACGAGGTGGGTCTCACTCGAAAACAAATTCCAATGACATAGTAAACAACAAAATGATCACTTTTGAATCAATTTTACAGAATCTCCTTCCTTAAAATGAAATAAACATGTACGGATGATCGTTCAACTGTCTTAACTAGAGCGATAATCAATTAGAAATCAACCTTAGAGAAGTCAGAAGTCAGTAGCCAACGTGGGAGGTTTTTAGCACTCATTATGTTTAGGAGTCAAGCACCAAGTAAGGTCAAAATAGCAGTCTTGTGGTTAGAAATAAAACATCAAAGTATGTTTATTAAAGAGTAAAGGGAAATTGAGGAAAATTGAGTTCTATTCTCTTTCTCTTTCATGTGTTTACTTAAGAAACTGAACATAATGGTGGAGTCCACTAAGATTTATTCCCAGGTAAGTGAAACTTAATTGTCCTTTCTCACATCGAAAATTAAGTTTAAAATTTAATATTCTAAAATTATCTTCCAAGTTTTAGATACAATTACAAAAACACCTACACTTTTGATAAATCTATAAAAAAAACTATCCACTTTTAATTAGTAAATTAGATCATTTGTCAATGTGTGACCAAAAAATAATAAGTATTAATTTATTTTAAATTAGATTACATAAAGTTATTTCCTAATCATAAGTTCTCGTTAATGAATAATTATATTATTTTGTAATTATTATTAATTTGTTTTAATTAGCAAATTAAATAATATATCTTAATTATTACTAATTTATTTTAAATGTACGCTGTAAATATATTAAAAATTAGCATAGCAATGAAGTTATTATTCTTTGGGAAAATAGTAGGAAAAGATAGGGCGAAGTTGTAAAGCGAAAATTTTTTTATTTACAAAAATGACCGAATATGACTGTGGTAAGTAATTTATTTACTAAAATTAAATAATGATAAATAATATTTCGGACATTTTTACAATAAAATTTTTTTTGAACATTTTTACAACATGAGTTAAAAAATAGACCATTTTTGCAGTTCTCCGTTATTCTTTTCCCCTTTTATTTAATCTTCAAAAGTATATGTTGTTTGGTTCCAATTCATATTGCGATTAACGTCAATTCCCTTTTGATAATTGTTGTACATGTCTTCTGCGTTTATCACTGTAATGGATGACCATAGATCACAGAACTAACATATGAAGCTGAGGCAACTATGGAATCATCTCCAAGGACTATTTTACTCGCAAACAAATTCTCCGGCTACGCATACATACACATTTTTCAACAGCAATCATTAATTTACCAAAAAAATTCACAATAAGAACAGTACACGCAAGGTTGCTTCTTTTTCTTACAAGAAACGAAGAATTTTGTATAAAAAATGGAACTCATTTGTTTAAACCCTTTATAAAAGCTAAGCATGTAACCTTTTGACTCATCAAATTCAAGGTTTTGTATAAACATCAAGTTCCCAATCACAATAGCACTCTGCAAGTAGCCAGTGAGACGTGGAATCTTTTGAAAAACCAATCTCATCAGATGACCAGACCAGAAGAAGAACATCTACTTGTTTCAATCCTGCACTCCCTGTCATTTCATAAGCAATCAATATGGTGTGGTCCGATTGCCATAAAGACCTTGATGCGTCCCTCGGCGCCACGCATAGTGAGGAATGGCAGTGATGACCCTTCACGTACAAGTACAAAGGCATGAAAATAAATAACTTTTGACCAGTTATGTCCTGATGATACTTTGCATAACATGGTATGGCCCGTGATTCTGCCCAAAACAACATCACTGTGCCAGAAAAGCCCAACAGGAGGGTTATGTTTCCAAAGTCATGGTTTCGTGTAAAAACATACGGTCACGATCACTTCGACACATCTACCAAGATGATGGGACAACTTTTTAATTTTTTCTTTTTTTCGGTTTTATCCTTTTGTGATAAAAGTCACCTAAATCTATTAAAATGATTGTCCAATTTGAGACCGTGGGTTGAGCGCATAAGAAAGAAGAATAATGGGTCCAACTCTATCATTCTTTCCAAACAGATATCACCAGTTGAGTTATCTCCATGGGAGCTTCTGTGGTACCGGCTTGAGTACCATACCGGAACTTTTTTTGAAGTACCTGCAACACATTTGAGTTATCTCCTTGTTCAACAGATTTGAGGTACTTTCACTACATATTTGAGGTACTTTACACACATTTTTAGTACCTATGATACCTTATCGGTGCGGTACTACAGAATTTTCCCCAGTTCATACGTGCATTCTTATGAGATAGCCCCCCACCCCGAACACACACGCACACATCATAGAGAGAGAGGGGTTCAACTTACATGTTACTGAGTTCAACTTACATGTTACCGAGTTCAACTTACATGTTACCGCACATAATTGAGGGATTGAACTTTCTCTCTTTTCAATCTGTAGTCATACCAACTCAGACTGATGACCACCATGTTGAGAAAGTTTAACAGAGGCGGCACGGATTAAATTTACAAGCTCTTCATCCAGCTCTTCAAGTTCTCCTGAATCATGAAGTTGACGATACAAAGGCGCGATATGATTTGCTGCAACTTCCACCAACTTCCACAATGAAAAATCAGCAGCAACGCGGATCACCTTCACAGACAAATGCCTAGCAGAGTCAAGGCAAGCTACAATCATACGCAAGCAGTTTTCATGAATATTTTCCAATAACCAGAACTCAGCCAACCAACAGAGCTCCAAATAAGGTTGCAACTCATTGAGCTTTTCTTCAGTACCCATAGTATCCCATAAACAACCTGACAGGGGATTTGGCAGCTTATCAGAGTAGAACCAGTCCACTAGTTTAACCAAGGCTTCCCAACTGATAGGAACCTTAATAATTCCTGAATGGCTGCAAGCATAACATCATTTGAAAAAGAAACCATAAGTGGGAATCCACAGAATACAAGGAGACGACAAAAAATAAGCATGGTTCTTTCATTATGATGATTAAAGGACAAACCTGGTTTAAAGAAAAATAAGTTTTTGATGCAACACTAGTAATGTTTTTTTAATGGTAAAAGATAAAAATCAACACTGGTAACACTTCGACATAAATAGAACGCTTCTTTGTAGTAACTTGTGTATGCTCCATGTCTCCAAGAGTCGTACCATTCTCCTCATTTTTTCCTCGTATGCTTTGGATTTTAACTTGCAACTACTTTCTAGCTCTCAAAAAAGATTTAGGAATACTTAGTTCTCAATAATATTTTCTTGTAGGAAACAGATATTATATTAATAAAAAGGAGTTCAGTAACAGCTTTGGGAGGATAAGAAATCCACCAAAATGGGAAAACAAACAAAACAAAAACAAACCAAAAGGCTATCTAATAATAAATAATAATTAAAGAAATGAATTCATAACCAAGAAGACATGATCTATATCTAGTGATATGCCAAAATTAATGCACCTGTCCTGCATCCCAGATTGTAACAAGGCCCTCAAATACTCGCAACTTGACCACAAAATTACTTTGTGAACATGCAAATGAGGCAAGAGTAGTGAACAAGTATGGCATGACCAATATTGCCGTCCAGTTGCTTTTGCTTCTAAGATGACGTCCCTGAAATAAAGAGAAGCTATAACTTAGAATCTCTTCCAAAGGGTAAAAATTTTTTAACGCTGTATCCGAGGCTTTGCCCCAACTAATGCACGACAGAATCAAACACTCCCATGGGCCCTGGAATTAACGACCGGGTAAACCTCCAGTGGCCTTAAAGAGTTGACGCTAGGGATGAGTTTCGAACCTAGGACCTCATGCATTACCGCCTAGGTACCGGGGCCCGCCCAACCACTAGGCCAACCCCTCAGGGTTCAAAGGATACAATATATTTCTTACAATGAACAATGTTTAAGAAAAATATGTATCCAACTCATTACAAATGAAAAAGCAACATAATAGGAGATAAACCAGTGCAACATCCTATAACTTCGAATGATCTACACAAAGGAATGACATCCTCAGTATTAAAGATTCATCTATGAAATACCAAAGAACTGTAGAATTCAGTATGTTTCCAAATTTAGTGAATAATATGAGGCAACAAAACAAGGAACAATACAATACTAGGATCCAAATGGTGCAAGTTCAAGGAAAAAAGTCCAAAACCATACGAGAAATGATATCCGGCTGGACCAAAGGCTAGAGTCAGATTCAAGGAAGGAAAAGGTGCACCCCATTTTGGCCTTTTTCCACATAGCATATGCAACAAAGGCTGCAAGTTACAACGTTTTGCTAGGCCTTTTAACTTTTTCACAAGTTCCTCTCCGGCTTGTAGATATCCCAAGTAAACATATTCCAACAACTTAACCAATGCCTCACAATCAACATGTGTAGATAGACGAACTTCTTTCTGAACCCCCCTAAACGAGTGCGAAAAATCTCTTGTCAGAGAACTATCGCACATTTTCACATCAGCAGGTAGACTGTTAGGCGGAAGCAATGATGCACATCTAATTGCAAGAACAACACCATGAACACTTTGAGCCTCCCCATTTGACAGGATGAGCTTCATGTCTGAAAACTCCTTCTCATCGATGGCTTTTCCGACCCTTCTCCCAAGCTTACTCGGGAAACCATAAAATCCAAAACAACTAAGAATGCGCGCAGAATACCATCTTAATCCAGCAGTAGAAGAATATTCACTGCATATCTCCTGAAGTTTGCCAACAAGTTCACCTTCAGTAAATGGCACTTCCTTAGAAAATATGTCTCTGATATTCTGCAAGGAACCAAGATCATGTATCAGCTCGGCTAGCCCTAATAAACTGTGAACCATCAGAGTGTCTCTGCCCTCCCAATCTCCTTTAGAAGCCCAGCAACAAGTTCTCTTTTGGAAACCACGAGACAAATGAGGTGAAAAACTCAACCTCTCTACATAACCTTGATTAGTCCAGCACCATTTTACAAAAGATAACAATGTCTTTATACCTCCATGTTTGATAATCCACTTTCTATACTGGGGCAAAGCCAAATAACATGTTAAACACATCAAGTTTATGGAAATAAGGATCTTTGACATTCCAAAACTGACCCCAGATGATATTGAATTAAGTGTATGCAATAACTCTCCAAGATAAACCATGCCTTTTGGCTTTAGGATTTCAGATAATACAGATCTGGCCTTTGATGCAAGGTTACTGCAAGGAGAATAAGCCAACATCATAACCGCCCTGATTGCTGGTTCCCTTTTCGATGCATCAAGCTCATCACTTTGACAGATCTGACGCCAATTGGCAATTGTGTCCAGAGAAGCCAAGCTATCAAACAAATCATAAAGAGAGAAAAGAGTAAATTAACAAGCACAAAAAGACAGTCTTTATTTATTTATTTTTTTTTTTTTTTGGGGGGGGG
>QANY01003900.1:235905-358254 GCA_003255025.1 Datisca glomerata
GGGGGGGGGGGGTTATGAGAGATAGGCAATATTAGTGAGAACAGGACTAGACCATGCATATGTAACAAGCATGTCAACGGGGGGGCTATTCTTATGCCTGTGAGGATAGAAATCTTCCTGACAGTGCGCTGCAAGCCACCCAAGAATATCCCAGATGAATAGCCTCACACCAGGAAGGTGATTGGCTTTAATTCCCAACTGGGCTATGTTAATCTGCTCTTCCAATGACAGAGAGTGATTGTATTGTTGTCCAGAACGATTTTCCATTAGAAGATCAAGAAGGACCCTGTCAATTTTATTTTTCCAAAAATAAATATGATGCTCGCCTGCCCAACGAGTAATCAGGGCCAAGCGACATGCCTCCACTAGCAAAGATATCTTCTCAGTGGAAACTGTTTTGGAGTACAAACTCGGTTCACCCATAGCACAGATGATGGCATTGACAATAGGTTCACAACACAAGTTGATAACTTCTAAACATCCATCTTCACTTATCTGCAAGAAGTAAGACCAACACATTAAAAGTAATGTATTTCAAAAGGATATGTTGTGAGCAGAACAAGCTACAACTATTACCGCTAAACATTGGGCAAGTCTAAAACCCTCCACCCGAACATGGATAGGTTGCGAACTGCCCATATAATGCACCATCATTTGTATAAATGCTTTTCCATCTTCTAGAAGCTTCTTGGCCCCAACATGGCATAAAGCTGGTATTAGGATCAGTGAATATTTTATAACAAAAAAATTGAGATATTATGTGAGAAATGTCATGGTTTAATACCTATAGCAGAATACAACTGCAAAACTGTAGCTTTGAAAGAAAAATCTGGCTTTGCATGCATGTCTCTCAAAGCTTTCATCAGTTTAATGTCACTCCACACTTGAGATCTCGTTCGCGACCACCGCAAGAGTATAGTTCTCAGAAGAGATAGCATCTGTTGGATATACTCAACTGGCTCCATAGCTCTGGAAGATTCATATATATTTTTAACTATATCAGGGATAATGTCTGTTTTCTCCAGAATCTCCCAAGCTCGTTTTTCACAATTAGTAGTCAAGTTTGAGACGATGAGGTCCAAAGCAGAAGCACTTGATATAGCAACTTGTATTTGATGGGAAGATAGCAAGCATGAAAGAGGATGGGCAAGATCCAACACATAATGTTTCTGCATGGAATTGGGAACAACACCGACCAGCTTCACTGCAACATTAACTGCTATACTTGATATAGAAATGTTTTTGTATCGTAGAATCCAAACAAGTGAATCGACGATATCAGCTAACGAATCCTGATAATGGAAAGCGAGAAAATGAGGGAGAGAAAAAAATACCACATGGAGCTTTCTAAAGTATCTCAAACAATTGATACAAAATATGTTCTCCTGATATATTTACATAAATGCACTATTCCACGAGATTCGGCACTTGATAAATATTTAAAATTCACCAGGGTTCATTCTCATAACATGAACTAAGTTCATCGAAATGTTACCATTTCTCAACGACGACCATAAGTGAATATCTAGACAATTCAAGAATGAAACAATCAATTGCCACCTCGTTAAGAAAGAAAACACTTCTCCACTCAAGTTCTCTAAATAAGCTAAATTGTGGACTAATAACCTCAGATGAATATTATTTCAATTTTAGAATGTTCAATAGAGCATAGGGTAAACTGCAATACGTAGATTAACCATTCTAGGACAACACCACATCCATTCTACCTTGCCCATACCCATCATTTCTTATCAAAAAGTCAAGCATCATCATTATGTCTAATTCGTAGGAAAATATTAGAGTACCAAATACAATTTTTTTTTTGGTCGATGTCAAACACAATATATTTTCTGGTGCATAAATCAAAGATTTGGGAAACGAGGCACATTGCTGATTTGTATTTTCAATTTTATTTTTCAATGCTTAAACAGATGTTCAGGGACACAAATTGCTAAATGCATTTTTTGGGTATTTGAGATGAAAGACATGAGAGTCTTAAGAGGGAAGGAATCTGTGTTTGATGAGTCAAATCGTCTTTGGAGTAATGTGGGTACATGAAGGGACGTGATCAACTGGTCTACAGTTCTCTTGGGCTGGTTTACAGGCTTTTCTTTTGACACTTATCTTTCATTAAAATTTGTATGCAATGCAGGACAGATGGGTAAGGTCGAAAGTGAACTACTTGACTTGTAGAAATATGATCTCTATAAGTGAACTACTTAGGCTTGTTTCATTATCAAATATGTTGCACTTCTTCTTTAATCAATTCGGCCTCCAATAAAGGCCATGAGCTTATTTATAGGGAGTGAAGGACTCCTTTTGTATGTTTAGGTGGATAATTGCATATAAAAGACTAAAAAACTTACTTTGATAAACATTTAAAGCTCTTTCAATTAAGTTCTTGCCTCCATTTCAGACTATATTACATACTCTTGGGAGAGAGGAACTGCAGAGGAGATGTATCTATAGTTTTATGATCATGCATGAGGAGTATCATTCCCATATCCAAATCAGTTACAATCATTTTGACACACACAGGACTAGTTCTGTTAATTGCATATGTTTATACACCTTCCGAAGAAACATTTCACCATTATCTCACTTCCATTTTTTGTTTTGTTTTCCATTAATATGACCTCAGTAAATGTCCAATTTGCAATCCCATCTTAAAAACAAACAGCCTCAAGCAACATCACGACTATCATTATCTCACTTTCTATTAACAGACATCCAAATCAGTAGCCTAATCCACTAGCACACCACATACAAGAACTGCATAATAAAGAGTGTTATTCTCAATTAAATACCTATGTCATCACGAGAAACCATTCGGTGATTATTCATACAGTTCTATGCAAAATATTAAAAACGAAAAAGGGAATTTAATAAGCCAACAATGCCCCACAAACATGATGGCCTATGAGAATATCTCAAAGACAAAGTGAAAAAATTATGATATCACCTTTATGAGTGGATGGTTCAGCATATCTCTGGGAACAGTTTCAAGAAATGCTTCAATTGAGCGAACTACATGTCTCTGTACCTCAATATCCGTGCACCTCCATCTTCTTGTGTAATTTTCAGTAAACCTGATATGCAAACAAATCGGTTAAGTCCTTCTAAAAGTTTTCTTAAATTTTAGAACAGATACTTTCAATATCTAGAGAACAACTGATGAGTAAATTAACCCTTCCTTTTTCTTTAAAGAACTCCAGAAGCTGATCCCAGAAGAGTTTCTGTTCTCTAGTAATCTAAAATTAAGCAATTGACTGCAATATAATTCTTCCAACTCATATGGTCTTTCTAACTGGTTTCAAACAGGAAAATATCAGAAGACGCCATCAATCAAATGATGTACCATTTCATTCAGAAAAAACATTGACCACGGACTGTAGAATCTTCTTTTAGACACGTACAGGACCAAGTTATTTCCATTATCAAATAACTCCAATTTTCAAACAAACCATCGTATGTGTACGGTGTACCAAATAGGAATATCATGCGCCGATAACTTAACAAATGAACTATAGGTTGGAGCGCTCTAAATTACTCTTCTTCAATGCAACCAAGAAGTAAAATTGGTCAGATTTCACAACTACAAGAAATATTTACCAAACCAACTCTGGCTTTTAAGACAGATAACTATGCAACAAACAGACAGATTAACTAACTTGGGAGTGGTGGTAAAAGCAGCAAAGATTTGAGAAACAATGAATGAATATAAGAAGGCGGGAAAATGAAGAACTCGGATTGAAAGAGATTTTGATATACAATATTGCGTGCAAACCAACGGGAAATGAAGGAGAAGAAGTATATGTGCGAACCTGGTACCAAGGTTGAGAGCGTTTTGAAGGCGTTGATGGATTGTAAAGACGTGACTGCTGCTGTGAGCTCCTCCTTCGCCTTTCGACGATCTCATCTCCCATACCCGCGCAATTGTTGCGAGGCGGGCAGACAGACTAGTAAATTGTAAATACTAATTTACTGAGTACTGCTGCTTCTGGGGAAAGTCAAATTAAAGTTGTTCCCATAATATTTGAGTAATTAACAATTTACAAAGACAATGAGATGAGTATGATAATGAATGATCTCGGGTTATCGTGAACCTTTTCAATTTTGGATTAGGAAATATATACTTCTTTTCAATTTTGGATTAGGAAATATATATTTCTTTTCAAAAAATCATACACGATTAAATATTAATAATTTCATCAAATTTTCTTCAATTCTAAATACACAATCAAATCATCTTTTATTATTCTTCTTCTTCTCTTTTATTCAACGAAGCTCATTATTATTCTTCAGATAACTACTTGAATGAATCAAATAATTATTTATAATTACTTGAACCCTTCAAGTAATTATTTTTTATTTTGTTAGACGGTAACTCAAACACCAGGTGACTAGTTGAAGAATTCAAATATTTTTTTAGGACTACTTGAAATGTTCAAGTAGTTTTTTATGACTGCTTGAACTTTTTTTACATCTAAAAATGAGAAAATGAACTTTGAGTACTTGAAGGGTTCAAGTAGTTGTGTCTGACTATTTAAATCCTTCAAGTAGTGATTTTGATTCTGAAAGTAAAAAAAATATTACTTGAAAGGTTCAAGTTGTTGTATCTAACTATTTGAACCCTTCAAGTAGTGATTTTGATTCTGAAAGTAAAAGAAAATTACTTGAAAGATTCAAGTAGTTGTATCTGACTACTTGAATCCTACAAGTAGTACTTTTGATTATGGAAGTCAAAAACATTACTTGAAGGGTTCAAGTAGTTGTATATGACTACTTGAACCCTTCAAATAGTGATTTTGATTCTAGAAGTAAACAAATATTACTTAAGGAATTCAAGTGGTTGTATCTGACTACTTGAACCCTTCAAGTAGTGACTCTGATTCTGAAAGTAAAAAAATATTACTTGAAAAGTTCAAGTAATTGTATTTGACTACTTGAACCATTCAAGTAGTGATTTTGATTTTGGAAGTAAAAAAATTTACTTGAAGGGTTCAAGTAGTTGTATCTGACTACTTGAACCCTTCAAGTAATGATTTTGATTCTGAAAGTAAAAAAAAATATTACTTGAAGGATTCAAGTAGTTCCATCTGACTACTTGAACTCTTCAAGTAATGATTTTGATTCTGAAAGTCAAAAAAATATTACTTGAAGGGTTCAAGTAGTTGTATCTAACTATGTGAACCCTTCAAGTAGTAATTTTGATTCTGAAAGTAAAAAAAATTACTTGAATGATTCAAGTGGTTGTATCTGATTACTTGAACTCTGCAAGTAATTGTATCTGATTAGTTGAACCCTTCAAGTAGTAGTGTTGATTCTTGAAGTAAAAAGACTATTTGAAGGGTTAAAGTAGTTGTATTGGCTACTTGAACCTTTCAAGTAGTGATTTTGATTCTAGAAGTCAAAAAAAGTAATACTTGAAGGGTTCAAGTAGTCAGATACAACTAGTTGAACCCTTCACATAATATTTTTTTTACTTGCAAAATCAAAATCACTACTTGAAATGTTTAAGTAGTCAGATACAACTACTTGAACCATTCAAATAATTTGTTGACTTCCATAATCAAAACCACTACTTGAAGGATTCAAGTAATTTGTTATGAATACTTATGCATAAAAAAACAAGAGAATAATGGGTGCTAGAGTAGCTCTCGTTGAAGAAGAATAATAAGAATAAGAATAATGGGTCGGGATTCGCTGAAAAAGAATGGGTCACAGTGTCTCAAAGAAGTCGAAGAAGAAGGAGGAGGAGGAGGAGGAGGTGGAGGAGGATGTGGAGGAGGATGGCCTTCGTTGAAGATGAAAGAAAAGAGCTACAATGGTAAAGTTGGCATCTGTGTTGATTTAATATTTGCATTGAGAATGGAAGAGAAATTATGAGAAATATTGTATAATATTCTAGAGTTTTTCGAAAGGGGTATATTTTTTCTAACCCAAATTCAAAAATGTATAGTTTTCCGAATAACCCAATGATCTTGTAGAATACTACTTCACTTGCACATGTGATGGACGTGAATTTAACAATTTTTAAATGAATACGTTAAATTATGATATGATATATTCGTTGTTACGATATTTTTTAATACATTCCCTCATAATATGTGTGTTGCATGCAATTGGCTAAACAATAAAATTTCTATTAATGCCATATCATAAAAGATGAAAAAGTATAGACCTACAATCAGTTAAATATATGTATAAAAATCAATTTTATAGAGCATTGCGTATTTGTAAAAATCATAAAAACATATTAAATTTCATCATATATATACATACATACATATATATATAGTTGTTTCAAACTCTATTTTTCAATTGTAGGTTTTAACTAATAAATTTGTATTTGATTTGTTTTTATTTTTTCTCACGCGTCTTGTTTTCATTTAAAACATGTTTAAGTATATTATCATAATTGAATTGAAGTTATACAATTGATTATCAATAATTTAATTTAAGATTATTAATATTTTATCTTAATACTTATGAAATACAACTAAGAAATTCCATGAAATGGTTGGGACATTTTTATCTAAAAATATGAGTTCGCCCTAAGACTCACTTATATGTACTCTAGATATAAAAGTGGTCCTTCAAGTTCATGGCTTAATTCTCTTATCCACCGTCGATTGGTATTTTTTGTTTAATTTTTATGGTCTATCCTATCGCGTACTGTTTTTCTTAATTTGTTGCCTACTATTATAGTTTCTTCTTTACAAATTTTGATGAAGCCATCAATTTGTTTATTTTAAGAGTTTAATGTGTAATTTTACTCATTTTAAAGTTTATGACTAAATTACATGTGCCCAAAAATTATGTGTAAATTAAATTTAGTTCAAAACAAAGACAGAGCACACAAAAACTCCATCAACATAGGTGACGTTGGCACTGATATATATGGATGATGAACTTTTTTGTTAGCATTGGATGTCTGAAGTTTTAGCTATAGCTAATCCTATGGGTGCAAAGGCTATGATCAAAGAGTTTTTCATCAAATGTATTTTTTGCCTTCTGTAAGGATGTGTAAGTGGTAAAAATTTTCTATGTCTTATATATGTATTTTGTTTGCTGTGTTTTAGCCTAATAGAAGATGTATCTTCTGCACATATTGGACAAGCATAATAACCTTTAACATTGCATTCGCATAAGTTTCCATAAGCAGAAAAATCATTGAATCATCCACATTAAGACTGCTCTAACAGTAAAACTCTCTTCCCGATATGCATCATACGCCTCAATTCCCACTTCCCATAGAACTTTAAGATCATCAATCAAAGGTGCTAAATAGACATCAATGTCATTTCTCTGTTACTTAAGACCAGCTATTAACAATGTTAACATCATGTATTTTCTTTTCACGTACAACCATGGAGGAAGATTATATATCACCATGATAACATGCCAACAACTATATTTACTACTAAGGGAACTAAATGGATTTATCCCATCTGTTGCAATAGCTAGTCGAAGGTGTCTTGGCTCAGCTGTGAAATCCGGCCACTTGTGGTCTATAAGCTTCCAAGATGGAGAATCGGCTGGGTGACGTAATTTACCACCTATTTTCCTATCATAACCATGCCATATTGACTTTTCGCAATATGGCTACTCTTATACATTCGTTTAAACCGTGGTATGGGAGGAAAATATCGTAACACCTTTGCAGGCAATCCTTTTTTCTCTCCTGAAAAATTCTTCGATGGTTTCCATCTCGAGACACCAAACACAGGACATACAATTGCTTCTACATGCTCATTTCTATATAGAATGCAATCATTAGGACATGCATGTATTTTTCATACTCAATTCCTAAAGCACATAAGATTTTCTTAGCCTTGTAGAACGAAATGGTCATTTGATTGCCATCTTGAAACATATCCTCTAACATACTCAATAAATCTGAAAAACTTATGTCACTCTATCCATATTTAGCCTTTAAATTATACAACTTCACTAATGCAGATAATTTTGTGAACCTTCTACAATTAGGGTACAAAGGCATTCTGCGTCATTAAGCATCTTTTCAAATTTCTCAGGACTATCTAAATAAAAATCTTCTACTGCTTCAACCATATTTACGATACATTCATAATCATCAATATCTACATGAGATGTCTCTTCCTTCATTTATACCAAATGTACTTTTTCTAGAATTATCTAATTCTCCATGTCACACCCATGTTTGACATTCTTGATCTATTTCATTAATGAATAAGTGATTTATTACCTCAGAGAAAGTGAAACGTTTGAGACTCTCACATTCCACACACAGACAACGTAAGAAACAAAGGTCATTATCGCGCTCCATTGCACACTTGAGAAAATATCCAACCCCGATGTCATAATTTGTAGATGTTTTATCCATAAACATCCACGATTTATCCATCCTGAGAATAATTTTTTTATTGAAAACTCATTATTACCCTATAATTAACATAATTAAATTAAAAAAACATGGAGAAAAAAAAGAAACATACCTTCTAAATTCATGATTTGAATGCATAAAAAAGAAATCAGAGAATCAGAGTTGAATGTCAATGAGATCTCAAGTTTAAGTAGACGAGGAAACAATTGATTCGAAAGAGAAATAGAGAATCGAAGACGTCGACGAGATGTAGAGACAATATCGATATATTAGAAACAACGGAGAGAATAAGAGAAAAAGAATCACAAGGTTACTTTTAGGTTAAAACGTGTAATAAAGGACGACAGGTTATATATACCCTGTCGTGAATGATGACCAATTCCACGTGCAGGAATAAAAAAATTTAAAGGCACGTGGTGTAAAGTGTTAACACACGACGGGTGTTCTACAAGTCGTCGTTAATGTAGTTCATATAATGACGGTTTACATATACACCATCATTTCTTAACAACATTTCAAACAATGGTTTACATATAAATCATCGTCGTTGTTAGTTCAGTAACAACGGGGTTTATATCACCCGCCGTGTTTGATGCAGCATAATTAAAAATATAAAATTTAATTTTATTAATCCTCAATCCTACAAATAAAAACATGTACAAGTTTAGATAGAATACGACCACAAACTCAGAATTCATTCAGAATAATTTGTAGACCACTTCTATTAATATTTAAATGTAACTTATTACACCGAGTAACTTATTTACAATCATAAAATCAAAATGCAACTTAAAGCTAGCTATCCCAACCGGCAACACATATACTCAGCGAAGTAATCAGACTATTCAAATCGTACTTCGTCAATCTCTTCAAATTGTGAACTGCTAGAAAAAATTACTTTAGTCAAACTATTCTACAACATCAATGGAATATATTAAATGTAGTGAAACAATAACTAGTTTACGTACCATTTCATTCATAGACTTGTTAGGATACTCAATTATATGTTTCACAAAACGCATAACAAAATAATCACATTCAACGCTCCCAGCTTGCTAAGGACACTATTGTATAAATTAATTATATATATTAATAAATCCAAACACTTAGCATAGTCATAAAATATAAAATATATAAATTAATACCTGAGGTTTTATCCACTTCAAGGATTTCCTAATTGTACGTTCTACTATAGTTCTAGCAATATTGAAAGCCCTGTATAAGAAATTTTAACCCTTAATTATATATTCATAGTGTAATTCATAATATAGTTAATTGTTAACTATATAGTAAAACTTACTTCGTAACAACTTCTTTCGGGTCCTTGTGACTAAAATTATTAATAAAGCCAAAGATATATGCATTGTTCTTGTAAAAATTCAGGACGACCAATATCCAATGTCGGGAGAAACTTAATGGAGCAAAAACATATTGCTCAGGTCGTGTGGCTATCAAAATATTGAAAATGTAACGTGCTCTCTCGTCTGAATTGCCCAATGTTGCACCTATGAGTGAGGGTTTGAAAAAGACAAATAAGTTGATGTGTTTCTCTCGTAACTTCCGATAAAGGGACCTACAATAAATAAAACCCTAAAATATAAGCAATTAGCAGCATCTTATAAAAAATATATATAATTATCGAATCGACTACTAAGCATCTTACTCCATATAAATTGACACTATACTACAAGATATCTCGCGCATTTCACATAATTGCTTTATATCATCTTTATCACAAAATGTTCTAGCATTATCATAACAAAAAATGGCTCTCTCATAATCGATTGTAATGGCCTTATCCGCTCCCATCTTATTGGCCACTGTGTAGAGATACTTTAGTCCTCGTGGAACGTTTGCAGGCATTGGGTTTTGTGTAACAATCTTCATAGGAGATTTCTTCTTTAGAGATTTGTCCTGAATACAAGCTAATTTAATGTTTTAAACAAGATCATTACAACTTCTAAATAACTAATAACTAAAAAACATATTACCTCTATAAGTCTGACTAGATGTTCAGGCCAAGGCACATGATATCCCAGAGCCTGACCCACAGTCTATAACTCATCCTAAACTAGGAAAGGTAGAGGGGCATCATCAATCATGACTAAATCAATTGACACACAAACATTCCCCTCTCCTACCAGAACATCGCTGCTTGTTGTGTCAATAATTGTACCGTGTGCGGCAACCTCATCATCAATATCCACAAACAACTAGCACGTAATTTTCTAAAATAATTTAAAATATTATGAGTATGCATATGTATAATTATTTACTAAAAAGGTAAGTCAAGTTTTTAACTTATTGAAAATACCTTTATAGCTTTCCTCTGAGTCATAGAAAGTCGATCCTGGTGTTTGGAGCAACTTGCCTTATCCGATGAAGGAGTTATTTTAGGATAACCTTTAAGTGTCTCTTTCTCCAACTCCTTAGAATTGGTACTCCACTTTAAATTTCATCATTCACAACTTGCTCACAGACTTGAGTCAATTTTTGCTCAATTCCAGCTTTTGAGTTGTGTCGAGGAAGTTTAAAATATCTGGTTGGAGTCACAAAATGGCTCAAACCCCTTACCTGACCACCATGTTCGGGATTACCTAAAACTATGGTGAGAATATCATGGGTACCAGAAGTAGGCACCCCTTTCTCCCGAAGTTCGTCCTACAATTAAAACGCATATAATTAAACCAAAATAATTATATTAAATTCAAACTAATTAAATAAAATGAATTAAACACACTTACAATTTTTTTCGCATTTTCTTCAATGGCCTCATCCTTGAATCTTCCTTTTTTATCCTTATAGGCACATTTCCACAACGTTGCTCGATCTATTGGCTCGTCAGTACCTTTTTCTTTTTGTTGTTATAACGGTTAGTAGTAATTAAAGACATAGTAATTTGCAAATAAATATTAAGTTTAAAATACCTTTACAGCTTTCCTCGCCAACATTTCCTCCAATTCTTGCATATCTCATATGAGAGATTTTATGATCATATTTATTTTACGCTCGGTTCAATTTTTAATTTCCCTTATTTTCTGTAGTTGAACAATTAATAGTAACTATGCCAAAATGTATGTTCAAAAAATGAACGTGAAACTAAAACGCAAAGTAAAGGATTTTACCAAAAATTCAAGAGTAAGACGAGATTTCACAAACTCGTCCCCCAATGCAGTTGCTCGATGAAGTTATACTTGATAGGTGGTTGTCTTAACTTTTCAAGGTCGTCCAAATAAGAGAAAATCAATTTTTGACCGAGGCTATACTTAAATTTATGCCATAGCTCGCTAGCATTCATTAAGATATTTCCCTTGAGTGTTGGATTTATCACATATTGAGTTTACACCAAAAGTAATTAATACTTATTAATAAAGCTTTAATTTAGTAACTACAAATAATTTATAAAAATGTACAAATACCTTAATAGCTTCCTACACCTTCTCATTCGCCTCTTTGGTAACATGACGATCTCAATCCTTGTAAGTTATTGGAATAATTAAATGTACACAACTTCCAACGAAGCTTTTGAATTTTGGAAGATTCTCACATATAGGTTGTCCCTTGATATTTGTTGTGATAACATTTTTTTCAAACTTCATTCTATCAGCTTTCAAGGAAGTGGGGTAAGTTGGCCCTATTTTCCCTCTTCTTTTTGTCGTACTAGTCATCGTATCTATATTTAATCTATCTACGTTATCAATATTCAAATTATCATCATTTGAGTCTTATCTATCCATATCTACAAGTTATGAAATTGCATAACATATTAATTATTCATTCAAGTAAAAAATGTACGCTCAGAATCATAATTTTTTACCAAGCAATCTTTTGGATTTATCCACTTAAAATGACCCTTAGATCTATCAACTTAAAATATACGCTCTGAATCATAATTTTTACCAAGCAATCTCTTTGTCAGACCGACAAGAGCCATTTTGGATGGCTACAACTAGTTGCATTTATATAAATAGTCGAACATGATGTGAAAATAAAAATATCAACCAAGAAGGCGACAGTCTAATAAGCTAAAAAAATCTATTAAAAATTCACCAATCAGAGGGATATTCTAATCGCATAAAAAGACAGAGATTATATACAATATCCATTCTTTATAATAGAATTTAAAGACAGTGTATCATTTTAGAACATACGAAGGTGTGAATTAAAACATATGAACATCTTGCTAGAGATTATATGCAATATTCTTTCTTTAGAATATAATTTAAAGACAATACATGAACATATATGCAATATAAAAACTAAAAGTTCAAGAATGGTAGTTCAATGGAGATGATGAAAATGAGGGTTCCTTCGAATAACAAATGGAAGATGAAAACGATAGTGGAAGATGAAAATGACGATGGAAATGATGGTTCCTTTGCATAACAAATGGAAGATGAAAACGACGGTGGAAGATGAAAATGACAGTGGAATCATTTTTTACCGAATCAAAAATTACAAAATGAAAATTTACCGAATCAATGGAAGATTGATGAAAACGACGTGTTGGGGATGATTAAAATGACGGTGGAAGCAAAGCAATCATGTGGCGCAAGGAGACAATAATGGTGGGGTAGCCGAGTATGGGGTAGGGGGAAAAAGATGGAATAAAAAAATCTAGGGTTATGATATATATAAGTCTCAATGCACGATGAGGTATTGAGATCTCGTCGTGCTTTGGTCACAAAAATGACGGGGGGTCTATACCCTGTTAGACTACCCCACCGTTGTTTTTTGTTTTTATTTTTAAAAAATGATGGGGTTTCCAGGACCCGTCATTGTCTTCCTTTTACTAATACGACAGATATACTATCTACCGCCATTTTGTCATTTTACCATGATGGCACTTTTATAAACCGTCGTCAAGTTTAAAAAAGAAGGCCAACGACGATGACTTTTATATTTCCCGTTGTGATATTTGAAGGAAAATTCAACGTGCATCCGTGTTTGGAGTGATTCGTTTAATCTCTCGAGAATAGAACGTGAGGTGATCAAATAGTTGATCACCACAGTACTATACTTTTTTAGTTGCGATTTTGCTTTGAACTTTTAACTATGTTGTGGATAATAAATCTATGCATGTCGTGTTTAATCTTTTATATCATAGTTCGCTAATTACATACTTGTGGACAATTTAGTACATTTCATATGTATCTTAAATAATCTTAAATTTCTACATTATATAATACAAGTGTTTTCAAACCATGTGGTGGAAAATAATACAACAAATAAATATATAAATAATTGTAGCAGTATTGATAAATTAAAAATGTGGCACAACAATTTTTAAATTTTTGAGGGTGTCCTATTGGGAGGGGTGATTTCGAACGCAAAATTAAGGAATTCCCGATTCATCTATATTTACTTTCTAGAGATATGAGATAGGAAGAAATCATGTGTTCAAATCGACTAAAAATAATGAAAGATAAATTCCCCTCCCCTAATTTCCTCCTTTTTATAGTGCGTGGATGGGTAAATAGTAAATACGTCATTAATAGAATTTTATTCACAACAGTCATGTTATATATATATATACACGCGCATGTTGTATACCAACAAATTAGTTAAAGTTCAGAATATATTAAAATAATTATTACTTTTCTAGTAGGTTCATGAATCTCTATAAACCAACCATTTCCTCGTCAAATTCATGAATAAATGTGATTTATTAATTTTCATAAAAGTTGTGTATTTATTGAGGTTCCAACTTTTAATATAATTAGTCGTTGCACGTGCTTATATAAATCATTCATAAGTTTTAAACATAAATAACTATTTCAAATTATTCAATTAAGTGTTTTTAAGTGAAAAAATATTTTTATATTCTCTTATTATGATTTCAATGATAAACCTAGACATTCATAATCGAGAGAACCTAACTAAGTGAATTAAATTGGTGGTCAGTGATGAATCTAGATTTTCTCTAATGATAAGACATAGCTCATTGAAATAGAAAATATATTACAATTTATGAATACGTAGTAAAAAATAACTAAGTAGAATTAATAAAAACTTAAAATGTATTACAATTCAAAAGTAAGTAGAATTAATAAAAACTTAAAATGTAATGAGTGAAATTGTATAGACTTTATAGAGAAGGAGAACCAAAAATGTATTAGAGATAGATTTTATATATTTTGTATGCATGTAATAAATAATGAATAATTATTATAATGATATGAAAAATGATATGAAAGATTTAAAAAAATTTCATTCTAATGAAGGTGAATCTTAATTAATTTTTATATAAAATATTTTGGACCTACCATATTAATTGACGGGAAATAAAATAATATAAAAAATATCAAATATCAATAAGGACATTGTCACTCAATGTTTATGTAAGTTTTGTGCTTTTATATATGTTATAGATAACTGAAAGTTGAAGGGTTTTTTAAAAAAGTTAAAGATTGGGTTCTAATTAAAAGACGGGTAAAGTTGAGGAGTCTTAGTGAAATTAAACTTTTAGGGTGCGTTTATCAAACTGTAATGAATTCTAACGTCAATAAGAATATAATGAAAGGAAAAAAGAACGAAAAGGAAAAGGAATGATAAATTTTATTGATGTTGTTTACTAACCTACCAGGAATCCAAAAATGTAGAATATCAATAAAGATATTATCGGCTAACAATGTTTCTCCAAGTTTCATACTTTTATATATGTTATATATCATAGATAATCAACACATACGTGCATATGTGATTGAACTTATTATATTTTTAGTTTAATTAACACTTATAATCACGTCGTTGTCATGAAACCGTTGCACTCAGGTTTGTGTTACAACAATTTAGCTGAACCGTCATGATACGGCCTTGAATCAATGCATCAAAACGAAGACAATTTTGCTGCATTTCCATAATTTTTTTTCTAGTGGTTACAAAGACAGTCATCATATCTTTATATGTTGCGACAGTTGGTAGTAATCGTCGCAATATTCATCAACATAGGGGTGCTTACTAGCAAACCGTCGCAACATGTTCAATTATCGTGACAGTTAATAAAATCATCGTAGCATGGTCCACATCTTCAAACTGCCGCGACAATTGGTGCCAGGGTATGATGTTTTACTTGCAATGTCATACGAGCTGAAAGTATGGATTTAACTACATGTTATTTGTTTAATTTATGTGAGTAAAATTAGAATAATGTTATAATATCATCACTTTTTGTACTAATATATTTTTACTTAAGCCAAATTATATAACATAATCCTTTTAGCAGAAAAATTAATAATGTATAATTGAAATATGCTCTCAAAAGTTCAAAAGAGGGACACATATCTATTTATATCATTTTACTTGATCTTCATTTACGTTAGCGCTACAAAAATTTATGTTTGTAAAATTTTCTACATTGTATTTTTATAAGTTGACTACATCGTAAACTAAGACGGTCTATCTCTATCTTATCCGGACATAACTCGTTGTTATTCTTGGATCATGATTCCCTCATGTCCATACAATAATAGAAGACCCCGATTAATCCTAGGAAAATGACAAAAAATCATAAAGAAAAAAAAGTAAAGAAATAGATTTTCACTTTGATGCTCATGACGAAGTCATCATAATTGTCCATAATTTCATGGACGATTAGGGTTTCATTGACAGATCCCCTGTTGACAATTCTTTTGGTATCAACTTCAAAGTTATAAGATAAATGTCTAACTCACGGTATTTTGGGAAGAAGTTCCAATCATTTGTGATATAATTTGTCATTGACACGTTAATTAAGCCTCACATCCATTAAAAAATCGTGAGTGGTGTAACACATTACTACGTTTGAATCCCGAGGTATTTCTATCTTTAATGTAATTTTTAAAATAAATTCTGAAAATAATTTAGTTTTGAAACTATATTTTAATGGATGAAATTATCACGTTAGAAGGTGTCTTTTGTAATTCTAAAACTAAGGTAGAAATTACCACGTCAGAAGGTGTCTTTTGTAAAGACGACTTCAAGTTGGCAAAAGGCGTCTTTTGCGAAGACGCCTTCAGTGCAGATACCTCCCACATTACAAAAATTATCAACACAATCCCTGCATACAAAAATCATCCATTCTGCAGAACATTTTATAACATTCTCAATGAAACAACATACATTTTTAACAAATTTTATTACTTTACATTTATATTATTCTACAAAAATCCAAATACAAAAAATATAAATCAATCACGTTCCACACGGTGGTCGTCTTCTCATTCTTCTTGGGCGTCTTTCATATGTTTGTAGTTGAGTTACTTGTGAGGATGAATCTTCCTCCATAATAGTTATTGCTACACTTTCTTCCTTTACAATAAGCATCGGGTCTTTCTCCACAATATGTGAGTCTTCTTCATCCACAATAGGAGCATCTTCCACAATAGGCGAATTTCGGGCACGTCTTCTACCTCCTCCTCTAGGAGCACTAGCTCATCCCCCTCTACGCCGTTGAGGTTGATGAAATGGTTCGGAAGTAAAATCAAGTTGAGTCACCGACTCACCTCCAAATGTATAAAAGACTGGCGGCGGCTCGTCTCGAGGCATGTGTGATTGACTTCTTTGAGATGAGTTGTGCACTCCATGCCTTCGGGGCAAAAGAGCTTGATAAGTCAAATTCACTTGTCTTATTGCTTGTGCGGCTGTCTCACACACATTACGTATTCGAGGCATTATCCAAGACAGTTCAGTATCATCAAGTGTCAAATTATTAATATTGTCCAAACTTTCCATCTGCAGAGATAAAAAGACATTATATAAGTTACTTATTAAATGACCATATAAGCCTCATTAATTACATAAATTAATAAAAAAAATTTACCATTAAATCATATAACGCTCCCTGTTGAGTTATGTATCGTCGTGTGATTCTCTGATACCATAACATGTATGAGCTGTCATATCCATGTTCATCCATGTGCCCCTCAGCAATATGTGTCCTACGCTCATCTCATCTCTCAATGTATGTCTGATGTTGGATGCCCCAATTTAGTTCATTTCTCTCACTTAATTCTATGTCATGCAACCGTCTTTCGGTATCACATGACTCGGGCACATGTTGAATCATACCTAATTGTCTTAGAACACAATCCGGTTGATGCCATTCCACTATATGAAAGCAAATGAGGGGAGAGACAGACCGCCATATATCTCCGGGCATGATGCAGTATTCAGGAAATGTATGGATAATATCATTATAAGGTTGCCATATAACCTATAAAAACCATATAACCTATAAAAACCATATTATAAATAATATGACAAAACCCGAGTATTACCTATGTTATAAGTAAAAAACATAATATTACCTGATCTGGAGTTGGTCTATCTAATGCAAATCGATACACTTCAAGAACATGTGTGGAGCTCTCTGTGAGACTAAAAACATCTCTCCATCTATAAGATAAACTGCACGGTTAAATACATGTAAATGATAACATACATATATAATAATCAAATGAGTTGACTTACTGTATACCCAAAGGATGAGGTAGCATTGGAAGTCCATCTTCCCCGACATTATCATGTCTCGCCCGTTGCAACCTCACTGGTGCCAAATGTGAAAATCGGTCCCATGCCCATGATTGCAGTAATACTAGTGGGCCAGCAATATCAGAAGTACTTTTATGGCTGACTTTGCACATCTCCTTATACAACCATGCAAGGCATGCAGTACCCCAACTATACTGACCAGCCTCAGCAAAATCTTTTAGTAAAGGCAAGAACATCAAATTCACCTTAATGTTTGACTTATCACAAAAGAGGGTACCTCCAATAAGTTGTAGAATATATGCATGTGCATAATGTTGCACGTAAAGCTCGTCATCATCATCAAATAATGGGGGGAAATGTGCAGTCAAACACGTCATTAGTAAACGCGATCCCTGTAAATCACGTGGGCCTGGTCGAAATCCTAATAAATCTTCACATATCCTTGGCCAATCTCGATGTGTACTACCCGTTACAGTCATCCCATCAACTGAAAGTCTTAACTGTATTTGCACATCTTGTAGAGTGATAGTATACTCACCACGTGCCATGTGAAATGTATGTGTTTCGGGACGCTATCTCTCCACAAAAGATGTGATCAAGTGTCGGTCGAGGGCGATAAACTCAACCCTCACAACTCCATAAAATCCAGCACGTATCAAATATGGAATAATACGTTTATGGAGGGGCATATTCCGATGAACAACTACAGTGTGTCGGCGTAATGTAAAGCACGAGAATCCTCCTGGTCCCAAACATGTTGGGATCTACGTTGATCCTGTAAATACAACACCGAGCTATCTTGTGGTCCAGGCTCCATGATATCCTGAAAATGAGTGTCGTTCAAAATACAATGATTATATTGTATTACATAAAAATGTACTAAATCAAATATTACATTAAATTACATTAAAAATGTACTAAATCAAATATTACATTGAATTACATTAAAAATGTACTAAGTTAAATATTATGAGTCATTTGAATATTGTCCTCTATTACAAGAAGGACAATTTCGACGGTTATGTCCCTCTTGTCGACAAAGTCCACATTTACTATGAGTACTTGGCTCTCTCCAATCCATCTCATTTCGTATACGGGCCGACTTGGGTCTACCTTTCTCATGCGTCCTAGTTGTATTAGGGTGCACTATTGGAAAGTTAGGAACTTCCCAATAATGTTCATGTGGAAGAGGGCTGAACTATGACTTATAACACTCAGCAAGCCCTGACCAGCGGTAATAATGTTCAATGAATTGAGAATTATCAATACGAGCATGTGCGCACACTGCTCACAAATAGGAACATAGGAGGTCAAATGATTGCAACTTGATGCAAGTACATGTTCGTTCCTTTAAATTCACATCTGTCTGTTTCGTCTTTTGTACATGTGATTCTGATGTTGACTAGTGAGAACCTCGAACCTCTCATTAGCACGGTAAAAAATTGTGATCTCATGTGAACTAGGACGAGTGAGAACCTCGAACACGTTTGTTCCTTTAAATTCACATACTGTTTGTTTCGACAATTAGTGAAGGCGTATTTTGGAAATAAACCTTTTACGTGGCCCATATTTGGACCACGCCACCACGAAGGCGTCTTTTGCAAAGACGCATTCGTCCTAAATGTCCTAAATTTTTAGAATTTATTTCAAAAGCACCATATTTTAATTATTTTTTTCCAAAATTAGGGTACAATACTCAAAAATCCCTTGAATCCCTCTAAATTTCAAACCTTATTACAATGTAATAATGAGTCAGTGACCACCAAATGGAGACTATATTTCATGTGTTAACATCACCCATACTGCTTTCTCCTCTATTTTGTCTTCTACGATGGTAGAAATACGTTACCAGTAGGAAAGGTATAGATACCAAAACCTTAACCACCAAGAAAAGTAAAGGAAATAGCAACCCCCAAAACGATTCAATTCCTTAGCGCCAAACCCAAAATCCCTAAACCCCAAATCAAATCCACCTTGCATCTCTTCCCCAATAAATCTGTCGCGAAATTGAAATCTCCTTCTGCTTCTTAATGTTGTTTCATATCCACCATTCATCCATCTCCAAATGGGGTCGAAATTAATTTCCAGTCCAGATCGACGAACACACCCTTTAGTTTGGTGCTTAGCGATAGTATGCGCGATAGTAGCCATCGGCGTTATAGTTATCGGCATCGCTGTGTTCGTCGGCTACATGGTTGTACATCCAAGAATCCCTTTCATTAGCGTCAAAGATGCACATCTTGACAACATCCAGATCGACATTTCAGGTCTTCTTGCCCTGCAAATTGCGATCGTAATCAGAGCCGAAAACGACAATGAGAAAGCACACGCGAGCTTTTCGGAAACGAGCTTTTTGATTGTGTTTGAAGGGATAGAGATAGCTAAAATGGTGGCTGATCCATTTGAAGTAAACAAGAATAGCTCGAAGGATTTGAATTATTTGGTTCAATCTTCTCCTATACCTTTAAATCCCGTTCAAATGGAACAGGTTGATTTTTCTCTGAAAGAAAATGTTATTGTGTTTGAATTGAAAGGAAGTTCGAGAAGTCGATGGAGAATCGGGTTGTTTGGGTCTGTGAAGTTCTGGTGCCATTTGAATTGTAAGCTTAAGTTTCACCCATCGAATGGAACTTATATCAGCTCGCCATGCACCTCAAGATCCAAATGATGGAGTTATAAGATTTATAGGTTTTTGTTTTGATTAGGGATTGGTTCAAAACTGTGCAAAATTTGAGTCATCCTTACTTCTCTGTTCTCTCATACCGTGTAGAATTGTGTAAATCTTTCTCTGTTGAATGTTTCGGCCTTTTCCGGGAAAAAAATGTGTCGGCCTTTGGGGCAACTAGCAGCCAAAAACAAAAGAAAAATTGCCGCGGAAAGACCTGTGAGAGCAAAAAAAAAAAAATGAATTAGCGACCTTTCTTTTATAATAAAAATATTAAGTTATTTTAAAAATATAAATATTTTATTAGACTCTAATCTAATAATTTGAGATTGAAATTAATATTTACTGATTTATAAATCTATTTTAGGCTAAATTAGGGAGGACACCAAATTCAGCAGAAAAACTTTCAAATAAAAATGCAAACTTAAATTTTTCTCCCATAGGAACTATCAAAATTTGTTTAGAAAAACAATGTCTTAAAATCGATTTTTTTTCCTTTTCACGAACCATTGCGTAAAAATCTCTTAAAAAAAGTTTTGCCATAAATTTGGTGTAGATTTCGAGGTTAGTGTGAAAAGTAACATTATTTTGGGGAGGGGTCAAAATTGAAAAGTAGATGAAAAATAACACCTTTCGAAATTCAAGCAAAACTAAATTTTTGGACGAAATTACCTATTTATCTTTCAATGTGTTGTAATACACTGAGGGTGCGTTTGATATAAAACTGCGAGTAAATGATTTTTAAAATAAGATTATTTTATTTATTACACTTAAAAATGTTATGATTTAATGGTAATAATGTTAAGTTACGTTGTTTATTTTGATGAAATGTGGAAATGAATGTTACAAGTATAATTATAAATTTTTAGTTTTACCCTTAAACTGAATTATGTTTATGTATGACTTGTTAATTAATTTATTTTTCTTCATTGTTTATTACTTAATTTATAATAGAGTAAAATATAATTGTTAATTTATTTCTTTGATAAAATATTTTTTTATTCATTTTACTTACTCGGTTGCTAATTTTTAATGAATAAATTATTACTTTATCATAATGGCTACATTGTAAATTTAGCTAAAAATATTCAGGATAAAATAATTAATTAATACGATACAAATAAAATAATTGTATAAAGGTTTATTCAAGAATAAGAGTGTGGGTACATGATTGTGAGAGAGTAAGATGCCCAGAAAATAAAGATTATTAATTTGTGTAAAAATAATTGAGAATGTTATAATAGAATAGTGAGAATGTGAGTTACTTTTTTTTATTTTGGAGGAATGTTTAAAGAAATGTTGTATATATAATTGTCAGATTCTAATTTTACCCTTGGATCAAAATATATTCATTGATAGTTTATTTATGGAAGATAGTTTGGTAGAAATAAGAAGAAGAAAAATGAGAGATGTTCGATATGGAGATAACTCTCAATTTTGCAGGGTTTAAGATGTTCTCAAAATGAAGACATCTTCACATTCCGGATATTTAAAACCCCAAAAGTTTTCAAACCAAACGACATAATCAATTGTTTCCCCTTAATTTTAGGCATGCCTCATTTCCCCCATACCAAACCCACCTTTAATTTAAAAAAAAAATAGTATTAGGAGTAACTTTCTTAATTCATTTATTATTGTTATACACTTGCCATTTCATTATCGGCTAAGTGTTTTTTATATTTATAGCTTTAGCTTAGCTTGTAAAAACTCTCGGAGAATAGAAAAAATCAAATTTTCTTCCAAATATCTTGAGCTTCAATATGGTATCAGAGCACGAATGTGCTTCCATCTCTGATATTTTATGATCGATTACTTCAGTTTTCTTCTTTGATTTTTTTATCTTCAGCTTCATTACTCTTTTTTGTGTAAGTTTTAGCTTCGATAATGGCGACTGAAGCTACTCCTACTTGGACTCAATCGACTGGTTCTTCAATGAGCAATTCTGCCATTGAAGACGCATCAAGTCCTTACTTTTTACATCATTCTGACAGTTCTGGTATCATCCTCCTTTCACAACCACTTACTGGTGAAAACTACAACTTTTGGAGCCGAGCTATGATGATTGCTTTATCTGTGAAGAACAAACTAGATTCTATCGATGGTTCCATCAGGTACTGGACCCCTCATCGATTCATGGATACGCAATAATAACATTGTCATATCCTGGATTCTCAATTATGTTTCGAAGGAAATTTCTGCGTTTGTGATTTTTTCATGCTAGACTTCGGGGGGAGAAATTTGTATGCAAATTTCAAATGTCCATCTATGGACTAAAACAGGCTTCTAGACAATAGTTCTCTAAGTTTTCAAGCACTCTTATGATTCATGGTTTTTAGCAATGCAAGTCAGGTTATTCCTTGTTTACTAAAGGATATGGTTCTTCTGTTATTGCTCTGTTAGTCTATGTAGATGATATAATCATCACATGAGCTGATATTAAGAACATTGACTTGCTAAAATGATTTCTTCATAATAAATTTAAGTTGAAGGATCTTGGTTCTCTCAAATATTTTCTTGGTCTAGAGCTTGCTAGATCCAAGAAAGAAATAGTTTCCTCACAATTACTTGAAGACACTGGTTTCCTTGCTAGTAAACCAACCGTTTTACCAATGGATCCTAAACTTAAACTAAGTTCCATTAAAAGGGATCTTCTTACTAATCCTATAGTTTACAAAAGACTTATAGGCATACTTCTATACTTGACTATATCTCGGCCAGACATTACATTTGATGCTCAGAAGTTGAGTCAATTTATTTCTCAACCTAGACAGCCACATTTGGATTTGTTCATCATCTTCTTCAATTTATCAAGTCTTCTCCAGGTCAGGGGATTCTATTTTTCATATGATCTAATGTTCAAATTCGAGCATTTATTGATGCTGATTGGGGGGCCTGCCTAGACTCAAAGAAATCTACTACGTGTTTTTGTATCTTTATTGAAGACTCATTAATTTCATGGAAAGCTAAGAAGCGGCCTACCATATCTTATTCTTTAGTTGAGGCTGAATATCAAGCCTTAGCAGCAACCTCTAGTGAGCCTTATTTTATGTGACAATCAAGCAACCATTCACATTGCTTCTAATCCTACATTTCATGAATGCACCAAACATATTGAGATAGATTGTCATTTTGTGCGGGATAAAATCACTGAAGGATTCATCAAACTACTCCTTATCCGGACTCAACACCAACTAGCATATGTGTTCACTAAAGCTCTACCTGCTTCGAGCTTATTTTCTCTATTATCCAAGATGGTTGTGATTGATCTTCACGTCCATCTTGAGGGAGAATATTAGGAGTAACTTTCAGTTATTATTGTTATATACTTTGCCAGTTTATTATTGGTTAAGTGTTTGTTAAATTTATAGTTTTAGCTTAGCTTGTAAAAACTCTCGGAGAATAGAAAAATTCATTTTTTCTTCCAAATATCTTGAGCTTCAATAAATAGCATCAACAAGGATAAATGCTCCATTTTTTCAACAATCGTGAGCACCCCGACGAGATGATTAAATACATATTTGTCTAATATGGTGTAGTTAATGCAACAATTCTATTTTTAGGGATGTTCGAGTGTAAGGGCCGTTTTGGTATTGTCTTGGAAAAATTACAAGATTTATTAGGTTTGGACTTTGGAGTACCATTTTGAAAGAATGACCTCACAATTTTTTTTTGTGTGATTATGGTTGGGGTTCTATTAACTTTTTAAAAAAATTTATTTTTGGATTTATTTTCTTTATTTGTGATAACGTGAGGACAAAATCATAAATGGCTGATTTTTTCACTATTTATGTGGGGGTATTTCTAGCTTTAATGTGATTTTTAAAATAAATTCTGAAAATAATTTAGTTTTGAAACTAATTCCAAAACTACGGTAGGAATGGCTACGTCGGAAGGTGTCTTTATATTAATATACAAAAATCCAAATACAAAAAATATAAATCAATCACGTTCCATACGGTGGTCGTCTTCTCATTTTTCTTGGACGTCTTTCATATGTTTGTAGTTGAGTTACTTGTGATGATGAACATTCCTCCATAATAGCTGCTGCTACACTTTCTTCATCTACAATAAGCAACGGGTCTTCCTCCACAATATGTGGGTCTTCTTCATCTATAATAGGAGCATCTTCCACAATAGATGAGTTTTAGGCATGTCTTCTACCTCCTCCTCCAAGAGCATTAGCTCATCCTCCTCTACGCCATTGAGGTTAATGAAATGGTTTAGAAGTAGAACTAAGTTGAGCCACTGACTCATCTTCATCAGATGGTAGGGGAAAATGTGCAGTCATACATGTCATAAGTAAACGTGATCCTTGTAAATCACGTGGGTCTGGTCGAAATCCTAATAAATCTTCACATATCCTTGGCCAATCTCGATGTGTACTACATGTTACCGCCATCCCATCAACTGGAAGCCCTAACTGTATTTGCACATCTTGTAGAGTGATAGTACACTCACCATGTGGCATATGAAATATGTGTGTTTCAGGATGCCATCTCTCCACAAAAGATGTGATCAAATTTCAATTGAGGGCAATAAACCCAACCCTCGTAACTTCATAAAATCCAGCGCGTACCAAATATGGAATAATACCTCTGTGGAGTGGCATCTTCCGATGAATAACTGCAGTATGTCAGTGACAATGTAAAGCACGAGAATCCTCCTGGTCCAAAACATGTTAGGATTTATGTTGATCCTGTAAATACAACACTGAGTTATCTTGTGGCCCATGCTCCATGATATCCTGAAAATGAGTGTCGTTCGAAATACAATGATTATATTGAATTACATAAAAATGTTCCAAGTCAAATATTACATTGAATTACATAAAAATGTACTAAGTCAAATATTACATTGAATTACGTAAAAATGTACTGAGTCAAATATCACATTGAATTACATTAAAAATACATCTAAAATTGAGAGTTTAAACATCACATAATTGAGAAAATGCATCTAAAATTGAATAATTTCAAAATTTCAAGAACCCAAAACACATGAAAATCTAGGGTTTGAGAGAGATTAAAGAGAGATATTATAAAATTAGACATATATCCATACAACATTCATAAAAAATGAATAATTTCAAGATTTGAAGAATAAATTTAAGATATCAAATGAGTTAGAAATATACATAAGGTTTGAGAAGTCTCTTGCTAGTGATTTGAGAGATTGATAATTTTTTTTTGTGAATGAGAGTGAGATAAGAGTGAGAGGAAGTAATGCCGGTGAAATGACAGTAAAACTTCGGCCACAATCGACGTCGGGGAAGGGAGGTGTTTGTGGCCTGAGGCGTTCTTCTTCGCGGGCTGTGATAAGCTTCTGCTTCCGGTCGCGGGTATTAAAAGGAAAATGTGGAAGGCGTCTTTTGCAAAGACTCCTTTTACGTGGCCCATATTTGGGCCACGCCACCACGGAGGCGTCTTTTGAAAAGACGCCTTCATCCTAAACTACCTTATTTTTTGAATTAGCTTTCAAAAGTATCGTATTTTTTTTTTAAATTACTGTAGAATACTTAAAAATCCATTTATGTGAGGACCACCATACATATTTGCTAAACTAAATTATAAGAATATCATTTAACTACTTTAACGCCCAAAGGGGGCAATCCTTGCAGTTTTTTCTATTGTTTTTGGGTGCCCGAAGTTGATTCTTTCGAGTCACACTCCAATGTCGGAGTCTTTCCAAGGCATTGATGCCGGAAATTTTTTTTCCAACAAATATGTATTAGGGTTCATCAAATACGTATTAGGCGTTCACCAAATATATACCGAGATTCACCAAATACATAAAAATTAATAAATTTTAGAGAGTTCACCAAATACGAAATAAGGTTCACCAAATATGTACAAACTAATCAATCTTTGGAGGGGTTCACCAAATACGCAGTGGTGTTCACCAAATATGTATATGAATTCACCAAATACATAATAGGGTTTACTAAATACGTACAAATTAATAAATCTTAGAGGGATCACCAAATATGTACAGAGATTTACCAAATATGTAATGTTGTTCATCAAATATATATAAATTAATAAAACTTGGATGAGTTCACCAAATACGTAGTGGAGTTCACAAAATATGTAGTGTGGTTCACAAAATACGTCATGAGGTTCACCAAATACATATAATTTAATAAATCTTAGAGGGATTCACCAAATACATAATGGGGTTCACCAATTGCGTACTAGAATTCACCAAATACGTACAAAGTCATTTTCGGTGAACTTCTCTAAGAATTATTAATTTTATACGTATTTAGTGAACCCCACTACGCATTTAGTGAACCCAAGTATATATTTGGTGAACCCCTCCAAGAATTATTAATTCGTACATATTTGGTGAATCACATTATGTATTTGGCAAACTTCACTACGTATTTGATAAATCCCACTACGTATTTAGTGAACTTTTAAAAAAAGAATTTTTAATTTTTGGTGAACCTCTCCAGATTGCCTTCATGAATTTGTCATTTTTACATGAACATGTATTTGTAATTTTTGGTGAACCCCACAAAATTTATCATTTTACACACTATTATGTATTACATTTATCGATTCATATGTCACATGATCATATATGGATTATTCAAATTTTTGAAATATATTGTTGTACTATTAAAAGAGATCGTGATGTAGTCGGTGAATCATATTTATCGGTTTGACGAACACGTATAACCTCCAATGTTAGATTAACCTTTTATTTTATAATTATTATCCCATAACAACGTATCCATGATTATGTTGTCGTGATTTTATGACAAATATCGAGTAAAATAATTTTTCGATATTTGTATATTGCATCTACGCCAAACGTCATCACCACATGGTGAAACGCCATCATCATATGATGAAACACCATTTTTTGTGACCTATACCAGTGGTTTTCATGTCAATAGCGACGGTTTTTGTAAGATATACCGGGCGGTTTATGCCCCAATACCGGCGCTTTCTGGCAATTTTTCTGACTTTTCGGTGGGTTTGTTATTTTTCGACGGTTTACATCAATACAATGGGTTTTTAGACTTTTTACAACAGTTTTCAACAAATTTGATTTTTTAAAATTGACCAGGGTATAGTCGATGACTCGCAAATAAAGTTATCAAGATTCTCGATTTTTCAATGCGAACATTAAGTACCTTCATTTATATTTTAAATCAAATTTGAATTAAGTAATTAATTGTTAAAACAATTGAACACTTATTCATAAACGCATAAGAACATATTCTTGATTATGTTGTTGTGATTTTATTGGATTAAGTAAAGATTCCCGAAATAATTGAACACTTATTCTTAAACTCGTTAAAAGTTATTATTGATAATATTGTTGTACTTTTGTGACAAGTATCGAGAGAGTGTGTTTTCAACATATATAATTATAATCCGTAATATTATGATGTGAGTAACTCCTATTTATCAGTTTTATGATTTAATTTAGAAGCATATAAATATATTTTGTTAAATCTTAGCCAAACGCCGCCAGTGGCATTAGAGGTCCAAATTGGACCAGTTGGACTCCAAACGCCATCCATGAATGGTGAATCACCATTATAGACACTAAAATCATCGCAATTGACACTAAAACCGCCAGTATTGATACTAAAACCATCACTATTGACACAAAAACCGCCCTAATAGACATTAAAACTGCCGTAATTGCCATTAAAATTGGAAAAATTGTCAGAAACCGCAGGTATAGGGGAAAAATCACCGGTAAAGGTCGCAAAAACCACCACTATTGGCACGAAAATCACTACTATTGATAAGAAAACCGCCGGTATAGGTCAAGTATAGTGTATCACAAACAAACAACGTTTGGGAGCCTAAACACCATTAGCAGGCTCTAAACGCCATCAACACATGGCGTTTCACCATGTGTTGGTGGTGTTTCGCCATGTGTTGGTGGCGTTTCACCATGTTGTGATGACGTTTTACCATGTGGTGATGTCGTTTGGCCTAGATGCAAATACAAATATGGAGAATATGTTTTTTTTTAATTTGGTGAATATTTACATTTAGAGAAAGAGTCTTCTAAAGGTATTCACCCCCAACCTTGGGGTTATACATGTTTGTTAAATAATGAAAAATTATTTGAGGGGTTCACCAAAATATTATTTGGCTAAGTGACAAAATATGGCGGTACATAAAAACTGATAAATAGGATTTACCGGCCATCATAACATCACAACATAATTATATATGGTGAAAACACGTCTTGCACAAAAGTACAATAACATTATCAATGATAACTTTTGACGAGTTTTATGAATAAGTGTTCAATTTCTTCGAGAATCTTTACTTAATCCAATAAAATCACAACAACACACTCAAGAATATGTTCTTATGCATTTATGAATAGGTGTTCAATTATTTTAACAATTAATTACTTAATTTAAATCTAATTAAAAATATAAGTGAAGGTACTTAATGTTCTTATTGAAAAATCAAGAATCTTGATAACTTTGTTTGCGATTCATCCAGTATGCCATGATCAACTTTAGAAAATTGAGTTTGTTGAAAAGTCACTGTAAAGGTCCGAAAAACCATTGTATCGATGCAAAACCACCGAAAAACAACAAAACCGCCGTAAATTTGAAAAATCGCCAGAAACCGCCGGTATTGATTGTAAAAACTGCAGCTATAGGTTAGAAAACTGCCGATATCAGTTAAAGTAACTGCGCCGGTACAAAGGGAACCTTGAGGGGGTTCACCAAAAATTAAAAAAAAATTAGAAGTTCACCAAATACGTAGTTGGGTATACCAAATACATATTGAGGTTCACCAAATACGTATAAATTAATAATTTTTCGAAGGGTTCACCAAATATATAACGGGTTTCACCAAATACGAACATGAGTTCACGAAATACGTATAAATTAATAATTTTTCAAGGGGTTCACCAAATATATAACGGGTTTCACCAAATACGAACATGGGTTCACCAAATACGTATAAAATTAATAATTCTTTGAGGGGTTCACTAAAAGTGACTTTGTATATATTTGGTGAACCCCAATACGCTATTGGTGAACCATAGTAAATATTTAATGAATCCCTTAAAGAATTATTAATTTATACGTATTTGGTGAATCTCATTACGTATTTGGTGAGCCCCACTACATATTTGGTGAACTCATATATATATTTGGTGAACTCTAGTACATATTTGGTGAACGCCTTCAAGAATTATTAATTTATATGTATTTGGTGAATGTTACGTATTCGGTGAACCCCACTACGTATTTGGCTAGCCCCACCACGTATTTGGTGAACCCCTCTAAGATTTATTAATTTATATGTATTTGGTGAGCCACATTACATATTTGGTGAACCCATGTACATATTTGGTGAACACCAATACGTATTTGGTGAACCCCTCCAAAAAATATTATTTGGTGAACTTCTAGTACGTATTTGGTGAACCAAAAAAAAATTGCCAGCATCAATGCTGGGGAAAAATCCCTATCATTGTAAAATTTTTTATTCTTTTTCTAATTTAAGCTACTTTTTGTGTTTGGTAAATTTGACTCACCAAAAAATATATTATAATCTATACTTTTCAGCAGTTGTTTCCAAAAGTTGTAGAAGGCTAGCCTTTAAAGCTGATTCCCATAAAATATGTCAGGTTTTAAATGACCATTGCTGCCTGTGATAGGAGTCTGAGCCGTGTCTCATTCTCAATGTTGCCGATCATCCTCTCAGACGAGCTACTAATCATCGTCTTAGTAAGCTATCTCACTAATTGGCTAATCAGATGCGAGCTCATCCTCAGGGGATTCCTCTTTTTACTCTATAGTCTATGGAGTATTAACAGTCATTTCTAGCTATTGTTCCCCTCCCAATTGTAGATTTTTACGCGTTACTCACCTGTCCACCAACGGAAACATCAATTCTCGCCCTACTTACATGTGTTAAGCATGCCGTCAGCGTCCATCCTAAACCAGAATCGAACTTTATATGAGATTCATAGTTGCGCTTATAGCTTCATTGTTCATAGACAAAGGCCGATTTAGAAATGTCTTTTATTCCAAGGCATAACTTGTATCTATTTACGTCATATTCGCTTGGAGTTCACTCCTAGAAATATAGCAATTCGTACACCCTCACGTCAATCCCGCGAACCTCTTATCTATTCTCATTCGATCACGGTGGGGGAGCAAGTAATAATAGAAAAACTCACATTGAGTTTAAAGATAATCTGGCTCGAACTGATGATTTACACCTCGTCAAGGTGATAAATTCCCATATTGTCCTTACAATATTATTACTAACCCAACTTATCCATATTTTTTTAATCTTTATTTCATAGTCATAAAAAGGTACTTGAACTCTTCAAGTACTCAACATTCATTTTCTCTTATTTTTTGGGATGTAAAAAAGGCTCAAGTAGTTATAAAAAACTACTTAAAAGGTTCAATTAATCATTAAAAATATCTTTATACCTTCAAGTAATACACAGTGTTTGGATTACTGATTGAACAGACAAAAAATAACTACTTAAAGAGTTCAAGTAGTCATAAATAACTACTTGAACCCTTCAAGTAGTCATAAATAACTACTTGAACCCTTCAAGTAGTCCTATGGTATATGAGTAATTGACTGAAAAACAACTACTTCAATCTTCAAGTAGTCATAAACAATTACTTGAAGGGTTCAAATAGTCATAAATAACTATCTGAACCCTTTAAGTAGTCATCTGGTGTATGAGTGCTGACTGAAAAAAATAACTACTTGAAAGGTTCAAGTAATCATAAAAAATTATTTGAAGCCTTCAAGTAGAAGAAGAAGTTTCGTTGAAAAAGAATGAATAACAAAAGGTTGTTAAATTAATTTGACATATGCATTATGAAAAAAAAGAAATGCTAAGAAAAAGAAAGATTATAAGCGGTGATGTGAAGTTACTAGACTAAAAATATAAAATTCATTGTTTTTAAAAATGTATAAAATTTCTTAGCCAAATAATATAGTTTTTCAAATCACCCTAATAATTATGCACTTGTGTGGTTGGCAAACGGGGCGTCGATTTGGGGATTTTTTAGTATTCTACGGTAATTTTGGAAAAAATTAAAATACAGTACTTTTGAAACTAATTCAAAAAATAAGGTAGTTTAGGACATGTAGGATGAAGATGTCTTTTGCAAAGACGCCTTCGTGGTGACATTGTCCAAATATGGGCCATGTAAAATGCGTCTTTCCAAAAGACTCCTTCACTAATTGTCGAATGCGTCTTTGCGAAAGATGCCTTCACTAATAGTCGAAGGCATCTTTTGTAAAGACGTCTTCCACATTTTCCTTTTTAATACCCGCGACCTCGAAAGAACACGTCTCAGCCCGCGAAGAAAAACCTCAGCCCGCGAACGCTTTCCTTCCCCGCCGCCGGTCGCCGTCGATTGTGGCTGAAGTTTTACTGTCATTTCATCGGCATTACATCCTCTTACTCTTATCTCACTCTCATTCACAAAAAAAATTCTCAATTTCTCAAATCACTAGCAAGAACTTCTCAAACCCTATGTATATTTCTAACTCCTTTGATCTCTTAAACTTGTTCTTCAAATTTTGAAATTATTCATTTTTTATGAATTTTGTATGGATATATGTCATCAATTTTGTAATATCTCTCTTTAATCTCTCTCAAACCCTAGATTTTCATGTGTTTTGGGTTCTTGAAATCTTGAAATTATTCAATTTTAGATGCATTTTATGTTTAAACTCTTAATTTGTAAGATTTAATTTATGAATGGGTTGATATATATGAAATTATAGTTATTAACTTTGAATTTGTAGAACTTGTAGATTAATTTGTAGAATTTATAAATCTAATTCTGAAATTGTTGTGTATTGTTTAGTAGGTTGACAAATGGGGAAAGACCTATAGTAGTTTTATGTTACATGAATGGTAATGTCGTAATCGGTGCAAATGGAGTTTCTTATGATCAACCTTCAATGAGGGGAATTGTTATTCATAAGAAGATTACTTTTAACGAGCTATATAATACTTTATGTGAAGCCTTGTCAATTGACCGTCTACATTGAAACTTGGACATAGTTTATCGTTACCCACTTACTCTTGGTGCTGAGTCATTTAACTATGTGGAATTTCCGATACGGAATGATAACGATGCTCATATGATGTTTACTACCGTGCTTCAAATTCTTCCAGCAAATACAATTGAGTTATATTTAACAAAAAATGCTAGAGATGTAGGAGGTCATAGCATAAACTTGTATAGTGACAATATGTGTGGTGGAGTTGAGGTACACGATAGTGCAACAATTTATGCTCCATTCCATTACAATGGTATGTATTCTACAATGCAAGAAAATATACCTAGTAGTAGTTGTTTGCCACATGAAGATGCAGATGCCCATGACGTTCATATGAATCCATCTAGCCCTCCACATAGCTTCTTCTTGGTAGAGTTTGAGGAGATAAATGCTTGTAATGTTATTGATGAAGATGATGATCAAGTTGAAGAGGATGATGTTGTGAACCCCTCAACTGAAATACTCCAGCATGAACCCTCTTCACCATTCCTTACTCAGTTGGATTGGGATGCCGTGAATGCAAAACTAGATCAGATACTCATCCAACGTACTGAGATATGGAATAAAACAAATGAATTATACAATGGTTTATGTTTTGAAAGTAAGGCAGACCTTAAATATGCTTTAAAAAGATACTCGATACTCAGACATCAACATTTTAGTGTGGTAGAGTCATTGCCAAACCTTTGGGTTATAAAATGTAAGAAGTTTAATGAAGGTTGTCAATGGAAAGTGCATGCGTGTCGTTGAAAATCACATAATATATTTGAAATAACTCAATACATTAGACCTCACACATGCGTCTATCCAAGATTATCATAAGATCATTCACAGTTGGATCTCAACATTGATTGCGCGAGAGTTGCGGGGTGTCGTGAAACAGGATCCAACTACATCTATTGCAGTACTTCATCAGATGGTGAAAAATAAATTTGGATATGATGTGCATTATAGAAAGGTATGAGAAGCTAAACAAAGAGTAATTGTTAAAGTGTTTAGTGATTGAGATCAAATTTACCAACAATTACCAATATTGTTGAATATGCTTATGAAGTCGAATCCTGGGACTGTAGTTCAATGGAAAACACATAACATCGGTGAACCGGGTAATGTGACATTTGGATATGTGTTCTGGTCTTTTGCTGCTGCTATAGAATGATTCAAATATTGTAGACCAGTCATTCAAATTGATGACACATTTTTATACGGCAAGTATAAGCACAAATTGTTGATTGCCACGTCGGTTGATTCAAACGAATGTATTTTTCTAATTGCTAATGCTATAGTTGATGAGGAAACCATAGATAGTTGGTCATGGTTTTTGTATTGCTTGAGACGTTACGTTACGCAGAGGGAGGGACTCGTGTTAATATCTGACTGACATGCTGGTATAAAAGCTGCAACACATAATCAGCAACTTGGGTGGTCAGAACCATTAGGCCATCATCGATATTGTTTGAGGCATGTTGTGATTAACTTTAATGAGGATACAAGAACAAGGCTATAAAGATTTAGTATTTAGAGCGGGAATGCAATATCAGCAAAGAAAGTTTGAACTCTGCATGGATGAAATGAAGAAAATAAATAGTCGGTGTGTGCACTTCTCTGATAATATTGAAAAGGAAATATGGACTCTAGCATTCGATGGTGGATACTGATATAGTTGGATGACAACAAACGTTGCAGAATCCTTTAACGGTGCACTAAATGGAGCTCACATGTTGCAAGTTACGGCTTTGGTTGAGCTTACATTTTATTGCAGTGTGAATTGGTTTGAAAAGCGGAGAAGTGAAGCTGAATATGCCTTACTACGAGGTGAAATGTTTACTTCTCATGCTGTTGAGAAGATGAAAACTTGGGAAGCCAGGGCTAGTTCACATGAGATCACAAATTTTGACCGTGCTAATGTGAGGTTCAGTTTCTCACTGGTCAACATCAGAATCTCATGTACAAAGGTCGAAACAGACAGTATGTGAATTTAAAGGAACATACATATACGTGCAACAAGTTGCAATCATTTGACCTCCCATGTTCCAATTTGTTAGCAGTGTGCGCACATGCTCATATTGATAGTTCTCAATTCATTGAACATATTACCGCTGGCCAGAGCTTGCTGAGTGTTATAAGCCACAGTTCAACCCTCTTTCCACATGAACATTATTGGGAAGTTCCTAACTTTCCAATAGTGCACCCTGATACAACTAGAGCGCGAGAGAAAGGTAGACTCAAGTCGGCCCGTATACGAAATGAGATGGATTGGAGAGAGCCAAGTACTCGTAGTAAATGTGGGCTTTGTCAACAAAAGGGACATAACCGTCGAAATTGTCCTTCTCGTAATGGAGGACAATCTTCAAATGACTCATTTTGACTTAGTTTTTATGTAATTCAATGTAATATTTGACTTAGTACATTTTTATGTAATTCGATGTAATATTTGACTTAGTACATTTTTATGTAATTCAATATACTCATTGTATTTTTAACGACACTCATTTTCAGGATATGATGGAGCCTGGACTACAAGATAGCTCAATGTTGTATTTACAAGATCAACATAGAGCCCAACATATTTGGGACTAGGAGGATTCTCGTGCTTCAACGTGTGCCTGAGCCATGTGATACCAAAAGACGGTTGCATGACATAGACTTAAGGGGAAAAACGAACTAAATTAGGGCATCCAACATCAGGCATACATTGAGAGATTGGATGAGCGTAAGACACACATCGCTGAGGGGCACGTGGATGAACATGGATATGACAGCTCATACATGTTATTGTATCAGAGAATCACACGGCGATACATAACTCAACAAGGAGCGTTATATGATTTAATGGTAATTTTTTTATTAATTTATGTAATTAACGAGGCTTATATGGTCATTTAATAAGTAACTTATATAATATCTTTTTATCTATGCAGACAGAGAGTTTGGACAATATTAAAAATTTGACACTTGATGATGCTGAGCCATCTTGGATAATGCCTCGAATCCGTAATTTGTGTGAGACAGCCACACAAACAGTGAGACAAGCGGATGCGGCTTATCAAGCTTCTTTGTCCCGAAGGCATGGAGTGCACAACTCATCTCAAATAAGTCGACAAGAATCACGCATGCCTCGAGACGAGCCATACCTGCCGCCGGTCTGTTATACATTTGGAGGTGAGTTGGCGACTCAACTTGGTTCTACTTCCGAACCATTTCATCAACCTCAACGGTGTAGAGGAGGACGAGCTAGTGCTCTTGGATGAGGAGGTAGAAGACGTGCCCGAAACTCGCCTATTGTGGAAGACGCTCCTATTGTAGATGAAGAAGACCCACATATTGTGGAGGAAGAGCCGCTACTTATTGTAGAGGAAGAAAGTGTAGCAGCAGCTATTATGCAGGAATGTCCATCCTCACAAGTAACTCAACTACAAACATATGAAAGACGCCTAAGAAGAATGAGGAGACGACCACCGTGTGGAACGTGATTAATTTATTTTTTGTATTTGGATTTTTGTAGAATAATATAAATGTAAAGTAATAAAATTTGTTAAAAATATATGCTGTTTCATTGAGAATGTTAAAAATTTATGTTGTTTCATTGAGAATGTTATAAAATGTTTTACATAATAGATGATTTTTGTATGCAAAGTTGTGTTGATAATTTTTGTAATGTGAGAAGTATCTGTATTGAAGACGTCTTTTGCGAAAACGCCTTTTGCCAACTTAAAGTCGTTTTTACAAAAAACGCTTTCTAATGTGACACCTTGTACCGTAATTTTAAAATTAATTTCAAAATTAAATTATTTTCAGAATTTATTTTAATTATTACATTAAAGCCAGAAATTCCCTTTGATTTGGCAAGAAAAACGAGATGGCTGATGAAGGTTACTGCAAGTACAAGTGCGATAATCCGACGGAGACACTTCAATGGATCAACGCCATTGTCGACTTTATTAGACCGTATTCTTTCTTGATCAATGCTCACGTCGTCAATTTTTTCAAGGTTTACTTCTTTACTTTGTCCTCTCATTCGGGACCAAATTTTATTTTCGAGTCAAGTTTTAGTTTCTAACTGCGTCTTTCTTGCACTGTCTGTTGATCAAAGCTAAAAAAGAAACTTTTGAGGCTGGAGTCGAAATTTTAATTATGCATTTTGTCTTCTTCATGAACTGGCCGATAATGGGTAGTTACTTAAACTCTCTATTAGTCATATTTCTTTAACTCTATTGCTTTTCCTCTCAGGATAGACTGTGGGAAGCTATTGATAAGCAATGGATGGAGTGCTTGCGTAAAGCACCTTTGGAAAATCTTCTCCAACTACCCTCTGGAGTCGTTCAGGTACTTGTATATTTTCAATTTCATGTCTACCGAAAGACTGATAAGATTTTACTGCCAGATTATACTTAAAACTATTTTAGTTTCCTCATTGGCTACGATAGTGTCTTTTGTGCGGTTGTCTACCAGAGTAGATAGGAATTGTAGCAACTGCTTATTACTGCTTTCTGTGTGAATTTATAAATGATTTTTGTTTATTGTAGTTTTCTGAATATACAATTCTCTTATACGGTGACTTTTGCATAGTTCTTACCTTCTTCCGTTACGTTTTGAGCGATATTGTCTTCGTACTGCAAATTACATATTTTTGTGGTACATTTTATACTCATAATTTATTTTCACAGGATAGCTGGCCTGAATCTTTAAAAAAATTCATCCTTACATCAAGGTCTCTTGTCTTTCCCCGAGAACAAGCAGACTTGCAGAAGGTATGAGATTAATTCACCATACAGACATACCGTGCAAAACTACTCTTTTGGTATTTCTACTGTTAGAAAAAGTACTATTTTAAATATATTTGCATCAAAGTCCCACTAAGCTTCTAGCACTGTACAAGACAGTGGCCCATCATTTCTTGTACTTTTACTACCGCAAATTACGGCTAACTAATTGTTTTATGTACTTTATAACATCATATTACAGCTAACAATGTTTTTGGTTAGTCTTGTTCGTATATTACATAATGTTCCTTATAAAGATTGAATTCACTTGCTAAAATTTTTGGAAGTATTTATAGACTAAAGATACCGATAAAAAAGTATTTATAGGCTAAAGATAAAAATGGCTAAGAGTATGGTGGTTGTAACTTTTTCTATCCAATGTGATCCAAAAATTAGCTGTTGTTGTTGGTTATAAGGTGGGTGAATGTCCATCAAAGTTCTTAGGTCTTCTGTTTGGTGGTAATCCTAATTCGTTTGCATTTTGGAGTTTTCTTTTAGAATCAGTTAAAAACTCGTATAGAGAAGTGGAAGAAAAGCGTTTTTTTGGAAGGGGGACTTTTAATACAATCTATTCTCAACGGTATGCCTACGTTTTTCGTTTTGATAAGAAACATGACTATTTCCTTACTATTTCTTTGGGAGGGCAGTGATGAAGGTAAATGAGATACTTAGTTAGTTGGGAGGTTGTTGGTAGATCTAAAGACTTGGAGGCCTAGGTATTTGAAATTTGTTGATTAGAAATAGAGGCTTATTAGGATGGCTTTTGGAGATTCCATTTGGAAAGGTCTCATATGTGGGTTTTAGTTATTAGAAGTATTCATGGTGTTCAAAATAATGGTTAGGATTCCAATTTAGTGTTCTTGGTTGTTCTAGAAGTCCTTGGAAATTCATTTCTCTCGGGCTTGATTCTTTTGATTGTGTTTTACCCAAGTTAGGTCATGGATCCTGATTCCGATTTGGGGAAGATGTCTGAAATTGTTCTCTTATGTCTTTGTTTCCATGTCTATATAACCTTTCCACAGATAGTAATACAAAGGTTAGAACTTTGTTCCTTTTACTTTTTTTTTCCTGAATCTATTATTTATAAGAAATTTCAATGATATTTATCTCGATGACTATATTCTTCTCTCAAAATTTGATAGAAGGTGTTCGGTATAATCTTGACTCTTTGGATTCTTGGGTTTTAGATTGTGATAATTCTGGATTATTTTTGGTGTAAATCATTTCTCATTCGTTTAGTGAAAATTCACTGTCTATGAGTTCTAGTTTTCTTAAGTTATTGGTTAAAAGGAAGGTAAATTCTGTTGATACGCTTCAAAGAAAACATCCTTATATGTGTTTGCGTCCTTTTTGGTTTGATTTGTTCAAGAATGAGGAAGAAAATGGTGAGAATTTGTTTATTCAATGCACAATGGCTCTCAAAATCTAGTATATATTTTTGGAGATGCTTGATATATAGTGGGTGTTACTTGATATTGCTTTGCTACTTCTTGGTATTTTTTTTTTCTGAGAGGAAGTCTAATAAAAGGAAATAAAAGTTTGGTTTTGTGTTTTGGTGGCTATTCTTTGTACTGCTTGGGTGGAGGCACAATAGATTGATTTTTGAAGATAAAGAGTAAGACTTTGAGACTGTATGGCCGGGGATTTTCTTTTTAGCATCTTTATGTGCTTCAAAATCCAAACTCTTGAAGTCTTGCTTTTTATATTCTTTTTTGTATTCGTGGCCTAGTGATTGGTCTTAGATTTGGTATTTCTTCTCTCTTTTATATCTTGTTCGGAGGATATCTTGTATAGGATGGACAATGTGTTTAACAAATATTTCTTGGTGGGTGGAGATGGCTATCACATAAAAAGATTTGATATTATGGAAGGCTATTTTTGTCTTGTAACTGTTCCATACGTGTTCAAACTTTTACATGGAGAAAATATGATGATCTACTTTAATCCTTCTGTTAGTATTTAAGGGAAAGTTCTTTCGTTTCAGATATTACCCGGTTTGTGCATGACTTCACTTGATAGTGTTCTTGCTCAAGGCATGAATCAGAAGAAAAAACATGAAGTATGTTTTGTCAGTTTTAATTTATGTTATTTTGTCCCAATGTGTTTTTACCTTTTCTCATACAAACATAATTTGGAAGTTGGGATCCCAAGAAAAGTTTAGATTTTTTTGTGTGGCATGTCGTTTTACAAAAGGAGAATACTTGTGATCTTCGACAGCGGAAGAATCCCTAGGCATGCTTCTCTCCTAACTACTACATTCTATGTACAAGTGATGTGAAATCATTAGATCACTTGTTCCTTCATTGTGGCATTCTGTTATCGTTAGCTAGTATGGCAGGCTGAAAACCACTGGGATTCTAGGGTTGGTGGTTAAAGGGTCTCATAGAAGTATGGAAATTCATATCTCATGGTATCGTTTTCTTTTCTTCTTTGTGCAATCATGCTGGAAATAGTGATAGGATTACATTTTGGAAGATACATAGATTAATGACTCTCTTGCCTATGATTTCATAGCTTATACTGTTTATCTCTAGCTAGCTCATAGCGAACCCATCTTCCACTTTTTACATTCTTCAGACTCACTTGCATCTTGGAATCCTTCTTTTTGTAGGAATCTCAATGAGATGGAAGTTTTATAGCTTCCCTCGTTGTTGCCTTTTTTGGAAGGGGTGTCCCTTCGCTTATCCATCCCTGATTCCCTTGCAAATTCTATTTGAGGGTGTTAACATCTAGATCTGACTCTCCCTTGGCAGGCACTTCCAAAACAATTTGGAAGGTGAAAGTTTACAGGAAGATCCTTTTCTTTGCTCGGTTCCTTGCCCATAGACGGGTCAACACTCACGATATGGTGCAAACGAGATTCCATTATTTGGCTACTTCTCCTCATATAGGCATTATGTGTGGTCGAGCAGGGAAAGATATTGATCATCTCTTTCTCCACTGCCCTACAACATCTGATCTTTAGGAAAGGTTGCTGGGGACTTTGGTATATCTTGGCGTCGCCTTCCATGGCGTGAGCAAAGCTGAGCTTGGATTACCTTTTCTTGTTCATTTGGAAAGAAAGATATAGGTTTTTTTTAAGATACTTCAGAGGATATTGACTCTATTGGGCCTAATATTTGTTATCTCTCTTTGGGCTTCTCTTGCATAAATTTTTTATGGCATTCCTCTTTCTCGATCCTTGTAAGTTGGGAAGCTATTTGAAAAGTTCATAGGTTTGTTGGGTAACTTGTGGGATTAATTGTCTTTGACCCCTTGTAAATCATTTTCTTAATGCAAACCTCTTTTCTGCTTCCTATAAAGAACTCCATATTCATCCCTTTGGATGAGGGACTAAGAAAAGGAAGTTGATGTTATGGAGGAGGAGGAGTTCAATTTTGGCTATCCTATGGGTTTTATAGTCCTAGCGGAACTCCAGAAATTTATGGGATTCACAAGGACTTAATTTCTTGGAGAATGTCAAGATCAGTATCAAGATTAAGAGACGATGAGGTAAGGTTGGGAGTACCTTCTTCACGTTCAGATGATTGTCCTTGATAGAGAGGGATAAAATCCTCCTGTCTGTCTTTTCTTTGTAGTTGATAAGAAGTTCATCCCCATTTCGTATATAGGATGAGGAGTTGTTTCATTCCAGACTCTTGTTCACTGGTTGGTTCAATAATTTCTACTCCCTCACCATTTTCAGCATCCACAGTTTGTTCTATGAGTGGTTGAGAAGAGGAATGAGTATCTACCAGTTCTCTCCCATTCAAGATCAGTGTGCGGAACATATGTTGGTTCTAAAAGAAATCACTTCCATGGTAGCGAACATTTTTATGGTTAGAGGATGATATCATTTATACTCCTTTTGAGCTTGAGAATATGGTAAGAAAAGACATTTGAGAGGTCCATGTTCAAGTTTAGATCAAGTTAGGGATTAAGAATAAGCGGGGTGTTAAGATCCTTTTGCATGAGCCGGATTAAATTCATCAAGGATTTAAATCTACAAAAGATAAGAAAGTGAATAGTGAAGGATTAGACCAAATAACAAGCGATTGAATGATTCCGCATCTTTTATACATAATATGCACCAGTTACAGGAGAAGAATGTCCGTTGTATTCCCTCTCTGCAGAAGATCACAAGTATGCACCATTAATGGGAGACACCTATGAGGAAGCTAAAAAGTAAATACTAGACCAAATAGGTTGAAGATCTTCGAGAACATCTTCAAAGTAGAGCCAACATGGCTGAAGACAAATTACATCTTGTTTTTTTCCTTGACGGTTACCCATTAAAACTTCCTTGGGCACTGATTTACATTGTAGTTTATAGTATGAATATCGTGATGTGTTCCTTATCATAAAACATAACTAGAGTGAAATAAAAGGAGTTTTAACACAAGTTTGAGGACTTTGAATCCATTTGGGGGCCAATAATTTTTCTTGTTGAAAGTTCGTAAGCATCTTATTTCCTTTCAAATTATGAGAAGTTGTAGAGATGTTTGGTTATATTTATTTCCTTTTACGAGTTGCTCACTTGGGAGGCATTTTCTCTCACATTTTTACTATATACTTTCATACTTAAATATTTCTTTTTTTTTCTTGTTAAAAAAAGAACAGGTCGAAGTCCTTTCTGCTGTAGTCAGTTTGATTGCTAATAGCATGGAAACTCATACTATAGTTGATGTTGGTGCTGGCCAGGTATGCTTTTCACATTCTACTTTCATCATCATTTGTAGAAAGTTTAATCTTAGACTACTTCCTAGGTTCTCATTAATATTCGCACACTTCAATAAAAAGCATTTTATACATTTGAGCCACGCCCAAAACAATTTTATACATTTTGTATTCATGTTGACTCAAAATCATAATTACTTCCTCTCTGCTGCTCTTTATTCATCTCTTTTTCTCTGTGGTGTGTGTGTGTGTGTGTCTGTCCCAGGACCACAATCTCCACTCTCAATGTGGTGATTGATGACCAAAAAACTTAGCGGAGCTCGTAAGAGTTGACTGCTCAGCTTAATTATTGCTTTGGTTGAAGTTATATTAATGAAAAGCAGAAACTAGTGAAAAACTAGAAAGCCTGGAAGAGGAATGAGATTAGTAAGAATAACTTATGCTGATGGTTTAGTAACTAGAAAACTATGACAAATTCGTCTCTAGCCAAATTACGTACAAGATGACATGAAGTTTGATGGTTGTGGTGAGTAGAGAGAATATTCTGATGAGTAAGCTTTGATTTCGAACAAAGTTTCTCTCTCATTTGAAGTATAATCTCATGTTGGAATAACTGGAAATAGTTTATTGTTTCTCTATGAAAACAAAGAAGAAAAATAAAATTCTCTAATAATAATTTTATCGAGTACGATTAACCCTAATATATACAAGTTTTACTACCTAAAATATAGACCTAAGAATCTGGAAAGATAACCAGTAATCAGGAAACAAATCGGGAAAAATATCTGCTACAAATCTGAAAAGAATAAACAGAAAAATAAATACCTAAACTAACTCCTAAAAGACTGGAACACCATAACAAACGAGATATTGCTGTCAACAGCTGTCAACACTCCCCCTCAAGCTGACAAATAGATGTTTGTTATTCCCAGCTTGTCTACTAGCACTTCAAAGCTCGGTTTAGGCAGCCCTTTTGTTAGCACATCTGCTACTTGCTGTTTTGTAGGCACATAGGTCATGCAAATTACACCCTCTTCTATCTGCTCCTTGATAAATTGTCTATCAACTTCAACGTGTTTTGTTCGATCATGATGTACTGGATTGTACGCAATGCTTATTGCGGCTTTATTGTCACAATATAACTTCATAGGATACATACTACACACTTTTAATTTTTCCATTAGTCTCTTTAACCATATTAGTTCACAAGTCCCTTGCGCAAGAGCTCTAAACTCTGCCTCTGTGTTGCTTCGGGCCACAACTGATTGTTTCTTGCTTCTCCAAGTAACTATGTTTCTCCAAACCTTTGTACAAAAACCAGACGTGGATCTTCTGTCCTCAACAGAACCTACCCATTCTGCATTTGTAAAAGCCTCTACATTTTTAATCTCATTTTTCTCAAAGAACAAGCCTTTACCAGGTGTAGTTTTTAAATACCTCAAGATTCGATAAACTGCTTCAAGATGTTCTTCAAATGGATAGTGCGTGTACTGGCTCATTGCACTAACTGCGAATGCAATATCAGGTCTCGTGTGAGACAAATATATCAGTCTGCCCACCAGTCGCTGATATCTCCCCCTATCCACTGGAATTCTGTCGATAGCTCTTCCAAACTTCATGCTCAGATCTATGGGTGTTTCGGCTGGCTTGCAGCCAAGCATTCCTGTTTCTTTTAACATGTCTAATGTGTATTTCCTTTGGGAAATCAGAATACCCCTCTTGCTTCTTGCCACTTCCATCCCTAAGAAATATCTGAGTTGTCCGAGGTCTTTGATTTCGAATTCCCTTCCAAGGACCTTCTTTAACCGCTCCATTTCTTCTATATCATCTCCGGTTAATATGATGTCATCTACATACACTATCAAGATAGTCTTTTTTCCATTCTGAGAGTGTTTGAAAAAAAGAGTATGATCTGTTTGGCCCTGATTGTACCCTTGTCTTTTTACTGATTTGTAAAACGATCAAACCAAGTCCTTGGCGATTGCTTTAAGCCGTAGAGGGACTTTTTCAACTTACACACTTTCCTATCACCATTTGCTTCTTCAAAACTAGGGGGCAAATCCATATATACTTCCTCTTCAAGCTCTCCATTAAGGAAAGCATTCTTGACATCCATCTGATGTAGAGGCCAATCAAGATTTGCTGTTAGAGATAGTAACACCCTTACAGTATTTAACTTTGCAATTGGAGCAAACATATCGGTGTAATCTACCCCAAAAGTCTGTGTAAACCCTTTGCAACCAGTCTGGCCTTGTACCTTTCGATTGCACTATCTGAGTTATACTTTATGGTAAACACCCATTTGCATCCTACAGAAGTCTTCCCTTTTGGTAACTCCACAACATCCCAAATTCCATTAATTTTTGAGGTTCTCATTTCTTCAAGTACATCAGCCTTCCATTCTGGTCTTTCAAGAGCTTTTTGAATATTTTTTGGAACTTCATTCTTTTCAATTTTTTCTGTCAAAGCTCTAAATGCTGGTGACAATCGGCTGTGAAGATAAATAGTTAGATAAAGGATGTTGTGTACATGCTCTTACACCTTTTCTGAGAGCTATTGGAATGTCAAGGTCTATAGGCTTAGTATCTACTGATGGCAGGCTTGAAGTATCAACAATAATCAGCTGTTTCAGTTTCAGATTGAGTATTTACCCGTGGATTGGACTCTTGGCAACGCGGCTGGTGCATGAAAGGCTGTACTTCTTGAGACTGTTTGTTTCTTCGGGAATAAACATGAAGTTCTATTGTTGTTGACTAGGCCTTTGTGAATCTCCCCCTGTTTCTAAATCAATTTCTGTTGGTGACATAATTGGAGAATTTGTGTTTGGTGGTGGTTCTTGTAGGGTGGAAACAACTAGAAGAGGAATAGAGAAATCCCAAAGCCTATCTTCACCTAATGTCTCCCCCTGAAGATTGGGTTTTGGGCAGAAAGGTTGGTCTTAGAAAAAAGAGACGTTTAAGGTGACAAACAATTTTTAGTGGCTGGACAGTAGAATTTATACCACTTCTGATTTGGAGAATACCCTACAAAGATGCACTTTATGGCTCTAGGATCTAATTTACCTTGATTCTGGCTGATATTATGGACAAATGAAGTGCACCCAAAGGTTTTGAGTGGCAAGGAAGTGATCAACCGAGTTTGTGGATATGACTCGAGTAAGATGTTTAAAGGTGATTTGTATTAAAGAACTCTAGACGGAAGTCTATTTATCAAGTAAGATGCAGTTAGAATAGCCTCACCCCAAAAATGTTTAGGAACATGAGTAGTGAACATGATAGCACGAGCAACTTCCAACAGATGGCGATTTTTGCGTTCTGCAATACCATCTTGTTGAGGGGTTTTGACACATGAACTTTGATGGAAAATCCCATTTTCATTGAGATAGTTACCAAGAATTGAATTAAAATATTCTTGGCCATTATCTGTTCTGAAAACTTGTATTTGTGCGTGAAATTGAGTTTTTACCATTTTTTGGAATCGTTGAAAAATTGAGCAGCATCAGATTTTTCTTTTAAAAGGTAAACCCAACACGCCCGTGAGTGATCATCAATAAATGTTATGAACCATTTGGTTCCTGAAATGTTATTAACCTTTGAGGGACCCCAAATATCACCATGGATCAATGAAAACGGTTTAGATGACTTATTTGGCTGACTTGGATAAGGGACACAGATGTATTTGGCAAACATACAGATTTCACAGCGGAATGAATTAACATCTTTATTCTTAAACAGAGAAGGAAACAATGTTTTTAAGTAAGAAAAACTAGGACGACCTAGCCTATTATGCCATAACATAATTTCACTAGAGACATGGAGAGATTCACTACTTAAAGCCAAAAGGAGCTTTATGTTTATTAACTTGTTGATCGTCTTCAAGGTAGTACATACCTTCATGCTCTTTAGCATTGTCAATTGTCCTCCCCTAAAACAAATCATGAAACTCACAATATGAAGGATAGAACTTAGCCACACAATTTAGATCTTTTGTCAATTTGCTAATAAACTCTAGATTACATGTTAAATTTGGAACTTGAAGTACAGACTTTAGTGTCATATTAGAAACTTTAATAGAGCCTTTTCTAGCAATAGATGATAGAGATCCATCAGCTATACGAATTTTCAAATTTCTAGGGCATAGAGTGTATGTAGAAAACCACTTATGACATCCAGTCATATGATCACAAGCCCCTGAGTCTATGATCCAAGGGTCATTAACACCAGATTTTGCACTTAAAGTAGAGAGATAATTACCTTTCTGCGCTATAGAGCAGTTTGTGATAGAATTTAACATACTTGATTGAGAAACTTGGTATTGAGAGAGAAGAGCTTGTAGTTGTTCAAGCTGTCCCTTACTGAAAATTGATCTTCCTGGTTTGTCTTCCTCTGAAATAGCTTGAAAAGCTCTGCTTTGTTCACCTGGTTTGCGTGCTTCCAATTTGCTGGTTTTCCATGTATCTTCCAACATGTCTCTTTAGTATGATACAGGCGTTGACAATGATCACACCAAGCTCGGTCATTCTTCCGATTTCCACGTTCTCCATAACCAGTAGAGTCATACTTTATAGAGACAAGAGCAGAATTTTGGGATAAATTGTCTGAGACAGATTCTTTAGCTCCTCCTAACATGACCCGTTTTTGGCTTTCTTCCCTTCTCACTTCTGCAAAGGCCTCTCTAATGTTTGGAAAAGGTTTAGTTCTAAGCACCCTACCTCGAACTTCATCTAACTCTTTAATCCATGAAGAAAGTCAAATACCCTTTCTTTTTCAAGCATCTGCTTATATTTCACACTGTCCTCCGCACAATGCCAATCTGTATCACAAAACATATCCATCTCCCGCCACAACTCTGTCAGAGTATTAAAATATTGTGTTACTGAAATGTTACCTTGTTTTGTGTTTCTTAGGGAAGATTTGATCTCAAAGAACTGGGCTGAGTTTTCCAAATCTGAGTACATTTCCTAGACCACCACATTCATTTCTTGCATGCCCTCATTGTAAAATATTGTGGTGAAGAGTTGAGATGTTTGCTCAAGGTCCAAATATTGTGGTGAAGAAGTATGGTGGATACAATATTAATGGATTTGTTTTTCGTACAAAGGAAAGTGATAGCCTTCGTAAGTCTCAAAATAGTAGAGTCGTGGTAACATCAGAGATGGCAAGTTATGCAAATGTAGGAGATGGAGAGATGGCTTATTATGGCATTCTTCAAGATATCATTGGGATGAATTATTACGAGAAATTCATAGTGATTTTTTATTCAAATGTGATTGGATTGACCCTACTAAGGGTATTGGAGTAAAGACTGATCGATATGGGTTTACACTTGTTAATTTTTCGCGTTTGACCCATACCGGAGAGCATTTGAAGCATATCTCCTTTGCTGTTTTGTAGAATAAATAGGTTCGGCCGATCTTAGGTTCCATGGAATTAACTAACCATGCCATAACCATAGAATTTTCTGCTTCCCAAGTCGCATAGCCTGCTTCTCTTTCCTTTGGAGCCTTTGTTGTAGCTGTCAGGTAACTAAGTCTGCCTCTACCTCGAATCACCGGCACAACCGATTGAGGCCATTCTAGAAAATTTTCACCATTGAGTTTGTGCTAAGTTATTTGAAGAGAATGAGAATCATTGGAACCCCGAGCAATAGATGATGACACTTTTTTAGATGATTCCGATGAACCATCTCGGGTTGCCCTGCCGGCATGGCCGTTTCAGCCATTAAAGAAAAAAAATAAGAGAGACTACTTTGATACCATGAAAACAGAGAAGAAAATAAAATTCGCTGACAATAATTTTATTGAGTACGATTAACCTTAATATATACAGGTTTTACTACCTAAAATATAGACCTAAGAATCTGGAATGATAACCTGGAATCAGGAAACAAATCTGGAAAAATATATGCTACAAATCTGGAAAGAATAAACAGAAAAATAAATCCCTAAACTAACTCCTAAAAAACTGGAACACCATAACAAATGAGATATTGCTGTCAACAACTGTCAACACTCTATACTAGTTAAATTGCTTCCTTGTTGACTTCAAATCCAGTGTTTATTATTATCTTACATGCAATAATCATTTCCTGCTTCTTGGTTGTCTCGTGTCGATGATTATTAACCCGCTTGTGCCTGATAGATGAGTTTGGCCCTTGGAGGGTTCTGGTACTTTCACCTGTAAATTGCTTATTTCCCACCTCATTTCTTATCATCACAACCCTATCTATCCTAGAGGGTCGAGGCTTCCTCCTCTTCATCTTCTTTGAAAATCAAAATCCCTAAAAAGTTCAGTTCTTTTCTTGGAGTATTGGCCATCGTAAGATCAACACTTCTGACATGGTTTAGAAATGACATCCTAACATGGCTTTACTCCCAGGTTTCCGTGTTTTTTGTGGCAAGAACAGTGAGGATATGAACCACATGTTTATCCACTGCTCCTTATGATGGCCTAAGTTGATGATTAAGTTTGATATCATTTGGGTTTTCTAGAAACAAGTGGATAAACTTTTTAGTGAAGTGTTTCTTTTGAAGTGGCCAAGGAAGTTGAAGATTCTGTGGTATACAGGAGTTATGGCAATCCTTTGGGGCGCTTGGTCAGAACGTTATAAGAGAATCTTTGAAGACGTTTCAACGGATATTGAACTCTTGTGGGATAAGATTCTTTTTTGGGTTTCTTTGTGGGTGTCTAACTCTAAGTGTTTTAAGGATGTTCCTTTATTTTTGATTAACTCTGATTGGTTGGCTCTTTGTATAGATTGACTCTATCTTTTGGTTTTGGCTAGGATGGCTTATCCTCTGAACTTTAGTTTGTATCTACCTTTTTATTAATACATTTTTTGTTTCCTATAAAAAAAAATCATTTCCTGCTTGGCTTTTTGTATAGGAAACTGAAAAGGAAACTATCCTCCATTTATGTTGGTGTAAACTTGTCTGCTTCATCTAAAGCTTCTGTTTTGCTGATTCCATATTTTAGTTCGCTTAATTCATTTGTGAATAAATGGAAGAATTTTTGCAGTATTTTGGGTCCTTTGGCTTGAGAGAAATGGAAGAATTTTTGAAGACACGGTCGCTGATGAATCTACTTTATGGGAAAATTATTCTTTTGGTTTCTTCTTGGTCGTCAAAGTCGAAATTTTTTAAAGATACCCCTTGGTCTTCTTTTTTTGATAATTGGAATTTGTTATGGATGTAGTTGTGTGTAATTTTGGATTTCAGTGTCTGTTTTGTTCTTGTTCCGTTTAGTTTTCAGTTTTTGGTGGATTACTCATCCTCCAAATCTTGCTCTTGTACTCTTTTTTTAATTATTAATATATATTTTCTGTTTCCTATAAAAAAAATCTTCTTTTAGGGTTATCTCGCACAAGTGCTCTCCTTTAACTACAACCACTCAGTTCTTGCAATTGATGCTTCTTCTCATCATGGAAGCGTGACGGATGCTCGTGCAGAACGAATCAAGAAACATTACCTGGCCAAGATTCGTAAATCTAGGTAAGGAATGTACAAATATGCACACAAACACCCTCTTTGCTATGAATCCTTTTCTAATGAGTTGAGTTTGGCTACTGCTCTTGAAACAAAGAAGTATAGTTATATGGACCTCAATTTGGGTTGTTCTTAGTAGTTTTTAATTAGAAAGTAATAAGAAGACAAGATCTATGATGATAGTATTGGGGAAGGAAAACATGTTTGTTGAAGCAATTACGCGAATGAGTTCATGTGGATGGATGAATGGTATTCGAGACAAAGCAGAAGAAGTCCAGCTGAATCAATGGTCCTTCTTAGATAGTAAGCAACTACCCGTGTCCTCTAGGATTAATAAGGATGATGCATTCATGTTGTTTCACCATATTTTGTGAGCATTCTTGGAGTGGAATCGAGAGGCTAGGAATGAGTAGCGTGGTAGTTACTGAAACGTGATGGTCTTATTACACCAAGAGTTTCTTATATGTTGGCTACAACAGATACTAATCCTTCAAAGTCTGTTAATGATTCTCTTCCTCAAGAAGGTTTTGACTAGGTCGGAGAGTTGATCCCCGTTCCCACAAGCATGCACATTTTGCACATATGTTTAGTGAGGCATATTGTTTAACGAGCTGTGGTGTTAGTTTCCCATAATTGTTGTGAATGGAGGGTCTCCTCTACATCTTTGGGATTATAAAATCGTTTGGCCTGGCGGTGATAAGTGTGAGGCACTTTTGTAGGTTGACAAAGCTACTTGGAATCTTCAGGATTTTAGTTGTGTGAGGTTGTTGGTCAGAAATAGATTCGAGACTTCACAATTTTACAAAATTATGATGGGCGTGCCTTTTACTTAAGAAAGTCTTTCAACTGTTTATTTCATATTTTTCCTTAACTTCTGCCAGATCAGAAGACTGTAGTTTGAATTTGCCTAAGACAGTCACGTGCCGTGTGATGTCTATAGACATGTTGAAAGCTTTGCTTAATATGTCATTACAAGAAGCTTCAGAAAACTCAAGCATGATTGGTCATGGTCAATCATATTCATACGGGACAAATTTAAAGTCTTTGTGTAGCACCAATGGAGAAACATCACTGCTCCTTGTTGGCCTTCATGCTTGTGGAGATCTATCACCAACAATACTGCGGTGAGAAAAGTTTGGTTTGGAGCTTGTCCTTTCAAATATATTTTTCTGGTGTAATGTCATTTACTAGAATTACGTTTTATATAGTGTCTTTGTATTAGTATATGATGTCTTTATTCAATGCATTATTGATTTTTTTTTCTCTTTTACATGGATTAATTCAAGTTTCCATTTTTGAAATGAATATTAATAGTTTTCATGAGTTTCTTAAAGGTCTATCTCATTGGTATTTTGTCTATATTACAGTTCCTTACTTGATTGGAAGAACATATGAACTCCCATGTGTTAGGCGATCAACAACACTTTCAGTAAAGTGCCAAGCTTTTAGAATCTCTTTAGCAGTATATAGGTGGCTTAAGATGCCGAAGCGAGTGGCGAATAACAGTAATATGTTGAGCAAATTGATGTGTGGAGAATAGATCATACCACATCAATTTTTGTGAAATTTCACGTTTGTGGTATTTGGTATTTCCAAAGGCAAGAACACTTTGTTCTCCTAGAATGGCCCCGAAGACGTTTGGTAGGATGTAGCTTGTGATTTGCTCATTGGAAGAGGAAATTTAAATAGCAGAATACAGAAGAAGAGCAAACCGTGTACAATAATTCTTGGAAGTCTTTGTTAACTGGTACTCTAAATGCAAATATTAAAAACATTCCTTTTATCAGTAAACTAAGAACGCATTATGCAAAAAGTTCTTAGAATCAGAGAAGAATACAGCTTTAAGAACCCCTTAAAGAGAAGAAAGCAAGGATTCAACCCAGGACTTTTCTACAACTAAAATCTCATGCCAATCTACCAAAATTCTAAGGAGACTAAAAATAACTTTACAAGGAGTAATTTCTAGTCCTTAAAAAATTTTAGAAATTGTCTCTCCAAATGGATCCTAAAAAGAGTCAATAGAATAATATCTCTACTTTGAATCTAGACAACAGCCTCTTGCTGGGCACAGAATAAACCCCAACGCGTTGCTCAACAGAACCCTTAAAAACATTGTTAGGGGTCATGTGGTGCTAGAAAAGCCACGACACATCATTTCAGGCAAATTGTTGAGGCTGGTGCTTCTTAGACGTGTAGTTTAGGATCAAAGTTTGTGTTGATTCTTCTTGTGCATGTGTAATAGGCATTTTTGTATAATCTCTAATTGAGGACTTCTAGGCGTAAGGTTCAATAACCTTTCAAAACACTGGATCTAGCTTCCAGTGTTTTGAAGAGTCTTGACTGTTTAATATAAACTATATTTTCAATTTCCTTTTAAGTGTTTGATTCAAAGGCATACACTTTTCTCCTTGGCGGGGTTCAGGACCTTCTTGGAGTGCAAAGAAGTTAAAGCTGTCATTAGCGTTGGCTGCTGCTACAACTTGTTATCTGAAAAAGAATTTGATGGTATTGGTTCTCAGTCTGGTTTTCCAATGAGCCATGGTGTTAAATCTATTGGCTTATCACTTGGAAAAAGTGCACGAGATCTTGCTTGTCAAGTATGTTTTTTTTTCTACACGTTCATTTTCATTTAATTCAATTTGTTTTAGAGAGCGTTCCATCTATTTTATGTGGATATTTTATTAGTTAACCAAAGTGCTGAGATTTTGGAGGGTTTGAAAGAGGTGAAAAAATACCAACATGTCAAGTGGAATTAGGAGGTCAGAGACTAAGGCAATCTAGTAAAACTTGTTAGCTAGGAATAAAGCCTCGTTTGTGAATGAGCATGATCTGTTTCTTATTAACGAAAAGAGCATGATTTATGGTGATTTTATGAGCTGTTTGACTTGAGAATTAGAGAGTAGGTATGGAGTCCTTCTCAATGAGTAGGATTTTACATTTGTGGATCTATTCCTTTCGATGTCAGTGGAAGTTCATTTTTTCAATGTCATTGGAAGTTAATTTCCTAACTTTTATCTTGGGTAAGTCAAAATTGGAGGGGAGAAATGGGACTTCCATCCGTTTTTTGGAGTATATTTCAGTTGAAAATTTTATTTCTATGTGTACCCTCACCTTATCCTTAAAAGCTTTATTTCCCCTACGCCAAGACCAAGCGAGAACTTGCATCTTTTTTTTTTGGGAGAATTATGGCTTAAAAGGACTAATAACGAGTTTCAAGCAAAGTTGAAGAAATGATTTGCTTCTAATGAATCATTTTGAGTCATTATTGGCTTCTGATAAAGCCATAGAAACAACACACTGTTTTGAAAACCTTTTTTTCCATCATTCAAAGTTATTTCGAGTAACAAATTTCGGAAGTTGGAGCAAGGAGGAGAAGCAACAGAATCAGCAAATGCTCTGTGCCTCACCTATTCATGTACTCCTTTCCCTTTGGCCAACACATCCTCTTTCCTGCTTCATCACAGAATAGTATACTCTTACATATATATATATTTTCCATTGTTGTATTGGATTGTAGTTGATTTCCTAGAATTAGCTGGTTAGTTCGTGTAATTCTTTCCGGCTTTAGAGCCCTATTGTCTACTTGTAGTTTGATGAAAGATTTATGTTTCTCATAAAAAAAGTTTCTGTACAATGCTTATACCTGATCAATGCACAAACACAAAACAACCAAATATCTAGAGTGGAAGAGATCCCAAGATGATAGTATTTAGATATTGAGCTTTTAGAGTATCAAAAGGAGTAGCAAAGTTAAGAATTATTGTTGGCAGTCTATTTATAAGATGTACACAATCACTACATCCTCTCCCAGTCGTGTTTAGGGACTTTTCTGTAAGCATGACGGCTCTAGCAACCTCAAGAAGATGCCTATTCCTTCATTCAGCTATCCCATTTTGTTAGTGAGCATCAAAGCAAGAGGATTGATTGATAATGCCATTGTCATGAATATAGGATCCAAGTGTTTATTGAAATAGTCCCCCCATTATCAGAACGTCAAATTGAATTTGCAAAATTCCCTCAGATTTCCTCAAATATACTAAGAGTAGCTATCTCTATCTAGAACGCTTTCTTTATTAAGTGAAGTTCTTTGACAAAGATCCATTATCTTATATATGTAGATTGTGAGGTCTATCCTTGTAGTGTAGTTTAGTACCTGCAGAATTTGTTGAAGATATTTTGTGTGCTATAATTGTTTCATGGTTCTTTAAACTTTATCAGCTGATTTCTAGTTATGATTATTTATGTTGAAAGAGTGCGGAGAGATGGAAGAGTCTAAAGGAAGATGCCAGCCTTCTAAATTTTGAGTTGCATGCCCTCCGTGCTGCTTTCCAAATGGTACATTTTGTAATCATCATCTCATTTATCATGTAAGAAACTGCTGAAGTTTGAATGTGCACGTCGGTCAATGAAATACATTTCTCATAAACTCTCTCTCTCTCTCTCTCTCTCTCTCTCTCTCTCTCTCTCTCTTCCCCCCATCATTGATGGTTTTAATTAATTAATTGTTTTGTTTAGTACTTGAGTTAAAAACGATTAGACCCTCCAAATTTGACTCGTTTTCAGTTTGATCTTCATAGATTTGATTTTGTCAATTTGGTCTGAACATTATGAAATTAAATGCAATTCAAACCCTATGTTTTCCATTAAGTTCAGCCGTCAGCATGTGATCTTGCAGTTGTGGAAAAACAGTTGAACGGGGAATGTAGCGTTGTTTTGAGTTTGCACAGCTGGTTTTCAGCACATGCAAGTCATCTTCTTTAGAACTGAAAATGACATATTTCTTGGAAGCTTTGAATTGCAGTTAATTTCAAGATGCAGAGATTTTAAAAGTATGAAGACCAAATTGACAAATTTGACCAAGATTGGAGGGTATTTTTACCTTTTCTTCTATAAGAGAAAATTACATTAAAAAGTGAATCGTTTTGTTTATTTATGCACATCCCAACCATTATAGTAAGATGGCACCGCTGCAAATATATTAGAAGTTTTACTTTCCCCTGAAGCAGGGAAAGGATTTGTGGGACAGAACCTCCTCCTTTTGCATAATTTCTTGTGTTTTGTGATCAATTGTAAGACTTGGTACATGCCCTCTGTGGATTTTCTTTTTTTCCAATGGAACATACTTTTAATAGTAAAAGAAAGTAAGAAAGAAGAACAACATATAGAACAGAGCTGTGGCTGAATAGGGAATTGATCATCGAATTGATTGTCATGTCTCATCTTTTACCTCCCTTTCTCCCTCCCAAATGGAGAAAAGAAACGGAAAAAGATAGAGCCTTCTCAACGCTTATTTTTGGTGGAACTGTTTGAGCAATTGGTTAATTACTACTGTAGTAAATGATTTAATAGTTATGCCCGGGGTTTCCATGATTATTCACTCATTATATTCCACAGTATTTCATCATACATGACTAATATAGATATGGACATGCAATAGTTTTGTCTCTATATTACAAGATTGAGAATATTTGGGCCAGAATCAAATAAAAAACTCATTGGCGCCAAGCGTGAGGGAATGCTAAAACGTTTTTTTATTCGGGACTGCGAGAGTTGTTTGTTTCAATCTCCATCCTTCTGCCTATAGTAGGTATTGGTTTAACTATTTGTCTAATATATCCATATAAATTCCTTCTTGATTGAATTCATTGAAAGGAATTTCTATGAATTTCGTCCGTTTGATCAAGATTATTAGTATCTTTGGTATTAATATAAGTATCGCTATTGCTCAAGTAATAAGATGTTTTTTGTTAGTAGCTCATTGGTTCACAGTCAATAACAGATTCACCATCTAAAGTAACGATGAGTTGCATTTATATATCCTAGAAAATGAATTTGTAATGATAAGATATCATGATTGGGACAAGTGCCTCCTCTGAAAAATGACATGAGTTAAGACAAGTCAAGTTTATGAACTTAATGATATTGATTTCATTATTGATACTTCTGCAAAAGTACTTTTGGGTTGATGATTTCAGTCTTGTGGTGCAACATGTAGTACTTGTTATGAACACAAGTCGGTTGAATTTTACACTATGAAATGGACGTGTATCTGGTTGTGCTTCTGCATTATATGTTGATTAATGATATTGCATGCTTTTATTTATTTGACATTTCTTCAATGTGCTTGGAGGATCTCAATTCTCGATTTTTATAAAGCTTCATAATTTTCTTTTTATTTCTTAATTTTATTGTCCTTTTTGTTTCACTGAGGACTCTACTGACTTATTTTGCTTTGCGCCCTTTCTTTGTCTTTGTCGAACTGCATTTGTGGAAACTCGGGGGTAGTCTCAATCATGCCTCATTCTATCACATCTTTTTTTTTTGCTATACTCTTGTTTTGGTGCATTTGGAGGCAGAGGAATGCTAGGGTGTTCATCTCCCTCCCTCCCCCCNTTTTCCCCCCCCCCCCCCCCCCCCCCCCCTCTCTCTCTCAGTATTCCTGTTCCTTTCAGTTTCAGACATGTTGTTTGGAATGTTATACCTGTACTCTTGTTTTGGTGCATTTGGAGGCAGAGGAATGCTAGGGCGTTCACCTCCCTCCCTCCCTCACACACACACACACACACACACACACACACACACACACACACACACACTATTCCCGTTCTTTTCAGTTTCAGACATGTTGTTTGGAATGTTATTCCTATACTCTTGTTTTGGTGCATTTGGAGGCAGAGGAATGCGGGTGTCTCTCCTTCCCTCCCTCAGTATTCCTGTTCCTTTCGGTTCACACATGCTGTGCATAGTTGGGCAGATTCTCTTAAACACAATGCTATAGGGATATTTGTCTCTAGTTATTACCCCTTGCATGATTTATCTGAGAGAAACTTTTAGTGATTAAAATTTCCATTTGAAGGTGATGCGTAAATGTCATAGTTCTTTTGTTATTTTTATTTCCTAAATATATATTTTCATTCAGGTTCTTTCTAAGTATTATCCAGAGGTTATGGCAGCATGCCCGTCAATTGGGCGTCAAGGGAAGGCTTTGCGTCGTCGGCAGCAGAAGAGTACAGTAAAGTCCAGGCTGCATCACAAAGTTGATCAACCAGTATCCGAAACAGGTATATTAATATCTGATTCAAATGTTCCATATTCAAAGGGTTATCCTAGAAAATGCTGCTATTCTCTAAACCACAATGTGAGAGTAAAGGGTGAAAATATGAATGGAGTGGGATGGGAGTTAGTCATACAATTATGCACAAAGCTTCAAATGCAATGTAATTGTTACAAGGTTATAAAATACTTTTGGCTTCTAAAGACTTAACAACTTGATTGCTTAAAAACATGCTGCAGTTTTGAAGTCCGAGTTGGCCCCAAACAGCACTCCCTGTTCCTGTGTAATTGCTTCCAGGAGTGAAAATTGCGGAGGGGCAAAATGTTTTGGAAGATATTCGGTTTTTGAAAAGTTCAGTCAATCAGGGCTGAATCGCCTTGGCCTCGAGCCGTTGCAGGATACAGATTTCCGTGGTATATGGAAGGAAACTGAACCATTCACTGTAAGTTATCCTCATCAAGTATATGTGCTTTTGATTGTACATTTTATGAGAAATATGTAGTCATTCAATACATCATTAATGGAAACTAATAATCATTTGTTCTGGAAACCATTTTCAAAAAGTTTTTTCAGAAACAATTATCTAGCATCCCATTTATCGAGGTACTAATTAAATTGTATTTTCGTACAGGAACTTGTAGGGCTTTTCTGGTCTCTTCGAGCTGTTTTGGGGCCTGTTTTAGAAACTTGTCTTCTTCTTGACAGATTATTGTTCCTCCAGGAGCATTCTTCAATGGAAGCAGTTATGCTTCCTATTTTTGATCCAGAATTGTCTCCCAGGAATGTGGTCATAATTGCTCAGAAAAATGATACATATGAAAACATAGACTGAGATAATAAAGGGAGGTATTCTCTGTCACCATTTTGCTTGTAGCAGTTAATGTTCTCTTTTTTTGTCTTGTCATTATTATCTTTGAATGATTTGCGTCAGTCAATTTTTCGGTGCAAATAAATGGTAGGCTTATGGGTAGATACAATGCTTCATGCGGACTTAGACGAGGGGATTGTAAGGAGGTGTGCTGGTTTCAAATTTTATAATATTTAGAAGATGTGCTATTTTTTGTCCCTAGTAATGAATGATTTTTTTTTTTTAAAGATGATTGGCACTGTTAGATTTGTGATTTTTTTATTGAAGAAAATAAACATTTCAGAGAGATTGATTGCAGGAATAAATGGTAAATGGTAAGTCGTTAGATTGGTGTGTGGATTCTGAGATTTTGAATCCTGTTGTGGAAAAGTTAAAGAAAGATTGGACAGTTGGAAGAAAGATTGCGTCTCAATAGGGAACATATTACTTTGATTTATTCGACTGTGTAGATCGTTCCTCTTTAATATTTTGTCCATTTCTCATGTCCTAAAACTGTGGCAGCTGAGAAATTCATGAAAATTTTCTTGTGTAAGAATTTGGTGGTTTATGAATTGAAAGTTTGCTATCATGGAAGAATTGTAGAAAAAAGACTTTTGTGATTTCCGTCGAGTATATATTAGATTAGTCCTAGTGGCTTGGATTCTAATCTAGTGGTGAATGGCTCTTTTCAATTGATCTTCAAACCTTTCCTAATTGTTTCTCTGAAATTTGCGATGATTCTCATATTTGCTTGTTGGAAAATAGTTGGGCTGGACCCGTGGGTACATTTATTTTGCAAATTGTTCTCAGAAGTTCCTTCTCTTGATCATAATGCTACCGTTTGCAATGATATTTTTGGTGTCTATGGACGGAGCGTAATGGGAGGAGTTTTGATGGCTTGTCTGGGGATGTGTTTTCTCTGTGGGATAAGATTCATTTTTTGGTTTCTCTTCCTCTTCTAAAGCGTTCAAGAACATTCCTTTGTTTTTTTATTAACACTGACTGGATACGTTTGTACAGGATGACCTGCTTGTTTTGTTTTGACATTCAGTTGGATTGCTTATCCTCCGAATTCTTGTAACTTTCTTTAGTTCCAGTATTGGAATTGTTGTTAGAAGCAATTTTGATTTAATGATCAAGATCTTCATTAGATATGACTTTTAAGTTTTACCCTACAACTTAACCATGAGATCTTTGAGTAGGTAAGCGTAGACCTAGCTCTTGTTTTCCTGTGTGGCTGTGCCTCTGGCTTTATTACTATTATTTGTTTTTGTACTCTTAGGGGCTGTCCCTTGTATACTTGTATCTTTCTGGTTTTTAATACATTATTACATACTCAGAAAAAGACTTTAGTCCAGTTGAGATACATTGAGGATTACTCATACTCTTTTGTACACTTTCGCATATTAACAAAATTTTAATGTTTATCAGCATTGTTAACATCTCGAGATTAGTCGGCTTCCTCCTGATCAAGCTGATTCTTTGTTTTTGGATAATTTGGGAAATAAGCTGCCTCCTAATCAAGCTGATTCTTTGTTTTTGGATAATTTGGGAAATAAGCTGAAAGGTTCATTTTTTTTACGTGGAAATGAATAGAGTACCCATTTAGTAATAAAGATGATTAATAATATCAATTTAAGATTAACAGTCAACAATGAACTGTTTAAAATAATGGGCAAAATGCAGTTTTGATCCTCCAAGTTTTACACTGATGCCATTTTAAGTCTAATTCTCCTGATCAAGTACTCATAATTTGAAGTGTTGCAATCAAGTCTTTCGGTTTTTTATGTCCTTGATGAACCGAAGCACACCTTGTTATTAATTATAAATGTCTAGATTATGAACAACGGATTTCAAGATTTGAGGTTTAATGTAATGACTTTATTGCATATTCGACTTATTTGAGAACTTGATTGGGAAAGTTAGGTCTACAAAGACCCAATGAGAATCAGAGTAAATTTAGGAGACCAAACATGAACTTCTCCATAAAATAATAACAAAACAACCTTATCTGACAACACAACAGAACTCACTGAAACGACATTAGTCTTCTAATGATTTATTTTCCTTACTCTTTTCTTAAATGATGTTGTCAAACTGTTATAAGTGGTTTCATGATAATCTTTTGGCTGCTGGCATGTTCTGTTTCGATTTTTCACCTCTTTCTTCTCCTTAGTTGGACAGGTTCACTTCCTTGTATTCAATCATAATTATTTTGAGTGGAAATGAGCAAAATTAGTCGAACGTATAATTGTGAGTTTTTATTTTTTTAAAGTAGGATTGGCATGGGTAGATTTGTGATTTTTTATTGAAGAAGATAAATGTTTCAGAGAGATTAATTGCAGGAATAAATGGTAAATGATAAGTCGTTAGATTGGTGTGTGGAGTCTGAGATTTTGAATCCTGTTGTGGAAAAGGTTAAGAAAGATTGGACATCCTAAAATTTGGCTGAGTGGTTATACACGCGTGCGCGTACACATAAGAAATCTGATTGTAGCAGCCTTGCTGCTTTTATGTGATTGACTTCATCTTAGTATCAAATTTTTGAACAGTGTTTACACTGTTTAAATGAATAGTATTAATTGCCAACCTTGTGTGCTGGTGCAGGCTGCTAAACTTTATACTTCCCAGTGCAAGATGAATTGATACTAGAACCTAACCAAAAAAAGGAAACAAAAGGTCAAATAAGATAACTGGTGCTAGCACAGAGTTCTGATTGATACAATCGCTCTTTTCTACTTCAATGTTTGTTAACTCACTTATTATGTTATTGGAATCATCATATTATTAATTTATTTAGTGGTTATTGATTTGAATCAAAGTCTATTTTGGAGGGATATTCTGGTATATATCTCTTAAGAGAAATATGCAAGCTCTTCCAAAACAGTCTACTTAATAACAGAGTCCTTGCTGGCATGCTTGAAGGAGACATATTTGTGTTCATTCTGCGTCCTTATCTTTGATTCATTCTCAGAATTTTAGTTCCAATGAATATCCCATTTGGTGCCTTAAGATATTAGTTATTTACTGTAGTCTTTGACTGCTCACCATGATTAGGAGCCTTACTGTTTCTATTATTCAAATTGACAGAACTTCTTGGAAGAATTTGTGGTTAGCATTTGAAGGACAAAGTAAGATATGCAGTCTAGAAGAATGATGATGACTTAGCACAAAGTTCACACGGCTTGCTATCTGATTCCAATCAGGTAAGCTAGCAGAACCCAGAAAAAATGATTTACTAACAGGTGGCTTTACTCAGAGACGGACACTTGTTCGGTTTTGAATGATTTTTGTCTTCTTAGCACACCCATTTTCTTGTCATTTCTTTGTGGTGATGAGATTTTCACTGTTTTAAGCAAAAGACAAAGAAAGAGATGAAGCATCATTATCACTATAAAGAGAGCTTAAATTATATTTGAGGACTATGACAGTCAAAAGAAACACTATCTGCTTTGGATTAGTTTTGATGCTTGAAATTGAAATGCTCTCATTTTCATGACTTTATCAAATTGGCTTTATTATTATTTGAGTGAAAATGGACCTTTTTGGAAAGCTAACTATTTTTGTTAGGGATAATGTATTCAAAGCTTTGAATTTATTTGGGATATAGGATTATGTTCTTATCATCATCAAACTTATTGCACACAACTTTATAGAAAGGAGTTGTGATGTTGATTGAATTGTGTAGATAAGAAATTTTTAGTTTTTTTTTCCTTCTCAGATTGTGGTAAACTAGAGTTGATGTTGGTGTAATTTGCGCTATCGTTTTTAATTGGAGAAGTCCTAACAAGAATAAGTTGAAACTAATATATCGTTCTTGAACTCCCTTACTAAGAATAACTACGATCTCGCAATTTTCTACTTGAACTTTCTAGTGTGCGACTACGGCTTTTTTTAGTTGAAAAGTAAATATATTTCAATCAAAGAAATACAATTACACAATTAGGATTCTGCAAGGACAAATAAAAAAATCGTAGACAATTTGTCCATTTACCTTCATCGGGGTCGTCTAGATCGAAAAAGATGATTTAGATGGGGGCAACCGTTCCGCATCGAATAAAGTGAATGACTGAGGGTTTTGGTTTGAGATTCATCATCGTGTAATCTCCTTTACATTTGACTCCAAGATGGGATTTCCCAAATAAAATGAGAAGAGTTACTGAAAATGACAATCACTCATAGAAACGAAAAAGAAACTTGAAGAGTACGAGTGTTGAAAAAAAACCATTTCAAATTAATTCTCAATGTCTAGGAACCTCCTAAATTGCAGTTTATTTTCGATTTACAAAGACATGTTGGATGAATGATCTGATGTACATGATTGATAAATTCCAAATTCAATTAATCCTTGTAATTAATTAAGAAATAAACATAAGAAATTGTGGGTCACTTAATTAGTCCTTTTATGAAAATCTAACTGCACAAAATTTGGTTGTCCGATTGGTAGATTGTCTCTACGTGAATTATAGTAAACTAAATTCAATTTGTAATTACGTGAGAGAAAAAAAATGCTAAATTTATCATCTTAACCAATAGCATTAACCAAGGACCAAATAATTATGAATATTTGTGAAAAGTGAATAATGATGTAATAACTTCTATTCGTGTAAAGAATGTAATAAGCTTTACACATTTTTTTATGAATAATAATAATATTTGACATTATTAGTGACTTAATTTTTTAACGTAATTCAATTATAGTAAATGGTCATGGTCTTACCTGATTATTGGTCTCACTCAATTTATATGGTTTTAAGTAGGTGATACATTCACAATAACCGGTCGTTATATAATTTCGGTAGTTTTGAGTTTCTATTTGTTAAACTCCCTCTTGTTTTCATCTTTCAACCTTATTAACTTGTGCAATAATTAAGATCAATGTGGCATGCAAGCTAAATTATGATATGGATCAACGTATTAGGATGTAACAATGACCATAGACAAGTTAATTTTCTTACATTCAAATGATTCAAAACTATCATATTTAGGTTATATATGATGTTCAATGTCAGCACAGTCGACTCATCAAAGAACACGTGGTAATCAAAGATGGGACAAACTGGCACCTACATGGCACCATGCTTCTGATGTGTAATATATATGAAGAAAATCTTATAAGAGACATCATCTAAACCTACAAAGGCAACAGGTTCAGTAACACGCCTTCTATTGCTTTCTTCACCTTGTAAGAGGCACCGTTTAAACCTATAAAAGCGGAATGTCAGTAGTGTGTCTTATATTGCTTTCCTCCCACTTTTATCCGCCGTTGAGATTGGTGACAAAGGCTCACACATCGTCCTTTACCTAGGAACAAACTGGGGGTTGTTATCTGATAGGATTACAGCAATGTTACGCCGTGCTGGAAGAAGTGACCCTTTGACCAACATGGTCATTTTAGGTGTTGTAATGTGCCATCTTCCATTAGGGGAAGAGACGACATCGTATAGAACCGCCTTCATAGAGAAGAGATCCTTAGAGTATTATCGCGATGCAATCAACATCAAATCCCACTCACATCTATGGTCACGACGTGTAGGTAGCTACACCCTGTGATGATGGCATAAGCAAGCATCTTTCTCCAAACGCCCTTATGGAATCAGTTAAGTTTATTACAAGAGTAATGATTGCTTGTTACTATGTAGGCATGATTAGTTAGAAGGATTATGATTAAGTAAGGAAAAGCGAAACCGCCAAGGAGATTAACCACATATGGTCCCCATAAGTTCTAGCTATAAAAGGAAACGTTTGCCTTCATTGTAAAGGATTCGGGCCCTAGGACATCAAAGAGAATATACTAAGCTCTAAAACTTTTCTTAGAGCCTTAAGAGAGGCAATTTGTCACATTCTTCAAACTGATATAAGATACTTGTCATTTACCTCTTATACTCAAGACCTCCACATCCCGAAGCTTAGTTGGTCAAAAGACTAGATCACTCTACTACGTCACCCTTATCCCTTGAACAATGATAATGAGGTCAAAAGACTAGATCACTCTACTACGTCACCCTTATCCCCTAAACAATGATAAAGAGGTCAAAAAACTAGATCACTCTACTACGTCACCCTTACCCCTAAACATTGATAAAGATGAGTACTTTTTCAAGGGTTGTATTACATTATCCAAAGAATGATATAGTTATTGCAACTAGAAAGATTAAGAGTGAGTAAAATTTTATAAACTATTAATCTTTACCAATTGAGTAAAATGTAGCTCTTGAACTTATAGAACATTGGTAATTTAAAACCACAAATTTGTTTTCTCTGATCTGCACATGGTACACTACACAAATCAACATCACACCAATGTTTCCATGCACAATACAACTTACTAGACATTGTTTTTTTAATTGAAATCCTAATTAAATCACTGTTTTCAAAGCCATGTTAAACTATTTGTTTTTATTGTATGGTACATGATAACTTTCAGATGATGTTGTTTCTTACAAAATAACACACATATATCATATTGATGGGTAGTACAAAGCATTCTCAACCCAAAAGTAAGTTTGTGAGGTGAAATTTTATTTTACACTTATAAAATGACTATCAGTCACTTCCACTATCATTTTAGGATAACCTCTCTCATGTCACACATCGAATCCTGAGTCAGATAACCGTCGACTCGCTTCACCCTAATTCACCAAACGTTAGGCGTGAGTCAGAGAGCAAATAACTCCGTTCACCAAGATTGGACTGCAGACTTATTTGTAAACTTCGATATGACTCTGATACTAATGCTGAGTGAGATTGAGTCTTCTCTACCTGAAAAGTTAATTTACGAAGTAAGACTTTTTCTCACATTTATAAACTTATTACAAGTCCCTTCACGTATGGATAATGGAAATTTGGGAGAAATATGACCCAGTCTCTCTACTTTTAAAGTATAACGTAAGAATTTAAATAACTATATCAAATCATTTGATCAAATTAATCAAAAATGAACAAAGGAGAAAAAAAGTAACATTTTTTTAAGTCAACATAACTTTGGGAAGTTTGAATTCTTTACTAAAATAAGAAAAGGTAAAAAAAACGATATTTTAATAAAAATCCAAGTGGGCTTGATCATTCTTCATAACTCTACGAAAATTATAATTCAAAAAAAGTTTGAATAAGTCCATAGGGATTGCCAGCTTTTTAGCAATTCAACTAATTCGTAATATTCATTAGTTGAAAGATTTGCATAACTAATTAATTAGTTCAATTTGACAACTCAAAATAAATTAATAAAAAATAATGATTATAAATATAATTTTTGACTATCTTTTTTTTTTCAATCAAATTTTTAGTAGTTTAGACTTTCAGCTTAATGCAAAAAGTGGAAATGGACAAGATTAATACACATGTCATCACAGTAGAGGATGTCCCACATGGTTTAACCTTGGCTTCTCATTTTCTTTTTTATGGAGATCACTTCATGCTCGAGAATCCATTATGAAAGAGATTTGTTTGATAGATTTTAACCGTTTGCTCATATCTACAAAAATTTAAATCTATTTGTAACTGATTATAAAAAAATTGCTTCATATTTTTGGCTTTTAATTTTTTGTCTTTTAACGAAAATACATGTGTGTCGTCTTTTTATAAACGGAAAGACACGATGTAACTTATAGTCACATGTTTATGAAGACCGGATGAGATTTGCTTCTTGATCATGCACTGTATTTTTTGAAGCTTTCATACACCAGTCAGGATAAAACGATGACATTACCTTTAAGAACATAGGAAAATATTTACATTTAAGAAAATTTAAATCTAATACCTAAAAAGCAAATAAACCTCTAGATAAAAAAAATATTTTTTTAAAAGTAAATATTACTTTAAATCAAATGAAATCACGACGAGTCTATTTTAATGAGAGTAAAAATATCGATTAAATAGAGAAATATGAAAATAAAAGAAAATATCGATGAAAGGGTATACGTAAGCATGTTGGCAGTGATTTGGCATTCTATGAGGCACTCGATATATTTTTTGTCCAAAATTCAAGAAAGTGATGTACAGCCCAATTATCTCTGTAATAAATCAAATTATATAGTTTTAGAAAAATAAAAAAGAATCCAACTATCATTTTAAAAAATATCAATAATGTTATGGCCAAAATAATATTAGTGACATTAATAGCGGAAAATAAGTTGACACATATTGTATACTAAATTTGTTAAGGAAAATAAATAAATATATTAATACATGTGAAAAAATTGAAAAAAGAAGGTTTTATCTTTGATAGATTAAACTCTTGTCTCTGTTTTATTTTCTCATATAGTATTCGACGTAAATATCTCACACACGTCATACTTTTTATTTTAAATAATAATAATAATAATTATTTGTCAGGTTTTATATGTGATCAATAATATTTGAAAATTTATGGGTGTTATTATTATGGGATTTAATTCTAAATGAATTTATTATATCATATTATAATATATGATGGGTCACCTAATTCACCCAACGTTATATTAAAAAAAAAACATATTTTATATCATAAGAAAAAATATTAAATGTAATGACAGAAGTGGTTAAGTACTATTTGATAATATATTTGTTTAATTTAAAAAAATAGATGATATGTTGTGTGGCTCATATTTCTTAAGCAATAGTGTGGGATTTTTTATTATTCGATTTTATTGTAATATTAAGATGATAATTTAACTTAGACGATTAAGGTTTCCACCTATAAGAGATGATGAGTTGAAGTCATAACATCTTCTAATATTTGTATAATTTGTATCTTAAAAATAATGTTAAATAAACATATGATATGATAATTCAAATTCAACCTCGTTTTGACTGAAAATTACCAATTTGACCTTCTCAATTTCAAATAGGCATACTATATATATAATATTATATATATAGAGCCCTCCCTTAGAATATAGCTGTATATTTGTTAGGATTGAAGCTAGAGATCAGAAGATATGAAAATGAACAACAACAACAATATTAGCATGGTTGAATCAAAATTACCACCTGGGTTTAGATTTCATCCAAGAGACCAAGAACTTGTATGTGATTATTTGATGAAGAAGGTCTTCTCTAATTCTACTAATCTTTCTCATCATAACTTTCCATTTCTTATTGAAGTTGACCTCAACAAGATCGAGCCTTGGGATCTTCCTGGTCAGTTTCTTTTCTTCTTTAATTTCTTCCCTTTTTCTTTCTCAGCTTCTATTTTTATCTAAATCTTCATTCCATAGCTATATATACATGGAGCTACGTGTTTGATTACAGTGAAACTAGAGTGACTGTTCGTGCGTGTTTTGAAACTAAGCGAGTTGTTTTGTAATGAAGATAAAATACATGAAACGTTGGTGTAATTTAATATGTTTTGTTTGGGTGTGACAGAGACGGCATGTGTCGGAGGAAAGGAATGGTATTTTTATAGCCAAAGAGATCGTAAATATGCAACAGGTTTAAGAACAAATAGAGCAACAGCTTCTGGGTATTGGAAAGCAACAGGAAAAGATAGAAGTGTCCTTAGCAAAGGTAATATTGTTGGGATGAGAAAAACTTTAGTGTTTTACAAAGGAAGGGCTCCTAAAGGACGTAAATCTGATTGGGTTATGCATGAGTTTCGCCTTCAACCTCCTTACCTTATTTCTCCTTCCACTTCTTCTTCCCTCAAGGTTAATTCTCTCTCTCTCTAGCTCCTACACCTTCTACATCAATTTTTTTATTTTTTATTTTTTAAACTAATTTTTTGTTCTTTTAAATTTAAAATGATTGAGATACTTGGAATTATTTTTAGCTTTGGATATAATTTGTTGAATAGAATTTTTTTAAAAAGAGTCCTCTTAGAAAAGAAAAAAAATATGAAATTAGGACATTAAATGTTCTTTAACGAAATTCAGTTTTTTTTACACGGAAAAGGCTGAGTTCCATTTTTTGATTTAGAAGTTTTCTATTCAACTTGGAGCTATTAGACCGTTAAAATATTTTGTTAAATTATGATCTAACAAGTGTTACTAATGTTAGAATGGTCTAGTAGAAAATTTTTGCTAGCGGATGTCTATAGTGGGTAACTTAATTACTTTTTACGTGAAAATGTCTACATTTTGTCAAAACAAATGTAGAGATCCGAATTTCATTATTTCAATTCATGGGGTTCTTCCGGCGTAATTTTTCTTTCTTGAATAATCTAACTAATAGACCAACAAACTAGGTGTGTTTAAAATTATCCCGAACCGATCGAATCGAACCAAACTGAAAATGATTGGTTCGGTCGGTTCTTTTTATGTGTTCGGTTAGTTTCATTCGGGAAAATGAGAGAACCAAAATTTCGGTTTGGTTTGAAATTTTGGTGGTTTTCGAACCGAACCAAACTGAATAGAACTGAAACATTAATTTATATTATTTTTTATATATAATTTCATATAAAACCGAACTGAACTGAGCCGAAACAAAACTTTGATTTTATATTATTTTTTTTTGAATAATATCATTTCAAAATGATTTAAAAAATTTATTTTTAATTAATAATACCGAACCGAATCCAAACTGACTGTTCGGTTCTTTTGACATGAATGGTTCTCTTCGATTTTATTGCCAAACTAAAGTTTCGATTGGTTCAATTTTTTCATAAAAAAATGATCAAACCGAACCGTGAACATGTCTATAATAAAATAGTTGATTTAGTAGTAAGATTTAGACCACATGTTTAACCATATATGGTGTGACTACCAAGGATGATGGCCGTAAGATCTGTCTTATTGGCCATATCAACAGTTTTTTATTTTGAAATCCTAACTAACAGAAGCTGACCAAATTAGATATAATATTCTTCTCTTATATTGTATTTAATAATATCTCGTGTGTGATTTTAATAAACATGCTGGCAAAAGGACAATTTTGCTGATATTGAAAAACCTATTTTGGTTGTTTTATTTATAATTACACTATTTTTTATTAATTTAATCTCTTCATTTTAAAGTACTTGTAATAAAGTAATATTGCTTAAATTTTAATGGTTTACTTTTTAAAATTCATGCGTGACATATTTAATAATAATAAATGACTTTATTTAACTTACATAGTTTCTGTAAGAAAAAACATTCTTTGATAATTGAAGAAAAGAAACCATATTTTTGTCAAAATATATGGTCTATGGATTCCCTTTATGATTTATTTGTTGGGAATTATACTTATTTTATCAAAAGACAATTGAAAAGAAGCTAATATTAGTTTGTGCAAACAGGAAGACTGGGTGTTGTGCAGAGTGTTTTACAAGAACAGAGAAATATCAATTAAAACAAGCATGGGAAGCTCCTACTACAGTGAAAGTACTGAAAAAGTCTCTTCATCTCTACCACCATTAATGGACTCTTACCTTACATTTGACCAAACTCCACAAGTAGTAGCAGAAGATGATGTTGTTGAAGATAATGATGAGTATAATAAGCAAGTGCCCTGCTTCTCCAGTTTTCCCCATAACCCAACAAATATTCCTGTGGTTTTGGACTCGGACAAACAAAACAACAACAACAGCAAGAACAGTACCATGTTTGGAGTTTTACCAACTTATCACAACCATTGTTTTGACTCATTTTCCACTGATCAAACTAAGGTTTTGAATGTGGTTTTGAATCACCTTAGTCAGATTGAAAATAATAACCCTAGTTTCAAAATTCCACCATGCTTAGGTGAAGCAGCTTCTTCTCAACAAGGCTATGTTTCTGATGTGGGCTTTATGCCTAATATTTGGACCTACTGATCTTATATGTTCTTCATCTTTCCAACATTTTGAGTTTGGTGTTAGAAAAAATTGTAGTAAAGAAACCCTATTATTTGTTAGTGTTATTTTTCATTTCCATGTATGGATGTTCTTGTTATTTTAAATATTTGTTCTTTTTGTACCGGTGTGAAATAGAATCGTAACACGCGCGGTTAATTAACTAACTGAATATATTATCTTTAAAAAAAACTAAAAATACTGTCAGTTTTGGCCTGCGCCTTAAGCAGCAGGTCTCACGGTTGTGTAATCTTGTTATTCTAAGAGCTTTTCTCATTCATCGTAAATAGCACTTTCTTCTTTATATTGAAGAATTATCTCAAAGAAGTTTTATAGCCTCTTATTGGCATATGCACTTGTTCACGAAGATAGAAAAGCTGTCATTCAGTATTCTTTTTAATCAGTTCGGATTGACCAATTAGGGCCCACACGATTCAACTTTCTGACAATAACTGCAACATTTTTAAGGCTTTTGGCATGGATAGCCATTTATAGAAATAATAGGTAAAAATTGCCCCAAGATAATAGTAACAGCAAAAATGACTCACAAATTGATATAGACCACTAACTGAAATAAGAAAATACTAAAATAGCCTTATTTAATAATAGACCAAAATATCTAATATTTTTGTCTTCTTCTTCAAGAAACCAATCCACAGGCACTCTCCCCCTCCTTCGCGAAACGAATTATGCTTCTTGCTCCTTCACATGTACTAACTCCCACCAGATGACATGGCTACCAGGCTGAAAACCCTGATGAATGGCCTCAGATCGGAGTTCGATGGGCCCCAATTCAAGCCTCACATCACAGTCTTCGGAGCAATCAAGGTGACCCTAGATGATGACCTTGCTAAGTTTCGATAAGCTTGTGGGGGTCTGAAGGCTTACGAAGCCACCGTTGATGGTGTGGCTACGAGTACATTCTTTTACCATTGTGTTTTCCTCCTTATTCATCCTACTGCTCGATAATTTTGATCTTTCTCCTATTTGATTTTTTATTATATTATTTATATTGGGTTATTGATCCATAATTTACACCATATATTTTTTAAACCAACATAAATTTTTAAAATAGAAAAAAAAATATTATCTAATTCTCTAAACCTAGAGCTTCTCTCTCTAGGCTCCTAGGGTTTTCCTTGAAATCTTGATTTCAATGGTGATGATTGTGATTTTAGGGACCTGAGTTCGAAGTATTGTTCTAGTTTGAGCAAAGTTTTAGGGTTGAGCAATGAAGAATAAGGGCAAACGTGGACATTTGGGTGGTGTTTCTTCTCTTGGAGGCTGTGTGAAAGCTTCCACCCATTTGACTGAGGTGGGACCTATTCGTAGAGGTCCAGGTCATCCAAGGAAGCACATTAATAAAGGAGAAAACCCTAAGATAATTAATACCTCTCATGATTTGGACAATGCTGCTGGTTTTCATGATAGTGTGTTTGTGAATTCCCATGAATGTGAGGAGGACAGTGTGTGAAACCCTAAGATTATTAATAACTTTCCTCATTTGGAAGATGCAAATGAAATTCTTGAAAGTGACTGTCCATTCCTGTGAAGATATTGAGGTCAGCGAGGGAGGAAAACTAACTTGTTTGTAGGGAATCTTGAGAAGGAAGAGGATTTTCCATCTTTACCCTCTAGTTCTTCAAAGAACACAAGCTCTGCAAAGGTTACTATGGAGAATCCAATCTATATTAAATGTGTTTCTGGAAAAAAGGACGAAGGACAGCCTAGCTTTCATGAAAAATGAGAAGAAGACAATGCTGCTATACTGAAAGGAAAATGGGTTGATAAGGTAAGGGGCTAGTAATGTCATTTCCAATGGTCAAGACTCTATTTCATCCCCTTCCTTGGACCTTGAGAGTGGAAAACATAGATTTATGAGTGAATTTTTGTAGGATGGTACCAAGACTTGGGAGAACACTTTAGTAGGGCATTTTCTTGCAAAAGAACCAGCGTTCAATTTCATAAAGCAAGATGCATTTTGGCTTTGGGGAAACAGAGGCTTGAAGGAGATGGCTGAAAATGATGATAGTTTTTTCTTTTTCAAGTTTAATGACAAGGAGGATAAGGAAGTTGTGCTTAATGGTGGACCATGGTTTCTTCTTGGAAGACCTATTTTTTTTCAAGGGCTGGAATTCGAGTATGCTGCTAAAGAAGGAAGACCTAGCAAAGCTTCCTATTTGAGTCAAGATTTAGGGGTTGCCTCTTATCCTTTGGACTCAAAAGGGAGTTTATAGTGTTAGTAGTATATTGGGGAATCCTTTATTTGTGGATTCAATCACTGCTAGCACTCTAAGGATGACTTATGCAAAAATTTGTGTAGAAATTGATGTTACAGTCGAATTACCGAATGTCTTACAGGTTTATCTAAGTGAGATAGGCATTGGAGAAGTGAAGCTTGATATTGAATACATGGGGATCCCAAAGGTTTACAAAAGGTGTAAGGTATTCGATCATGACTGTAGTACTAAGCATGTAACTACTAAATCAATAGCTACAAAACCAGCAACTCCTAAGTAAGAATGGGTGAGAGTCTCTTAGGATAAATCTGTTCAAGAGGCCCCGATTGAAGATAAAAATTCTCAACCAATTTATGAAATCACTCTTCCAGAAAATTTGGATGAGGATATTGGTTTGGATATTTGGGAGATTTTATCTCAAAATGTGCATAACCAGCAAAGTGTTGATACGTCAACAACTGACAGTATAAATTTAATAAAATTGTCTTGGACGAGGAGTAGGGAGGTTATGTTGTTATTGAAGAGAAAGGAAGCCCTTGTGCTTCAATTGCTCTTCTAGTAAAGCTCTTAGTGCTAGGCAGAAGCATCGTTTGAGACAAACAACAGCTACAATGAAGAAAAAGAGTGGCCTTCGGGGGGGGGGGATTCACCTTCCTGTGTGTTATGAATCGTAACATTGCTGCTTGGAATATTAGTGGATATGCTCATTCCCTTAAACATCCAAAGGTTAGGAGACTTGCTAGTAGACATGAGTTGTTTGCTTGAAACTTGTGGGAAGTTTAAAAATTTTCTTAGAATTTCAGCTTTTGTTTTCCTAACTTGGTCATGTATCAATAATTGTGAGCATGATTATTTAGGGATTTGGGTGGGTTGACCCTACAATTTTTGATATTTCTATTTTGAAGTGCACATCTCAAGTTATTCAATGTGAGATTGTGAACAAGGTGTTTTCTGTCAGATTTTGTTGCTTCTTTATTTATGCTGCAAATGATGCTAGAAGTAGGAGGGTTTTGTGGGAATATTTGATTTCTTTGCATTTGGTTTCTGGCCACTTTCCTTGGGTAATTTTGGATGATTTTAATGAGGTTTTACATCATGATGAGAAGAGGGGAGGCCACTCTAATTAGGATAAAGGTATGAAAGAGTTTGCAAGATGTTTATACAACATTGAAGCTAATGATCTCAACCATACAAGTGTTGTGCTTTATTTACTTGGTGGAATCATCAGGAGGGTAATGCTAGTATTCACTCTAAACTTGATAGAGTTTTTGTTAATACTGAATGGAGAAATTTTTTTAGTAGGGTTGTGGTTTTTTTTATGTTCCTAATTATTCTGATCATAGTCTTGCTTGCATTAAATTTTATCCGGATGTGATTATGAGGAAATCTCAGTTTAAATATTTTAATTTCTTGGCTGACTTTGATGGGTATTCTGAGATTGTTAATAATGCATGGAATATTAATCTGCATGGGACTGTTATGTATAAATTGGCTTTGTAAATTTGTGATGGCATCTTTGAAGAGATTTAATCAAACTCATTGTAATGATGTTTCTAGAAGAGTTAATGATGCTAGAATTGTTTTAAAATCTGCTTAGTCTAGATTGGAGGCTTATCCTGATCTGGTGGAGGCTCTGGTTGAAGTTAACAAATCTTTCAAGTCTTTTCATTCTTGGAAGCTGGCTGAAGAGAGTTTTTTCATGCAAAAGTCCAGAGTTTCTTGGCTCAAACTTGGTGATAATAATACTTCCTTTTTCTTGGAGACCGTCAAGGCTCACAAGAGAAGATCCAATATTAGTTCTTTAACTAATGTCTAGGGTTGGTTGATTAATAATCCTGAGATTATTCAGAATACAATGTTGAATTTTCATAAGGATATTTTAGGTAAGCAACAGCTTGTTCCTGATATTCAATGGGATGTGCTTAAGGACTTTCTTATTCATAGAGTCAACCTTATAGATTGCACTAATTTGATCTTTCCTTTCAGTAAAGATGAGTTAAAGCATACTTTCTTTTCCTTTAATGATAGAAAAGCTCTTGTATCGGATGGGTTTAATGCTAGTTTTTTAAAAGAAAAACTGGAATTTGATTGGGGATAATGTTTGTGATTTTGTGCTTGAATTTTTTCAGACTGGTGAACTGTTGAGACTATTCAATAATACTTCTATTACTCTTGTTCCCAAGGTTCTGAATCCTAGCAAAGTTTCTGAGTTCAGGCCTATTGCTTTTTTTTATAAGTGTATAACTTCTTTGTTGGCTGGAAGGCTTTTAAGAATGTGCTCCCCCATTTGGTTAGTCATAACCAAACTGTTTTTGTTCCTGGTAGATTCTATAGCTGACAATATTTTTCTTTCTCAAGAACTTTGTAAGGCTATCATAAAGACTTTATCTCCCAGGTGTGCTCTTAAAGTTGATATTCAGAAGGCGTATGACAGTGTGAATTGGTTCTTATTGGGTAAGGTCCTTCAATTTATTGTTTTACTTGCATTATTTGTCGATTGGGTTATGAAGCGTGTTACCACTCCTTCTTACTCTATAAACATGAATGGTGGCTTACAAGGCTTTTTTAAGGGTGGTAGAGGGCTCAGCCAAAGGGACCCCATTTTCTCCTTCCTTATTTGTTCTGGTTATGGAGGTGTTAATCGGTATTTTGTAGCATTGCTCTTCTCTTCCAGGTTTTCAGTTTCATTGGAGATACAAGAAGGACATAATTATGAACCTTTCTTTTGCTGATGATCTGCTTATCCTCTACAAAGATATTGTTGATTCTGTCAGGATTATTATGGATGCAATTCATCTTTTTGGTGCTATGTCTGGCCTTTCTCCAAATATCAAAACAGTAATATCTTCTTCTCTTCTATTGATGATGTTGTTCAAGATAGTAATCTAAATTTGACTGGTTTCTTTAAGGGGTTGTTGGGTACGGGTTAAATAAGAATGCTGAGAAAGTTAAATTGTTGATAAAATTTAAGTGGTAAAGTTAGATGATAAAATATTGAGATTACCATGTTTGGTATGTGAAAAAGTTGCTGGAAAAGTATGATTCCCTTGTTTGGTATGTATTAAACTTGAGTAAAGTTGTTGGGAAAGTTTGATAAATTCGTTGGAATGTTATATAAATAATATGAGAGTAATAAAAATATTAATTATTTATAGTTTTTTATCAAAATTTAATTTGTTGTCAATGATTATTTATAGATTCTAATACACACAATAAATTTTATATGAGAGTAAGAGAAATATTTACGTACTAATTAATTAACTATTTTATTAATGCCGCAAATAAAATTAAAATGAACTATTTTCTTTTTACTATGGCAAAAATTAAGATTTTTTTATTACACCATACAAATAAATTCAATGATAAATTGTTTAAAACTACATAGAAAAATTGTATACATATTCTCTACCAAAAACTGCTAAAAAGTCTTACTAATTCATGTCGTATTTGATTAAATTTTCTTGAATATTATAAGTTAATTATTACATATAATTTTCTTCTTTCATATATAAAAAATAAATCTGATATAAATAACTGTCATTCATATCAATACATTAAAATATTTAATATCACATAACAATTTTCACGTTACATATATTTTTTTAGTAGATATGTATACTATAAATATCAATTCCTTCCGCTCTAACTAGAACAGACAAAATATTTTGGTTCTAGCACGGGAACAAAACAGAATAAGGATGCATATTTTTGTTATATTTCGGGTAAATATAATTTAAAATTGATAATAAATGATTGAGAGAAACCCCTTCTCCCCTTTGTGGCTCCATCTCACTGGTCTGATCCTCCATACAAAAAATGAGACGTGATAAATAATTTAGTTATTGTCTTATTTTTATAATTTTAGTATTTTTTAAATGTTAATAGTTTATGAATAATATTTATTTTAGGGAATGAAATAATTTTTAATTTCAAAAAAATATTTGATATTATTAACATTTATTTTAATCATTTAAATTTTATATATGAAGAGTTTATCTATCATTAATTCAAACTTAATATATTATGTCATTCATTCCAATTACCGTACATATTTTAATTTCACGGGATGACTCCGAGACGAGTTTGCGGACAGGCATTTCGGGACAAAAGGCGGAAGGGATGAAAACAATCTTAAAATTCAGTATCGGGACCGGTTTGGTTTCACCATGACTGGAAGGGGATATGACAGGATTCTAGGACCATGATATTTTATGACACTTTTGTGAGACTTTGGTCTAGAAGAAAATAAAATATCAAAATCAAGTAGGAATAATTGAAATAAATAATGATATTTTATGAGGATTTGAGAAAGTAAAAGTTATTTTGAGAAATGTATAAGATGGTTAAGTGAGTTAGGAAAGTTATTTAGTAAGTGGATTTTTAGGGAAAATAGTAGGGAAAGTAATGCGCGATTGTTATTTAACGAGGCTAAATAACTTTACCATGCTAAATGAGAATACCTGTAACAAATATGAGAAAGTGCTAGAAAATAAGTTTACCATGAACTTTACGAAGAGGAAAGCTCATACAAAATGGTCCCTAAAGGTGTTCTTCCTATCAGCTACCTTGGCTTTCCTCTTATCTCTACAAAATTGAGTAGGGTGAATTATGAGGTTCTGGTAGATAAAATTATTGTTAGAGCTAAAGTATGGGAGAATAAACACCTTACATTTACATGGATACTTCAATTAATTAGAGTTATTTTATCTGTTATCCAGAGTTATTAGAGTGGTTTGCTCATTCTTCCTAAAAAGTCATGAAATTGATTAATCGTGTTTTGAGAATTTTTCCGTGGCCTAATAAGACTGATGTTATAAAAGGTGCTAAAGTTGCTTGGCAGACCGTGTGTGCTCCTTTTGAAGCTGAAGGTCTTAATTTGAGAGACCTCACTATTTGGAATATAGTGAGGTCTCTCAAATATAATAATGTTAAATGGCTTGTAGACATTCTATTTTCATTTTGTAAGAATATTATTTACCTAATAAAACTTAGTAACTTTGAACTTTTTAGTAGAGCGGACATATAACTTAGTAACTTTGAACTTTTTAGTGAGATAGGTAGAATTAGAGTTAATGGCAGAGTATAACCAATGGATATTGCATCTTCCTCCAAACTTAAAGGCATAAAAATAATATAAAACAACGGTTCAAATATTTGATAACGAGGAAGAGTCAATGAGAATGTTCAAACAAATGGATTGGTAATGAATGCAGAAAGTAAATTAAATTGCATTAATTATAAATATTGTTTGTAATATCCAAGTTAAAAATGACAGAGCAGAAGAGAAAAAATGAATAAAGGGAATGGGGAATCAAGAAAAGCATATATGCTCCCAATTGAAGATGAGGTAAACAAGTGAGGCTCCATCTTCATCTTTGAAAAGATGAAAAACCAATGAAAAATGAATTCTATCACAAATAAGTATATAATATTTGTTGTTAATGACAATATAGTCTATTAACAATACTTGTAAAAGAAAGAATTATACTTACATTACTTGTAAACATCATGTTTACATTTTGTAAAAATACATTTTTAATTAAAAAAACTTAACAAGTTTGAATCTTTTATTGCAGGAAAAACCACTTTAAAAAAGAAGATATGGTGCAAGATTATAATCTATTGCCTCTTCCACAAAAATTATGGACAAATGATCAAAGTTCAAATATCTAACAGCAAGGACAATACAAACACAATCTGGATTAATGTTGAGAAACGATAAATACTATACTTTACATAGTATGAAATGATTAGACAAGTATAAATGTGCGTAGAATATAATGATATGTTTACTCAGATTAGATCTTACGATTCTGAGTGCAAGAAGTTCTTTTGTCTGAAATTGATGAGATCTATAACATTTGATATCTTAAAATTGAAAATATTCATATTAGTTGTAATGGTTATGTTCTAATGTGCACTTTGACTCATGGAATACAATTTGTACTAGTTAGACATATATTTATATGATCTTGAGTTGGTTTGTTTATAATGCTAGAACTAAAATTGATCACAGTATGCTGCATCTGCAGACTCCATATATTAATAATATGGTTACAACTTGTATTGTTAACCGCACGTTTTTGCTCAATATCAACTTGTAAAGAATTAATGTTTTATTAAGTTACATTTTTCATTTTCAGAAAAATGGATACATAAGATTATCAATGTTGGAACTGATATTCATTAAAATATGTTGCATTTAAAGAATCCCTAGATTCTTTTTGAAACTGGTAATAACATTAAGAAAACTAAGCCGCACAAACGTCAGCAACAAAATCCCTAGCTTAATAATATGTTTACAACTTATAAACATATTATTAACCACACATATAGTTTGCTCAATGTCTGAAATACAATATGCATTTAAGCGTTTCACCAAGAAATATTTTTTTATTTACATATTAATACTATAAATTAAACAAAATTATCAATGAGAAGAACTAATAGTTAAACTAGTTCAACATAAGTGTATCATGTATCGTAACGTATAGTGAATCGTAAGATACAATCAAACGTATAATATAATATAATGTAAATTTATTTATTGTAAAGAATAAGTTCATACTATACATTACCTAATGAATTTAAACATTCCAAAATGTAAACTTATATGGTACCTCCACATTGACCATTAGATCACTCATTGTGAGACCCACTTAGGGTGATCCAATGGTAAAAATATTCATTTACATCGTACATGGGAGGTGAATAGAAAGACTCAATTAGGTGTCTTCCCATCACTATTTGGTCCAATAATTTTAAGACACATCTATGTTAGATTCAAAATTCTTTCGGTGTAAACCGTATCTCAATAAAACCCAAGATTTTATATTGAACACATCAAGAATCAAAACAATTATAGAGTGGAAGCGTACCTGAATCCATGACAATAGATTGCTGTTTAGAGCTGAGCGGTTGGCCTTCCAGATCTACACGATTCTCTATCCGAGAGTCCCATTTGATAAAGCCTCTCAGTTTTCTCTTTAACGATGAGATATTAGGGAGAATAGAATGGTTTCTCATTATCGTGTGACCTGGGGACCATAACAACTTATAGATAATTTATCTTTTAGTATTTCTATTTTAACCCATCATAAAAATAGAAATTACCCTTAAGTCTCTACACATTAAAGGGTCCACAACCTATCAGATACATTAAAACCTCAATTATTCAAACCTTAGTAGATCACTTTTAATTGGGTTTAACTTTATTTGACAGTCTTCAACACATAATTATTTTACACATAAGTTCAATTTTGGATTAAGGATCTAACAATCTCCCACTTGGACTATGTGTTAAACCTTATAATTATATTTTGTAAAAAATAACTGAACGCGTTCAACTTTGTTATCATTACCGAAATGTATCTATAACCAATCCGGTCCATCAATCATACCGATATAGGATCAAAGCAGCCTCTGTTACATCAATTATAACTCAACCCATCAATGGTCACGTATATCAATACAACTGAATGACATGGATTATGATGTGAATGTGTAGCATGGAAATTTCATGTAATGTGATCTTAACATGCCTATTTCCAACTGGTCCTCAATAAACCTTAGTGAGATCAAACCATACATAAATCAGAGTGTGAATACCAAGAACTTTATTTCTGCAGAAAATAACCTTAAAATATCCATAAACCAAAATGTCTGAAAAATATGTCTATATGAAAAAATGCATCTAAAAATAATATACAAACTCCCACTAGAACTGAATATCCTCAACTGATATGACACCCATGTGAGTAGCGTGCTCATGAAACACCTTGGGTGGCAATCCCTTAGTAAGCGGATCCACAATCATGGAGTTTGTTCCGATGTGTTCTATAGACAATTGTCCACTCTGAACTCTTTCTTTAACAACTACGAACTTGATGTCTATGAACTTTGACTTTGTCGAGCTCCTGTTGTTATTAGAATAAAGAACTGCTGATTTATTGTCACAAAATATCTTTCGTGGTCTCTGAATACTGTCCACTATGCGCGGCCCCGTGACAAGATTCTGCAACCATATTCTGTTATTGGACACCTCATAACATGCTATGAACTCTGCTGCCATGGTAGAAGAGGATATAAGAGACTGTTTAACACTCTTCCAGGAGACAACACCTCCAGCAAGCAGAAAAATATAGCTCGACGTAGATTTCATACTATCTTGGCATCCAGCAAAATCAGAGTCAGTATATCCAAAGATCTCAATCTAATCCAACCTCTGAAACGTGAACTTGTAATCTTTTATTCTCTGTAAGTATCACAAGACCCGTTTAGCTGCTTTCCAATGGTATATGCTTGGATTGCTTACGTATCTTCTAAACATCCTAGTCACGTACGCAATATCAGGACGTGTACAAACTTGAGCATACATTAGACTCCCCATTACCGAGGCATATGGAATCTTCTGCATTTTCTTTTCCTCAAAATCATTTTTAGGGCATTGATTGAGACCAAACTTATCTCCCTTAGCTATAGGGGTATCACCTAGTTTACAATCTTGCATGCCATATCTTTTAAGGACCTTTTTGATATAACTCTTTTGTGATAATCCTAGAATATCCTGAGAGCGATCTCATTGTATTTAGATTCCTATTACAAAAGAGGCTTCACCAAGATCTTTCATCTCAAAATTCTTAGCTAGAAATCTCTTGGTGTCGTGCAATAAGCCTATATTGTTGTTGGCAAGCAAAATGTCATCCACATATAAAACTAGAAAAATATGTTTGCTCCCACAAAACGTATGGTATATACAATCATTAACTAAATTTATCTCAAAACTGAACGAGATGATCACTTGATGAAATTTGAAATACCATTGTCGAGGTGTCTGCTTGAGTCCATAGATGGATTTCTGAAGTTTTCAAACCATATTCTTTGGGTCTCCCGACACAAAGTTTTCTGGTTGCACCATTTATATCGTCTCTTCAATGTCACAATTGAGAAACGTTGTCTTTACATCCATCTGATGCAGCTCAAGATTGAAATGCGCTACCAATGCCATTATAATCCTGAAAGAGTATTTCGTAGAAACCGAAGAGAAAGTCTCTTTATAGTTAATGCCTTCTTTCTGTGTAAAGCCCTTTGTGAGAAAGCGAGCCTAGTATCTTTCCACATTACCTTTTGAATCCCTCTTGGTCTTAAAATCCATTTGCAACCAATGAGTTTCACACCTTCTAGTAATGGAACAAGATCCTACACGTCATTGTCCTTCATGCACTAAATTTCCTCATTCATGGCATCGGTCCACTTATGAAAGTTAGAGCTTTCCATGGCTTGACGGAAGTTGATCGGATCATCTTTCATCACACCAATGTCAACCTCATGCTCTTGGAGAAGTACAATGTAATCATCTGGCACTGCACTTCTTCTCTCTCTAGTGGATTTTCTTAATGGCATAGGCTCTGAGGTGCTAGAGTTTATTCTTCCAGAACAATCTCTTAAATGAGAGGTTCTCCGATATTGTTTTGATGTGTTGTGTCATGAGCAATGTCAGGGAAATAGTCCTGATCAATGCTAATAACACCTGTGGGAATATCAGCATATTCCTCCTGAAGGATAAAATCCTGAACCGTATCTCCTCCCGCAAACTCGACATCCTCAAAGAACCAGGCAATTCCCGTCTTAAAAATCGACTTGGTTGTGGGATCATAAAACTTGTATCTCCTGGATCTTTCAGGGTATTTAACAAAATAAAAATTCACCATCCGTAAGTTCAATTTCTTTTCATGAGGCTTATATGGCCTTGCCTCAGCTGGACATCCCCAAACATGCAAATGCCTTAGACAAGGTTTCTTATCGGTCTAAAGCTCATATGGGGTTTTGGCAGTCACTTTAGTTGAAACTCTATTAAGGATATATGCTGCAGCCTTAAGTGCTTCACCATTCATAGTGGGTGAACCCGACATAGTGTACTGTGGGACAATAACGCATTCCTCTAGGAATTTAGAAAATGGTCCTAGATGTTGTTTACCTAAACTATTATATCTGCCATAGTACTCACCACCCTGGTCAGATCTAAAGCTTTTAATCCTTTTGTTGAGTTGATTCTCAACTTCAGCCTTAAAATTTTTGAACATGTCCAACGACCATGACTTTTCATTAATGAGATATATGTAGCTATATCTAGAATAATTGTCTATGAACGTTATAAAATACTGTTGACCATTCCAAGCCACCGAAGAGAATGGCCCACAAATATCCGTATGAATAAGTTCTAAGACGTCCTGAGTCCTGTTGGCTTCAAATCTCCTTCTAATGGACCGAGTATTTCGTCTGACACAAGTCTCTCTATTCTCTGTCTGGAGATGTGACTTAATCTCTTGTGCCATAACGTACCTGAATTCTCACTGGTTAATTTTCTTTTAGCACCTCGTGTACTTAATTACAGGGATTCTTTAAATGAAGCAATTGTTTCAAGTAAATAAAGATTATCATATCGTGATAAAAAACTGGAACCAACTGAAATTGAAACATGAAACAAATCAAATTTTCCATTTCCAAAAGAACAAACATAACAAGCTTTGTCAAAAACATAAATAGAAATCAAAGTCCGTCTAAAGGAGAGACTGAGATGCGACGCCGAGAGAGAGTTCAAGATTGGCTAGAGTTTGGCCACATAGAGGCTGCTTGTGGAACACCACGGTGAGGTAGCTAGAGATCGAGATACTGGCCACATGGTCTTCTCATAGAACGAAAATGAGAGAGGGAGGGGGGAGAGAGAGAGAGAGATAAGTGGTGCCAAAACACAATAAAGAATGATGTGATGGAAAAAGTTTCATCAATATCCAAACAATGTCCAGTTTTTAATAATATTCTAAATTTTCCTATTGCTTCAACCTCATCTGTCTTTCCATAGCCCACGTAGATGAATCTTTCAGCATCATTTGTCTTTCGGTAATTAAGGCAACCCTGCATAGACACACTGATGTGAGTTGTTGCACCAAAATCTATCCACCACGCGTGTCTAGGAACCGAACTTAAATTAACCTCAGAACAAACCAAATTAAAAAGCATACCTTTCTTAGCACGCCAAGCGTGATAGTTGGTGCATTGCTTCTTCCTATGACCTTTAGCTCCACAGGAGAAACAACCATTACCTTCCGAGTTTATTGGTTTCTTTTGTTGTTTCTTATGCGGTGTTATATCCGCAGCTTCCTTATCCTTTTTCCTTTTCTTTCCCTTGCCCTTATCCTTAGAGGTAGAGGCCAGGTAAGTACTTTCTGTCTTATCATATTTCACTCTTTCCTCTTCCTGAACACAGTGTGAGATTAGGTTATTCAGGGACCAAGTCTCTTTCTGACAATTATAGCTCACCTTAAACTGGCTAAACTGTGTTGTAAGGGATATCAAAACTAAATACAAAAGCAAGTCCTCAGAGAGTTCAAGCCTCAGTGCTTTTAACCTTGAAACAATGTGAGACATTTCCATACTGCATTCCCTGATATTACTTTTACCTTTATTCCTTTTTGAAGTTAAGTCTGACAAGAGCGTACCAATTTTTTCCTTTTCGTTTTTAACAAACCTTTTTTCAATGTCTGCAAGGAAATCCTTAGCTGTAGTTATCTTTTCTAATATAGTGCTCCTGAATGCTTCTGGAATGACCTTCTTCATGATCAACATACACATGCGATTTGATCTCTCCCACATTTTCGTCTCCCTCTTATCATCAAAGGTACTCTATCGGTAAGAGGTGCAGAAGAATCAGTCCTTAGCGTAAAATCGAGATCCATGACTCCAAGAACTATCAAGAGATTATCTTTTCAGGACTTGAAGTTCGGGCCACGTAGAACTGGAATTGAATTGATGTTGGCCGTGATACTAGTAGGAGTAATAGCTGAACAGAGAACAATAAATAAATTAATCTCACATAAATTCCAAATAACAATAATAATTCAAACAATAGTAACAATTAACCCATCCCAAGACACCGTACACTCCATTAATATTATGACTTTGGCCAAAAATAGTAACTTGTAAGTGATGTCTTGGTGTAGTAATCAAATACTGATGATAAATAACATGTCAAATAAAAAATCTTCCTTTGGGCTGATTTATTGTTCACATGTAAAACCAAATAATCATCACATATTTATTACCACAGAATCACATGTAATTCTATCAAATAATTATCTTCCTTTGGGCCGATAAATATTCACATAAGTTACACGCACACATAACCTTTTATATTTCAAGACAAACCAATTTCCACAAGAGAGGTCACTTGGGCGACTTATTGCTTCAACTAATTCATCTTAAAATATATATAACATACTAATGTTCAAATTAAAATTGTACCGAATTTAAACCTTAGATTAATTGATAAAAAATTAATTTTACGATACTTTGAAATTGTTCTGAAATTTTTTTAACCAAAACTGAAAATAATCAAACAATCTATTTGATAATCCTTAAAAAATTGTTTTAAAATTATTATAACCCAAAAAACCAAAAATAATCAAAACAATCTATTTTTGAAAGTTCTTAAATTTAAAAAATTAATTTTTATCATCCTTAAAAATTGATTTCAAAATTGATTCATAAAATTAATCATGATTGATTTAAAAAAAAGGTGTGAGGGCTGGGATACCCCAACCCTCCCAAAATTGGCTGTGGGCTTGCTGGACCATAGGGTTTCACCTTGAGTGACTGGCCGCCATAGCCGCCGCCAGTCTTTGCCGCCGCGGCTTTCTCCTTCAGACAGCCATGGCTTCTCCGGTGCGGCCAAACCACCGCGCCGATAAACTTTCGCCGGCGGCGGTGAGATTGCCGGCCAGTTGTTCCAAAAAACAAACAAAAAATACCGAAAAAATTGTTCTCAAATCTAATACATTGTCAAACAATTATTAAATTCAATGATAGCGAAATGTAAAAACAAAAAACACCTATAATCATGGATCTAGATCTTAATAGATCGATTCTCAATGATTCAAAATGAGTTGCTTGATACCAATTGTTAGATTCAAAATCCTTTCGGTGTAAACCATATCTCAATAAAACCCAAGATCTCATATTGAACACATCAAGAATCAAAAAAATTATAGAGCAGAAGCGCACGTGAATCCATGATGATAGATTGTTGTTTAGAGCCGAGCAGTTGGCCTTCCAGATCTACACGATTCTCTATCCGAGAGTCCCCTTTGATAAAGCCCCTCAGCTTTCTCTTTAACGATGGGATATTAGGGAGAGAATGGTTTCCCGTTATCGTGTGACTTGAGTACCATAACCACTTATAGATAATTCATCTTTTAGTATTTCTATTTTAGCACATCAGAAAAATAGAAATTACTCTTAAGTCTCTACACATTAAATGGTCCACAATCTATCAGATACATTAAAACCCCAATTATCCAAATCTTAGTAGATCACTTTTAATTGAGTTTAACTTTATTTGACAGTCTGCAACACATTATTATTTTACACATAAGTCCAATGTTGGATTAAGCTTCCAACAATCTCTCCCTAACCTTTCATCTTCTTCACGTGAGTCTTCTTCTCCAACGCGCTTCTTCAACCTGTAAGGCTGTAACACGCCCTCCCCAAGTCTTCAAACCTGCAACATGGTCATTCGTACCTGATTCACATCGTCTCGTTGGCCCAAAGCTTGTAAATCATAATTCACTAAAAATACTATACAAATTTCGATTGTATCAGAGAAAAATTATATGTACTTTTGAATCTTCAAATTTCGATTTACTAAAAATACGATATAAATTGACATTCTGAATCTCATTCTTATGACTTTCGATCAATAACAATGGAGGAAAATTTATACCCATGGCTTCGATCAACAAAAAAACGTCTAATGTAGTCCCGATTCTTCATCAGGAGGATGAAGTAGCAACACAACAGAAAAAATGAAGCTAATTGATTGTTAAGCAACTCCAGCCCCTGCAATCAGTTTGCCCATGGATGAATGGAAGGATATTCTGCAAATTATTGAGATTCAGTTGAGGAAGTTGGCTATTTTCAATTAGTTATTGCAGCTTTCAAATCTCCTTTTTAAAGGAATCTAAATTTAAAAAGGTCATTTTTGCATATAATAGATTGAGGGATATTGTTACATATTATTTAACAAATATGGCCTACTATAATTTCTGATATTTTAAAGTACATAACATATCCTCATTGGGATTCAAATTGACTTCTATTTAAATCTTTTTTAAATTGGAGGTTTCACCATTATCATAACTCAATTTTGAGCAAATTTTTAGGTGACACCAATTATGTATTAGTGTAAGGTATTTAGAGATTTGAGTTCTCCTCCGTGAGTACATCAAATTTGATTATTAATTTCTTAAATTGGATTTGGGGTAAATAAGAAATTGCCACCTAAAGTGAGTTAAATGAGAATGGAAAATAAGTGAGAATTATGAAAATCTCACATTGGAATGAGAGTAAACTTGGAAGTGGTATATATAGAGATACTTGAATCAAAGTTGGTAACTTAATAAGCACCATAGCCTTGTTCGGCATGTGGCTTGGGTGCACTGGCACGTCTTGCAGACACGAATGCTAGTTCGAAAAATTCACCCTTATTTGGGTTGTCCTTTGCATCGATTTTATTTTATTTTTCTCTATAAAGAAGTCCAAAAGTCACTAGAATATTCTGGAATGGAATATTCTGAGCCTTTAATTGATGTATAATGGCCCAAAATATTGTTTTGGCATTTATCATGGGTCAAAAACGTTTTTGGTGAATAAAGGTCATTTATGTCGGCTCTCCCCCATGAACACCATAAAAAGGAGGTGTCTACTTCTCATATTTCACACCTACAAAGCAAATAACTATTCTCTTCTCTCTTTTAGCCTCTTCTCGAGGTTTGATGTGAAGGATAACCGAGTCTCAGTTCAAGTTTTGGTTCGAATTTTGGTCCACTTTTTTGGTTTGGTTTTTGGTTTGATTGTTGGTTTGGTTTTTAGTTCGAGTCTTGGTCCGTAAGTCGTCACTCTAGTGGTAAAACTTAGACAAGTCAGTTCGAAGAGGTTAGGCTATGCGTCTTGTTCTGGAGGGAGATCTATTCGACCAACGCAGTTAAGATCTCTAAGTATGAAGACGTGTGTCATTGTTTTATTGGATGGTGAGAAATACCCGTAACAAGTATATTATAACACATCCTCATTGGAATTCAAATTGACCTCTATCCTAATCTTAACATTCCTCAAATTAAAACAGTTACTGTTTATTTCTTTTCTTTTCATCCATCCTCTAGAGGATAGTAAAAAAAAAATTAATCATCCTCTTCCAAAAATCAAACGCGCATAATCAAAGAATCTACTTAGAATAAAAAAATCAAACTATTTTACTCAATATTCAATATTAATGTCTTCACATTGCAAGAAGATAGCCTATGATGATCCATATTAAAAGTTGTGTTAAATTAAAATTTCAGAAAAATAAATTTATGATGATTCATTGTTTTTCAAGCTACTCAATAAGCCAAATGTTGTTCATGTGATCAAATAATTTATTTGATATACACAATTAGTTCTCAATAAACGTTTGATTATCATGAATATACAATTAAATCTCAACAAACTTTTGGCCATCCACCTCTTGTCACTACAACAAAAAATTGCTACGGCAAAAAAATGCTATCGTAGCATTTTTCTAATGCTATGTGTGCCAACGCTATTAAAAGTCTGACCTTACCATAATATTTTTTCGTCACAATGAAAAATGCTATGAAAACACTTTTTATAACTTGTTTTAAACGCTATGGTAGACCTAGTATAATGTTTTTTCAATGTTGTTAAAGTCTACTATAGCATTTTATCAACGCTTGACAGACCTACCACAGCATTTTTCCAATGCTATGATAAACATACCATAGCGGTTTTTCAATGCTATGGTAGACAAATGATATAATTTATAAACCAATAGTAAAAACTTACCATAGCATTTTTTAAATGTTGTCAAAGACTTTTCATAATATTTTTATACTATATGATGTGCAACATCTTGTTATATAAGTTTTTTTTTGTTTATTCTTGCCATTGTACAAACTTAAAAAATAATATTTTTGACAAAATATTAAAAAATAATAAAATCACATAACTTTTTATTTTATTACTCAAAATTGTTAAAAACTATTGTCCACTAAAAAATATAGTTTCAAATGATAAATACATATTGAATTTTACATAGATTAAGCAAAAGTAATATCCTAAAGAGAATGATTAAAATCTAGTAAGACTTCAAATCTAATTATGAAGCTTCAGAAATAAATGTCGAGGCAACATGTGACTTACTTTCTTCCGTTGACTTTATTTTGAAATATAATTGTAATTGCAGATTTTTAAACAATTCTGAAAAATAAAGAATTCATTTACACAAACTGAATCTAAAAAATAGTGTGGAAAAATGTACTATTCAATATAATATGACCAAAGAGAAATAAATTGAGTAAAATAATTATTAATGATTAATAACACACAAAAATTAATGATTAATAAACCTAAGTACAAGAACAAATTAACACTCCATACTCATCTTTCGTGTCAATAAAAACACGGACAGTGCAGCTTTAGAAATGCAGTAACAGACGTATCGTAGCACGCGCATGTCCACTTCCGTATGGCATAACTTTTGACACGGGTGGAACCACGGGCCATGTAGGATATCAAATTAAAGTTTATTCAAAGAGCTACAAGTACGACAGGGTTCATCCGTCGGAGCCTTGTTTCGTGTCCAAAAAACACAAATAATGTAGCTTTAGAACTCCTATAACAGACGGATTGTAGCACGCGCATGTCCACTTCCGTAGGGCATAACTTTTGAAACGGATGTAACCACAGGCCCTGTAAGATATCAAATTAAAACTTATTCAGAGACCTACACGTACACATTAGAAAAGGAGTAACCGACGGACAGTGTAGCTTTAGAAATGCAGTAACAGATGGATCGTAGCACGTGCATGTCCACTTCCGTAGGGCATAACTATTGACACAGGTGGAACCACGGGCCCTGTAAGATATCAAATTAAAGCTTATTCAGAGACCTACACGTGAAATAGGGTTTACTCGTCAGAGCCTACTTTCGTATCCAAAAAAACAAGGACAGTGCAGCTTTAGTAATGCAGTAACAGACAGATCGTAGCACGCGCATGTCCACTTCCGTAGGGCATAACTTTTGACACGGGTGTAACAAACAAAGGGAAGAACTAAAAAGAATAAATACCAAACAACATCTAAGATGCGCATTCCTTAAGGCTGGAGGATACACATAAAATAATGTTACACTCAAAGTGGGCTTCAAAAGCTGTAGTACCAAATGATAAAATTATCAAATATTCAAATAAAGGAATAAGAAAATCAAATCCAAATAAAGCCTAATGGAATTAAATACAATATCTATAAATTTACCTATAAATTTAAAGCATTGAAATTCCATTTACCAATAAATTTACCTATAAATTTATAACCATTTACCTATTTACCTAGAAACACAAATCGAACTCCAAATTCACCCCAGCTTTAACCTAATCACTCCCTCAGACTTTTAACATCAATCCAGTAGCTATTGCTATACAACTTATCATAAATTACATCACATAAAAAATAGGTGCGTATTTAGGTCATTATTCTTCAAGTAAAAAAATCAAAATTTATACCAAAGTCTAAGTTATGATGCAACATGTTCAGGGAAAGAATATGTATTATTCACACGTCTCCAGTAAAAAGTCAAGATGCTTACCAGTTAGTCGAAAAAGCCTTGGTTCACCGTATATTGTAGTAAAGACAAATGTTTGGTCCGTTCCCTAACAAAGATTAACTAAACAAGAAAACCATGCATTAAATATTATAAGCTATGAGGAAGAAAAAGATAGAGCAGACATGTGAAATTTAGCAAAGCTCTTGTACCATGTTTCAATGTACTGCCCTTCATTTGAAAGAACCAATCTCAAAACAAAAATGTAGTTTGACAATGTATAAAGAAACTTAGATATTTTAGTCAAACTTACATGTAAAGCAAAACCCATTTACACCCCTTCATAATATTAGGAAGATACGACTGAAGGAACTCGTACAAAGTTTCCATAAAATAAATCAGAGATGGGGTCATCATCAGACCACTAGTGCTACTTGCAGAGATGTGGTCATCATCATCTCCTTGATTATTTGGTATTTCTTTCTTCTCACCTACTAAACTACATTCATTATCTTCTTCACAAATAGATGATGCTTCTTTTATTTTGAATATTGGACTACATTATGAGAATCTATCTAAGGTTCTTTTGAGGAGTCAATACTTATATTAATGTATCTAACATGTCTAGATTGAATTAGCTTCAAAAAGATTAACAAAGTGAACACAATGCCCCAATTTAATTCCATCATAGCTTTAAACATGATAAAAAACAAATGCTGATTTCATTTTATATTAAACATGATCTATAATTAATTCCAGCAAAAAATATTTAACCTGAAAATTCTTCTCAAAGGTAATCAAAGTTCCTTTATAGCATCTCAAGAGTAACGAAAAATGAGCACACGAGACATCTAATTTAGCAAACTATATATCAATGAGACACTAAGAATCCAAAATTACCAATAACAGCTACTACATTCATGCCTAGATTGATATACTAAGCTAGCTCATTTAGTACTAAAAGAATCTGCTAGTTAAAATAATTCTAAAATTTAGTAATACAAGTCTGTTAGGCAAGCATAAAGATGACAAATGAATAAGAGAAGCGTAAGTAAGAGCAATTGAGGATAATATGGAATAAGCGCCAAAGTCCATCTAATCTAACAGTAAGACAAATATATAATGATGTCACAATTAGAAACAGAATGTTAACATATGTTTTCCTCTCTCTTAGTCATTGGACAATACAAAATTGAAAATGACACAGAAGACTAGTTTACTGCTGTTCATAGTGCATGCCTTTTATTTTTTATGCATTACCAAGAATTGCAAGACTTTTTATGCATTACCAAGAATTGCAGGATGTATCAACTAAATGAAGAACATTTATTTATAATGTATAGGGATAACATAGCCCAACCAAGAATTGCAAGACTTTTATCTATAGTTAATACCAAAAAGTCAGAATATAAGAAATGCGTCTATATTTTTTCCCTTCTTATTATTCTAAAACTTCTAAAAGAAGCGGATGGACCTATGCAAGCTGTGGCTGGAGTAGTGTCACATTGTTTCTTTGGGAAATTTCATTTCTTGGTATTTAACAAAGTAGCCATAATTAAAAATTAAAACAAAAATAAACCAGTTCATAAAAGTCTAGCTTCATAACCTGTACCAAGTAAATTAAGGAGAAACTGTTGGGTAAAATCCAAACACCTGCAATATTGAAATTGAAAGAAAAAGTAAATATCATAAGGAAACTGAAGGAAAATAACAACAAATATAAAAAAGGACTCATTTTAACTAAAAATGCTAACTACAACTGTCCTACTATTTTAACCAACATATGCAGATTGTCACTCTTGAGCTAAGCTTTTATGTTGGAAGATTTAAAGTTATTTGTGATTGAATATCTGATCTAAACATAGAGTACCCAAGAACCACCATTGATGCATAGCCAATAGTGCATAAGATGAAGCACAAAATCATAACCATAAAAACATAAACAACAATGCAGATGTGAAGTCAATAACTCAAGTAATTTAAGAACCATTTGACTATGAAAAAAATGTATTTCACAAGTATAAAGAGGGTTTTATACTATGGAAGTGTAGAAACTTATATTAGAGAATTGATGTTTGTTCTTCATGGAAGTGTACAAAGTAGAGAAAATTGGATGTGCACAGTAGCATAAGCATACAAGCTAATAGCATAGGGATACCATTCCAGTCAATAAGTATTATTCCCTTATGATGAAATCAATTTCCATAAAATGCACCACTCCAAAAAATTGAGAAAAGGATAACTGCATACACATAAGAAAGAAGGTTCTTGTCCTCAAACCATACAGATGGCAAAATGATGAGCCCAACAAGCATAACAAAGCAATTATGTCCAGCAATGCTAAACCCTATTAATTCAAATTCCACATTTCGTAGTATATTATTCAAGTTATCTCCTTCTAGTATCAGAAACCATGTGGCAACTAAGTAGAGCTCTCTATACATCATAGCTGATACCACTACTTTTCTCTCAATTTTTCCTCTCAACACGGGACGGGATGAGACTGAAAATAATTTGTCCCGTCCCGCTCGGGACAGGAAAAAAACCTCAAAAACCATCCCGTCCCGTACCGTGCACACACCTAAATGATATCAAGGACTCACATTTTAAGGCCTTAACTTATATTAAAGGAGACACTATTCTTGAAAAAAAAGTATACTTAAATTCCCAAAAAAAAATAGCAATACTATAATTAATTCTAAACATACTGTCAAACTCATTTTCATAAGGATGAATAAATGTAATGAATGTTTCCCCAATAGAGTCCTAGTGAGTTCTAGACATTGATGAGAAATTTTAGCTAAAAATTGAAGTTTTTCATTAATGTGACTAATCAAAGTCAAGTTGCATTTGAGATACTGATTTTTTTTTTGTTTCTAATATAACAAAGGACTCATTTTGAGGTTACTCAAACACAATGGTGGGATTACAATGGATGAGAAACTTAATCAATTTTGTAAACTGAAAAACTTCCCTTATGAACAGTCGTATTGTAATTTTGTAAATTAAATTGAGTATTACAGATCAATTCAAAACTATGTCCAAATTTATCCAGACAAGAAAAAAGAAAGGAAAATGTAAGAATAAATATTAATCCCCCTAAAGGCCAGGTTCCGTTGGGATTCTATCCACCCTAAGCTATTAGGCTTTCATAAAGAGCCTTTCTTGGCATTCCGTGGTTCATAGACGTATTTTTATAAAAATAGATCAAAAAATTCAGAATCACTAACACAAGCAACACGATAGCAATTTCATGAAAGAGTTTGTACCCTCATAGTTTAGGTGTCTTTACTTGGGTCATCTGGAAAAGCAAACATATTTTACATAAAAGAACTTATAGTGAAACCCTCAACTCATACAAAACTCATAGAAATAACAAAAAGCAAACAAAACTCACAAAAAATAGACATGAAATTCATATTAAATTTCACCTCACAAGAAAAACCCTTTACAACAAGTTTTGAACTTGGTCTTTTACAGGGATTACAGAAGAAATCGAAATGGGAGAGAGCTGCCAGAGAGAGGTGGGAGAGAGAAAACTGCGATTGCAACGAACCCATACAAGAAATCTGGAGTTTTCATTTCAAAGCTTACTGCATGCCCAGAAATTGGGAACATTTACATTTGAAGACTTACTGCATGACCAGATTCGGGAACATAGGCCCTAATCAACTCAAATAAAACTCAAAAATCATAAAAATTAGACAATAATTTGATAATGAAACTCTTACCTCTGGTTTTGAGCAGTAAAATGAAAGTAAGAGAGAGGTGGGAGATAGAGCTGAGAGAGTGAGAGCTGCGAGGGATATCTTGCTGCTGTGAGAGAAACCTACGGCAAAGTTGAAAGAGAGCTGGGAGATAGAGAGAGAGCTAAGAAAGAGAGTTTCTCGAGAGCGAGCTAAGAGAGAGCTCATTAGTGACCTTCGAGATCGAGAGAGTTGTGAGATAGAGCTGTGAGCTATTGTGAAAGAGAGAGACACATGTTGGGAATTTTTCATTTGGTAAAGAGAAACGCGCAGCTTCATGAAATTTTCATTTCATGGTTTTAGTTTTCCATCACGTTTTGTAGTAAAATGCAGTAGTTGTGTGCTATTATAGCACCTAATTGCTGTAGTGTATAAATTATCATCAATTTGTCATCTATCAATTTTGTAAGAGAACATAAGGAGTTTTTGGATATTTGTAGATTGTAATTGAATAGGTGTTTGGAAGTCTTTCGAACTTACATCTCAAGAATCAGTGTTGGCAGATCTAATGCATCTTATTTTGTTTTTTGAGATGCTAGATATATCTTTTGTATCTACAATTCTTTTATTTTAAAATTATTGTTAACATGTGGAATGCACGTATTTTGTAATGAATATAAAAGATGAAGAGAGAAGAGAAATGAGGCGCAATGATTTAACGGAACCAATAAAAATATGTTATCATCATGACATGATTTTGAAGGATTAAAATGATGTTACATCAACTGACATGATCTCTTTGATGGATCATAGGTGCAACCTCTCTACTAGATCATGATTCTCTCATGTTCCATGAACAAGAGAGAATATAATTGATACTATCTAGACAACTTTACAATTCTAAAATCAATTTTATCTACAACTTTTGAAGGGCCCATTTGGCTCTACTTAAACTTATAGCTTAAACTTTTAAGTTGTAACTTATTTAAATTTAGCATTAATCTATAAGTTAAAATGTGTTGGGCTCACCTTATTTTAATTAACTTTAAGCTATAATTTATTTTAGATTGATGTTTGACAAATAAGTTAATAATTAAATTATTTTAATTGAAATTACTTTAGTATCCCTCTTAATGATATGGTTTGCATTCAGTTCATTTATTTAATATCCATCTTTTTTCAAATTGTTCATCTAAAGAAGAATTGTTCCGCCAAATAATTATATTGCAAATGTACCGTGTATCACACACACACACATATATGATATGTACAGGTTAAGGTATTACATGTAGAAAATCATTAAAGCCAAAATCTAGAGAAAATCTAATTCAACTAAGATTCTCTATGTCAAATCACTGAGAGAATGAAAACAGAAGCCTAGCTTGATCCATGGAAATAGATGATTGTTGGTTATCGATCTTCTTATTCAATGAGATTTTTCTTTAAGAAGAATCTCTATATTTTCAATGATGATGGGATGTTAGGGAGAATAAGAATAATGATTGTATCTCTTGAATCAGGGACCATACGCCTTATATATAAGAATATTTTTCCATATTATTATTTTGGCCCATCATAAAATTAAAAATATAGAATTATGTCTCTACACATAATAAATCCATACCATATAAATTCTCTAAGTCTAATCACATTAAACTTTAACAATATCACTTTAAATGGACTCAACTTTACAATAGCCTTTAACACACATTTAATTAATAAGTAGGCCCACATGTTTAATTATTTTCTAACAATCTCCCACTTGGGTCACATATGTTACCTTATAAAATGTGCATGGCTTTATGAGCTTAAGACCTTTGCTATCATGAATAAGCATTTTCGAACAATCTCGTCCATTAATCAAATCAATATAGGATCAAAGCGATCTTCATCACATGCATCGTAACTAAATCTATCAATGGTCACGTATATCAATATAACTAAATAACATAGATCATGTATGAATGTGTAGCATGGAAATTACATGTAATGTGATCTAAACATGCCTATTTTTAACTGGTACAACTTTATTCTTTAGTGATATCATATTAAACCTGATAAGAGTGAAAACTTAACTAAATTCTTTATTTCTACAGAAAATATTCATAAACATTAAATGTGTCAAAAAAGAAATAATATTCAAACACAAACTCCCACTAAAATAGTATATCATCAAAAAATATGACACCCATATGAACAGTGTGCTCGTGAAAGATCTTGGGGTGGAAGTCTTTTAGTGAGCAGATCTGTAATCATAGAGTTTGTATTTATATGCTCTATAGACACCTGACCACTCTATATGAACTTGATCTTTATATACTTGGACTTCGATGAGCTCCTGTTGTTGTTAGAATATAACACTGTAGACTTATTGTCACAAAATAATTTTAATGGTCTTTCAATTCCTTCCAAAATCTGCAGCCTAGTGATAAAATTTCACAGCCATATTTCATGTTTCAATGCCTTATAACACGCTATAAACTCTACTGCCATAGTGGATGAAGCTATAAGTGTCTACTTAGCACTATTCTCAGAAATAGCTCCTCCAGCCAGCAAGTAGATATAGCCTAATGTGGATCTTCGACTGTCTTGTATCCAACAAAATCTAAACTAGAATATCCAATGATCTTCAGTTGGTCTGATCTCCTATACGTGGGCATGTAATCCTTTGTTCCATGTAAATAACCCATATCTCGTTTGGCTGTTTTCCAATTATCCATCCTAGGGTTACTTAAATATCTGCCTAACATCCCAACAATGTATACTATATCTGGACGTGTACAAACCTGAGCATACATTAGACTTCCCACAGCTGAAGGATAGGGAATCTTCTGCATTTCTTTAACTTCAAGGTCACTTTTAGGGCATTGATTAAGACTGAACTTATCTCCCTTAACATCATGGGTGTCACCTGGTTTACAGTACTGCATGCCAAATCTCTTAAGTACCTTCTCGATATAGGTCATTTGTGATAACCCAAGTGTACCATGAGAGCGATCTCGATGTTTTTGTATGCCTAATACAAAAGAAGCGTCATTAAAATCTTTCATTTCAAAGTTCTTTGATAGAAATCTTTTGGTTTCATACAATATACCTATTTCATTGCTAGCAAGCAGTATGTCATCGACATATAGTACTGGAAAGATATATTTACTCCCACTGAACTTATCATATACACAATCATCAACTGCATTCATCTCAAAACCAAATGAGACTATTACTTGACGAAATTTGTGATACCATTGACGAGAAGCTTGCTTTATCCCATATATAGATTTCTTTAATTTGCAGACAAACTTATTTGGGTCTTCTGACACAAAATTTTCTGGTTACACCATAATAGAAGAAAAATTAGATTTATTAAATTAAACTATTATTATGTAACAACAATAAAGTAAATATTAAGCTTGTAGCCCATGAGAATCGAACCGAGGAGGGGAGTATAATCATTAAGGCCATAACAACCAGGTTGCTGCATTTGTTGGTGGAATTGCTTCCTTTAATATTAATTATAACTTTAAAAATAAGGGACGGTTTCGAGCACTCTAACATTTCGCCCATTCCGGGTGAAATGGGAATATTCCAGCCTGAATGGAATTGACCGAATTTCAGAACGAAATTTTACGACCCCCCCTTTTGTTCCATTCTCATCCCGGAACCAGAATATTCTAGCCATTCCGGTCGAAACAGAATGGAAATGACTACTAAGGACACAAGCCTATCAATTCTACTTTTAGAAATATGACATAAGCGCTTTTGCCATAATGAAGCGGAATTCTCATTGGTTAATTTGCGTTTTATGCCATGTGAACTCACATTCAAGGTCTCATTAAATGAGGCAACTATATCAAGAAAATATAGGTTATCATATAAAGATAAAGATCCATTACCAATAATATTTGAATTCAAAGATAGATTAAACTGATCATTTCCAAATGAATAAAATACCAAATTTGTCCGAAGCCAAAATAGAAATCAAATTCTGTCTAAACGACGGTATGACGTCAGTCTCTTTTAAATCCAAATAATGTCTAGTCTTAACCTAAAAACATAGTAGTAAATGCCATTTTGGTGACCATTTCAGTTCTTTAAAAATCGGAACATTTCAGATATTTTTGTATGTGTTGTGTTTCGAAAAAAAATGTCAGTCATATTTCGAATATTTTGTTTCTAAATTTTTACTTATAAATAAGAATAATGAAGTAATATAAAATAAAAAATACAGAAAATTACTTTGTCTCATTAGAAAGGGTGTAGAACTATCATTTTCTGAAGAAAAAAAGAATTACTTCCAAAACTGCATCTTTGCACGTCCTGGGATTCAAAGCCATGACGCGGAGGTAGCTGGGCTCTTAACCAGTGCACCCAGTCCACTGCAGCATTGCTTACTTTGTTGTGAAATAATTGGTTTTTAAATGTACTTAACCGAAATATACCCGAAATATTTTGACCCCTATTCCGTTCCGTTCCCTCGCCGGAATCAGAATATTCCGGTCGAAACGAAACATTATGCATAACTATACCTGAAAATCACAATAGCCGCAACCTTTACTGATTTTCCATCACCCATATAGATGAGTCTTTCATTATCATTTGGCTTTCAACAGCTCAGACAATCCTGCATTGACACAATAATGTGAATAGTTGTACCTGAATCTATCCACCAAGTGTGTCTTGGCACTGAAGCCAAATTAACCTCAGAAAAATCTAGAGTGAGAAGTGTACTTTTATTTGCACGCCAGACGTGATATTTGGTATAATCCATCTTCATGTGTCTGACATTTTTGCAAAAGTAAAAGCCAGATTCTTCACCTTGCTTCTTTTCCTGTTTCTTTTAAGCCGGACTACTTGCAACTTCCTTATCCCTTTTTCCTTTTCTTGTTCTTGTCTTTAAAGGTACTTTCCAAGTGAGCACTTTCGATCTTTCCTTGCTTCAGCCTTTCTTCCTATTTCCCATAGTGAGAAATGAGCTCATTCAGAGTCCATTTATCTTTTTGGCAGTTATAACTAACCTTAAATTGACTGAATTATGCAGGAAGTGAAATCAAAACTAAATACATGAGTAAATCCTTAGACAACTATGGCTTTAGAGTCTTTAGTTTAGAAGCAAGATGAGACATCTCCATGATGTACTCCATTATATTTCATTTTCCTTTATACTTCATTGAAATCAAGTTTTCCAAAAGCGTATTTGTTTGAACCTTATCAATTTTCGGAAAACATTTTCAATTTTCTCAAGGAATTCTTTGGCAGTAGTAACCTTTTCAGACACATCGCCCTTGAATGCTTCTGAAATTTTATGCTTAATGATCATGAGACTCATGCCATTTGAATGATCCCACCTCTCAAATTCTCGTCAAGCCTCTACAAAACTTTCATTTGTAAGATCAACAGGTCGTTCAATCCATAGCGCAAGGTATAGATCCATACAATCGAGAGCGATCATTACATCCTCTTTCCAATTCTTGAAGTTGGCCCCATTTAGCATGGGGATTGAATTAATATTTGTAGATATAGTAGAAGCATATACATTAGCTGAACAGAGAACGAAATTAAAAAAAAACATGTTCACATAAGAATCCATATTAAACAATTAACAAATTGAAATATTGGTAGGGCCCCATCGCAAGATACCTAGCACAACATTTGTAACGGTCCGATCCCCGAGGGTAAAACATACTTGAAAGTTTTCAATTCAAAAATTCTCAATTCAATTTAAAACCCTAATTTGAGAAAATCCCAAATTGAAAACTCTAACTTTGCCTTAATTTTGACGTTAAATAGCGGAAGCATAAAATTATTTTAAGAGAATATTAACTCATTAAACTGAAATACTCAGTAAGTAAATTCACATACTAATAAGTTTCACATGATATGAATGTAAACATATAACTCATGCAAATTTAATTTCACGCATTCACTGGTCACATAAAATACTTGTAATAACACACTAATTTCATGGTTAACATATAACTTGAACTTGTACTTATACATGCCGATACTTATACTTGCTTGATCATAATTCGACTAGGAATATCCCTCGATTAACAACCTAACCAGAACTAATTCACAACTTGATCTTGATCCTGTAACATGAACGTGAACATGATAGATTGGGTGTCCTGAAACTTGATGTCATTTAAAGTTATCTGAACCTTAAGGACGCTAACATGAACATGGTGACATCCAACCGTATAACTTGATAACATGACGTGAACAATCTGGTTACTTGATAACCAAATGACATGACTAAGTCTACTTCTTGTTTACTTATCACTTTACTTGAATTAATATTCATAATTCACATTATCACGTATACATGGGTAAACATATAACTTGTTCATGAACACAAACGATATAACTATTACATGTATAAAATCAAAATATAATCATATATAACATGGTAAATAATTTCATCGTGATATGAAAAATGAATAAAAAATTATGTGATCATAAAATTGAACATAAAGAAATAATAAAATCTACACGTATAATAGATGAACCGAATTATTATGTAAATCCACTAACCTAGATTCGCTACGAATTAAATTCAGCAACTAATGACCTGAAATCCAAGAATCCCAAATCACAATATATTCATATCATACTTACAATTATTTAATTGAGTAGAGGGCAAGTGAGGTTGGAAACAAGTGGAAACTAACCCGGGTGCAAATTGATCAAGCGGTTTAAATCGGTTCAACTATGTTCGAGTGATTGAAACCGGTTCGGTCTGGTCGGGTTGAACCATTTTGGTCTGGTCTGACCAAACCAGTTTGGTCCAGTCTAACTGAACCAGTTCGGTCCTACCTGATTAAACCGATCTGGTTTAGATGACTCTGTTCAAGAAAATAAGAGGAACATAGAGGGGAAAGGAAAATGAAGAAGAGAGAGAGAGAGAATAGAGAGGGGGAGGTAGATGAAGGGGAGAGAGGGAGAGACCGAGAGAAGCAGAAATAGAGAGAGAGGGAGGAAATGAAATGAAGCTAGCGATCTTAACAACTATGAAGACGAACAACTACGATCCGACGAAAATGATAAATGGGCTGCCATAAGAGAGAACCGAAGATACAGAGCATGTGAGAAAGAATCATGGAGAAAATAAGAGAAAAGCCAAAACGGAGATGGAGAAAAATATCAAAGGGATACCGGAAACGATAGGCAGTGGCGATGCGGCGACAACCTAAAACAGAGAGATACTAAATTTGTTGAATTTGAAGAATAAAACTCAGATTTGGGTAAATATACTTATAACATTGACAAAAAAATTGAATTGAGAAATAAAGGAAAAAATAATGAAGGAGGAAAGAACAAAATAGCTTACCGGAGGAGACCAACAATGGTGATGATGCCAGCGAAGGATACAAGAAAGAATGTGAAGGAGACAAAGGGTTTCGCTAGAAAATTAGATCAAAATTTCATATTGAAGCATCAACCAAATTTTTAGAGTGGTAGAGAAAACAAGAAAGAAAATATGAGAAAGAAGGGAATGGAGAAGGGAATGAATACTTACATAAATTAGAACACTGAAGATGAAATTGAAAAATAGAGAAGCAGAGGTTCGATTGAGGGAGAGAAGGTGCTAGAGATATAAAATTTTTGGGAGTATTACATTCTCCCCTCCTTAAGAACTTTCATCCTCAAAAGGAATTTACCTTATTGAAATAACTCTGGATTTTTGACACATATCTCCGCTTCTCGTTCTCATGTTGCTTCCTCGACTCGATGATTTCTCTAGAGAATCTTGACTAACTTAACCCTTCTGTTATGAAGAGTCTAATTCATGCGCTCTAGAATTCTAACTGGCTTCTCCTCATAAGTAAGATCATCACGAACTTGCAGAGGTTGAAAATTGGTGATATGCTAGAACATGCACGTATTTGTGAAGCATCGAGACATGAAATACATTATGAACACCTGAAAGAGCTGGTGGTAAAGCGAGCTGGTAGGCCAAAAGACCGATACTATCCAAAATCTCAAAAGTGCCAATAAACCTGGGGCTCAGCTTCCCTTTACGACCAAAATGCATAACTCTGTTCATTGGGGCAACCTTGAGAAACATATGATCACCCACTTCAAATTCAAGATCCTTCCTCCTAACATCCGCGTAACTCTTTTGCCTACTCTGAGCGATCTTCATTCTATCTCTGATTTTCTGAATAGCTTCATTTATGACTGAACCAAGTCAGGGCTCAAAATATTTCATTCGCCAACCTCATCCCAGTGAACTGGCGATTAACAATTTTTTCCATAAAGCGCCTCAAACGGAGCCATACCAATCGTCTCCTGGTAATTGTTATTGTAAGCAAACTCGACGGGTGCCAAGTGCGCGTCCCAACTACTAGAGAAATCCAAGACATAAGCTGGAAGCATATCTTCTAAATTCTGAATCGTTCACTCAGATTGCCCATCAGATTGCGGATGAAAAGCTGTACTAAAATTCAAATGAGAACCTAAAGCTATCTGTAAACTCTGCCAAAAATTTGACGTGAACCGCGGATCCCAATCTGATACTATAGACACTGGAACTCCATGAAGTCGAACAATCTCTCAGATATAAAATCGAGCCCAATCCTCAACTGAAAATGTAGTCTTGCCAGGCAAAAAATGTGCAGACTTGGTGAGACGATCTATCACAACCCAAATGGAGTTGACCTTTTACCGTCCTCGCTAGCCCTGAAACGAAATCCATAGCCACATGCTCCCATTTTTATTCATGAATACTTAAAGGTTGCAAGACCCCAGATGGTCGCTGTCTCTGTGCCTTGATCTGCTGACACACCAAACACTTACTAACAAACTCAGCGACATCATGCTTCATACCATTCCACCAATAATGTAACTTCAAATCACGATACATCTTTGTACTGCCAGGGTGCACAATGATGGTGAACTATGAGCCTCCGTTAGTAATTCCTGCCTAATGACCGCGTCTTTCGGAACACAAAGCCTCCCATGAAAGCGAAGAGCTAAATCGTTACTAACATCAAACCCTTGTCCTTTGCCCGAACCCACTTTGTTACGAATTAAAAGTAACCTAGAATTTGAGTTTTGTGCATCGATAATACGTTGTTGCAATGACGGTTGAACTGTGAGCTGAGCTAACTGTGCTGTAGTATCTTTTAGCAAAACCAGAATCTCGGTACGTTCAAAATCCTTTAAAATATGCTCTTGAGATGTAATAAGAACTACTGAATGGGTTGATTTTTGACTTAAGGCATCAGCCACTATGTTTGCCTTTCCTGGGTGATAAATGATCTCATAGTCGTAATCCTTCACCAATTCCAACCAACAGCGTTGCCTCATGTTAAGCTATTTCTGAGTGAAAAAGTACTAAGACTCTTATGATCTGTGTAAATCTGACACTTACAGCCATACAAGTAATGTCTCCAGATCTTGAGGGCAAATACAACTGCAACCAACTCCAAATCATGTGTAGGATAATTTTGTTCATAAGGCTTGAGCTGACGAGAAGCATATGCTATGACCTTTCCCTGTTGCATCAAAACACAACCCAATTCTCTCTTGGAAGCATCACTGTAAATCACAAAGTCGCTCTTATCATCTGGAATGGTCAACACTGGTGCTGTCACTAATTTTTGTTTAAGTCTCTGAAAACATTTCTCACACTCCGTCGTCCAAGTAAAGGTGGCACTATTCCTGGTCAACTGAGTAAGTGGAACATCAATCTTTGTAAAACCCTCAATGAACCTCCTATAATATCCTGCTAAGCCCAGAAAACGAACTTCCCCATATTTGTCGGTGGAGGCCAGTTAACCACTGCTTCGATCTTAGATGGATCAATTGAGATTCCATCTCGAGATACCACATGGCCAAGGAATGATACTTGCTGAAGCCAAGTAGGGAATAATATGTAGGGTACCATGAAGCATGACATAATTCCATGGCTATATACCGTACAGTGAAACATGGAATAATTTCCCTTTATCTTCCAAATCGTTTCCATTTTGAAACGTTTCCTTTAGGAAACATTCCCACTTCCCTTTATTTATATACCTTTTGAAAATGTTTCCTTTAGGAAATGTCCCCACTTCCCCTGCAACACACCTTTTCCCATTGCTTCCTCCATGGGCATGGCAGTTCCATGGCCGTTCGAAGCCCTTCTATATATTTTTATTTTTTATCACTTAATCCTTGTTCATTAAAACATGGAAAAACTCATGCAACAAGATTCAAACAATTGCAGCGGAAGAAAAACAACTTAATTGCACATCCAACATTCATAAAACTTGAATATAACAAATATAAATGAATTTTATATGTGCAAAGAAATTTTACTTGTTGAATCAGAAAAACTCAATTTATGCAGAAAAAGAATACTGCATCAAAATAAATATAACCTTGAACAATAACCACATATATCAAAGAAACATAGGTTTCTATTCAATAAAACAAGTAAATGAAGGCCCTAATTCCGAAAACCATAAAACTAATTCAAGAAGAAAACTTGACTCTCAATGGCTAAACATGGAGATGCTCTAATACTACTTGTAGGAAAATCACTAAGATCAAAATTCAGAGAAAATCTAATTCAACCAAGATCCTCCATGTCAAATCACTCCAAGAATGAAAACAGAAACGTACCTTGATCCATGAGATAGATGATTGTTGGTTATCGATCTTCTGATTCAATGTGATTTTTCTTAAAGAAGAATCTTTGTATTCTCTGTGATGATTGGATGTTAGAGAGAATAAGAATAATGATTGTACCTCTTGAATCATGAACCATAACCCTTATATATAGAAATAGTTTTTTATATTTTTATTTTGACCTATATAAAATTAGAAATATAGAATTAGATCTCTACACATATAAATGCTAAGTCTAATCACATTAAACCTTAGCGAGATCACTTTAAATAGATTCAACTTTACAATAGCCTTTAACACATATTTAATTACATATGTAAACTCACATGTTTAATTATTTTATAACATTGCACACGAACCTCCCAGAATTTGAACTAGAAAGACTACCAATTTAGATAAACGAAAATAACAAAAAAAAATGCAGCCAATTGTCGAACTCATCCCGATACATATGAACAACTAAAAGAAAAATAACCTAAGGTAGTTAAGTGAGATATTTTACTTTATTTTTTGTCAAAATGAGTATTTGACTAAAAAACTTGGCGTCGAGTTGTTTTCACTGATGATAAATAAAAAAAGTATCAATGACAAATACCGACGACTATGAAAATACAGGTGAAAGAAGTGATGACTACATCGATGCCACCACTCAAATTCAAAGTAATACAATTTCCTTCTCATATCATAGATCAATTTTGAAGAAGAGAGGTAGGTTTGTAGAGTTTGTAAAAAAATTGTGGGTAATTTAAGAGATGTGAAGAAATTAAAAGAATTTTAAGTTAAAAAGTTAGATTAGTTTAACTTAAAGCTTATTAGCTTTAAATATACTGCTAGCTTATTTCAATAAGTTGTGCTAAACGTCCTCTTATAAATAAACTATTTTCTTATTTAAACTATAAGTCATAAGCTGCAGCTTATAAGCTGAGTCAAAAATGGTCGAAAAACATCAAATATAACATTTTTCTAAAAATAATAATTAATGTAGCACATTTCATTAAATTTAATAATTTCCCTATTTAATTAGTTACTATAACAAATTTCATTAAATTTAATGATTTTCCTATTTAATTAGTTACTAATTTTCCATTTTATTTTTTAATTTAAACATATAATCATCCTTATTTGTCTCTCCATATATTTATATCTATTAATTCTCCCTCTCTCTCTAAATTAATATTAATTGAATATATCAATCTCTGCATATTAGTAGCAAAATAATATTTGAAAGAGATATTATCTATCTCTCTTTATCTCTCCCTCCCTGAATTATCTCTCTCTCTCTCTCTCTCTCTCTCTCTTTATATATATGGGTTTTATATACGTATATATAACATTATAGTCGAACATATTATAAACACCCATAAAAAATATGTGTTATATATTGTACATAACATAAGTATGTGTATAATAAGTATCTTGCATATATATATATATNNATATATATATATATATATGCAAGATACTTATTATACACATACTATATATAACATAAGTGACACATATATATATATACACACCACACACACATATATATGTATCTCTCTATATGTGTGCGTATTAAATGGGATGGTTTGGGTTGTTTATGTGATTTTTAGATTTTTTTAAATTATTGAATGGTAGTAGATGGGAATGATAGAAATAGATGTGTTCATGGTTAGTGGGCCCATAAAACATGACTATTTTTATAATTATGAAATTTGATGTCTAATTCTGTATTAAGTTTCTATACTGTATCTACTTTTGTATAAACCTCGAGAAGAGAAATATACTAAATATGGGACATTCATTTTAAGAATGAGAGGCCCAGATTTAGTCTTAAAAAAGATAAAACAGCAAAAGATAGAAATAAAAAAAAATTAAAAATGACGTTTCATCTCGGCACATGTGCTAAGATGATTGTAGCAGTCTATTTTTACATGGACAACCACGATTTACAAACATAACCCTCATGTTGGTATCTTCATAGGAAGAGATCTATTTCCCTATCTGCTTGAGGGCAAGCCTAATAAGCTAGGTCATCTATGTCAACCTAACATGCATGCTAGTAAGTCCTACTAACATGAGAGGCATAATGACTTGTCTCACCAGCTATGCTGGCATGCCTAGACCTCTAGTGACAAAATATATATATCGAACCTTGTTCGTCTTAGCATTGACCGTATTGAGGTTTATTTGTACATGGATCGACCTGCATAGCTGGAGGTCCTCTCATCCCCTCAATGACACCCTTATATAGTCAACTCATTTACTCTTTATTAAGGATCATCATATACCTCCAGCAAATCCCGTTAACTATTGAATCAGTGGTTTTAAAATTAAAGAAAAATAAGTTTAAACCACGAACGGTTAGTGGGCGAAATATCAATTTTTTTTCTAAAACTTATTTAATCTAATTGAATAATTAAAAATCAAAACAACAAACAACTATGCATATCAGATATTTAAACGAATAGAAAAAGGTTGAAACGATTTTCACCTTTGTGATGTATCAGAGATTTTCTAAATTGGTGGAATCCATGTATTCATTCTTCACATTCTTCAAACTTTAAGATTCAAATTTTCAAACTTGATCTTCAAGAACCAAAATCCAAGTATGATCTTCAAGAACCAATTTCTCAAAAAAATTTTCACACCACTCGTTAATTTCAGAAATATATCTCGTGAGAATTTGTTTAGGAACTGAATGTGGGATCTCAAAACGATTGAATAAGAAAAAATAATTTTTTTCTTCCTTCAATTTGAAATTCAGCGGCAACTATGGGGGGACTCTTTTTCTCTCTCTGTGTAATTACACACTATATTGATCAGTATCAATTAATGTGTTCTGGAGTTGTGTTGTATAATATACAATTCGTGTGGCAAGCTATTCCTAAGACCGAATTAACCCACATGTACAAAGCTATATGATTCAAATAGTCTGTGAAATTATCTTTAATTCCTTACCTATTTAATCCTGACATCGTACGACTTCACTATAGGTTCGATGCTGAATCAACTCTTGATTCATGCATGCTACATTTTCTATTGGTGCAAATAAACTCTTTTATTTCATGGTCCGCATAATATTTTAACATATTACCCATCATGAATATCAGTAATAAGAGAGAGATGTAAAATTATTATTTTACCCCATTTTGTTATTATTTCATTAACTGCTTTTATTGACTGTGAATTAGAAAGACATAATAGTAAATTGTCTCGTACAATTCACAAGTCTTAATCAATGACTCAATTCATTAAATACTAGGCCTGTTTTATTTACTCACACACCCATCAATAAAATCATAAGGTGATATTGTTGCTTTCGTAATCCAACAATGAATTTTCATATCTGTGAATCACATAATTTCAACATAGTTGAATTACGATCCCAATAGCTGAGATATTGTCGGCCAATTCGAACTCACCCATTTGATATATCAAAGATCACAAGTAACTAAGTCAAGCTACGTATTCACCTCAGGATGAAAGTAATTATGAAAATATCCTTAAGGTGTAACAATTAGATTTAGAGCTAGGTAAATAGTTTTTACTCTAAACTAATTTGATACCGGTTTATTCAACATGTTCCATAACACATCCGGCTGTTACAGTTGGTATCAGAGTAAATACTGTTATGTAGATAAATGTATTTATTAAAAAGTTTACAAATTTTTGTGTCAATTGACGAAATGATTTTCAGGAATTTTTTTTTTGAAATTTTAAGAGTCTGTGCTAGAATTTAGGGATATGATGTGTTATGGTTAGGAAACACCAATGAATTATTGAATGTAATCTCTGAATGAATTGTGTGATTGTCTTAGCTATGAACCTTTTGAACGATTCTGGATCGACTGTTGAATATGGAGAAATTTCTTATACGGAGTCCCATTTCACTCTACGCGTTATGAGTATTATAGCAAGGTGGTTGTTAGACTCGCAACATAGGCATTCAAGTGTGGTACCAAATCCAATGATCATCAAGAGGGGACACGTAATCGTGTTCCAGCATCGAGCATAAGGAGGTAAAGTCCATCAGTAGTTAGAGCTTTCCCTCGTGAGGTGGGAAATCGAGGTTTTCTAGCGAAGCATAATGACGATGGGGATGAGTCAGTTGGGTCTAATGATGAGGAAGTTAACCAACCTTTACGTCTAGCTCCTAAGCGTGCACGAGCTGAGCTTCAAGCTTCTATTTTTTAGACTGGCCGCTTGGTTGCAGCCCCAGGGCGCATATTATCCCTAAGACCCCAGATCTAGATAAAGAACCAAATGAAGATTTTTACTGAGTTAGAAGATTTTTACTGAGTTATATGATTCCTAAGGATAGTATTGAATATAGATTCTTTATACTGTTCTGCCTAACATATTACCATTACCAAAAAATTGATTTAACTACTCTGATTAAGGCTATAGAAGCATGTTTTGTTGTGGTAAGATCGAGGATTTTCTTAGGACTACCCAGAGAGTAAGGATAAGCCAAATGATTGATTAACAATGGCAGTTGTTGTTATTTGGCTAACGTGTTGGATACATGAATGTTGGAGTTAACATTGAACGATATAAAAGTGGTTAAAGACTTCTCATAATTTTTTTCCTTGAGATGATGTCAGGCGTACCGCCCGTTAGAGAAGTGGATTTCAACATCGAGTCAATTAGTGGGACGACACCTATACCTAAGGCCATAACGTACAACACCTGCAGAGAATAAAGGGCTGAAGGAACAACTTCAAGAACTTTTGGACAAGGGCTTTATTCATCCCAGTGTCTCGCCCTAGGGAGCACCCATTCTCTTTGTGAAGAAGAAATATGGATCCATGAGGCTTTGTATCGACTATAGGGAGTTGAACAAGGTTACCATTAAAAATAAGTACCCTCTACCTCGGGTAGAAGATTTCTTTGATCACTCTAGGGAGCTTGTGTTTTCTAAAAAATTGACTTGCAATATGGGTATCACCAACTAGGAATAAAGAATGAAGACATATTGAAGACTGCCTTTCGTATTCGATATGGCATTACGAGTTTTTTTCATACATTTTAGGTTGACCAATACCTCTGCTACATTTATGGATTTGATAAATCAAGTTTTTCAAGATTTCTTGGATCAGTTTGTCATTGTTTATATAGATGACATCATAATCTACTCTAAGTCCGAGGGAGAACACAAAGAACATCTCAAAACCACACTACAGATTTTCAAGGATCAGAGGCTGTATGCTAAGTTTATTAAGTGTGAGTTTTGGTTATCTAAGATTGCCTTTTTAAAACATGTAGTCTGACAAAAGAGGGTATATCAGTGGATCCGGCAAAGATAGAAGCAGTCATGAACTAGAATCACCCAACGAGTGTTAAAGAGGTTAGGAGTTTCTTGGGATTGACAAACCATTATCAGAGATTTGACGAGGGATTCTCTAAGATTTCTTCACCGTTGACCAAGTTAACGAGAAAGAATGCATGACACCTGTAGTCAGAATAGTGTAAAAAGAGTTTCCAAGAACTTAAGCAAATACTGCATCTGCCCTAGTCCTTACTGTGCCCTTTGGGAGTGATAGATTTATCATCTACAGCGATGCCTCACGAGAGGGCTTGGGTTGCGTTTTAATGCAACATGGAAAAAGTTATAGCCTATGCGTCCCACCAACTAAAAGGTTATGAATAGAACTATCCAACCTATGACTTGGAACTCGCAGCGGTAGTTTTTACCTTGAAGATTTGGTGTCACCACCTCTACGGAACATAGGTTGAAATCAACACTGAGTATAAGAGTCTGAAGTGACACTTCACACATAAGAAGCTTAATTAATATGAGGCATCGTAGATGGCTAGAGTTGGTTAAGGACTATAATTGTGTGATTAACTACCACCCTAGAAAAGTAAACGTGGTAGCAAATGCATTAAGTAGGAAATCAGGCTCTTTAGCAGCCCACATTTCCACTCAGAAATTCATTTAGGAGGACTTAGAAAGTTTGGAGTTGGAATTAATTGTCCAGAATACATCAGCTATGCTTGCTCAATGACAGTGCGGCCTACACTTTGGGATCGAATACGTGATGCACATAATGTTGTACCTCTTTATGAGGAGCTAAAAGGGTATATTCTTGTAGAAGCCCACTCTACTCCCTACACTATTCACCTGGTAGTACAAAGATGTATCAAGACCTACGTAAGAACTTTTAGTGGAACAACATGAAGGGAGACATGGCGAAATTTGTGGAGCAATGCCTGACTTGTCAATAAGTGAAGGCTGAATGCCAATGCCCTTCCGATCTCTTACAACCTTTAGAGATTTCAGAATGGATATGGGAGCATATATCAATGTACTTTGTAGTAGGTCTACCAAAGACTACCAGAGAATTTGACGTCCTTTGGGTCATAGTCGATCATTTGATTGAGTCTGCTCATTTTCTACTGGGACGAGCAACATTCTTAGTGGAAGATTGGGAAAAGTTATACGTTAAGGAGATTTTTAGACTCCATGGGGTACGTGTATCTATAGTATCAGACCATGATTCAAAGTTCACTTCTAGATTTTGATGAAGTCTTCTAGAGACTTTGGGTACCCAACAGAACTTCAGCACGACTATTCACCCTTAGATGGATGGACAGATATAGTGGACCATCCAAACCCACGAGGATTTGCTATGAACATGTGTGTTGGATTTCAAGGGAACTGGAGTGACAAGTTTCCATTAATCGAGTTATCATACAATAATAGTTATCAAGTGACAGTTGGGATGGCACCCTTCGAAGCAATATATGGAAGAAAGTGTCGATCTTCAATTCATTGAGAACAAGTTGGAGATAGGATGTTGTTTGATCCATACATGGTCCAACAAGCTAATGAAGATATTGCAGCCGGAGACATGGTGTTTGTCAAGATTGCACTAGTTAAAGGAGTTATGAGATTTGGAAGGAATGGTAAGCTTAGTCCACATTTCATAGGACCTTTTGAGATCTTGGAGCAGATTGGAGTTGTCGCATATCGTGTAGCCTTACTCCTAGCCTTGACAGGAGTACATGATATGTTTCATGTATCTATGTTATGAAAGTACATTCCCGACCCATCACACAACTTGAGTTACCAGCCGCTCCAGTTACATGAGGATTTATCTTACGAAGAGATTCCGATTCAAATCCTAGATAGGAAGTGCAAGTGTTACACACTAAGGAGATTCCTTTGGTCATGGTACTTTGGAAGAACCATCAAGTTGAAGAAGCCACTTGAGAACGAGATGAAGAGATTCAAGTGTTATACCTGGATATCTTTTAAGACCTATCCACGACAAATTTTTTAGGGCGAATTTTTTTTAAGGAGGGGAAATGTAACACCCCTACTATTCGGCTTACCTTAAGGTTAGGGACATTTTGGTCATTTTACTCTCACGTTTAAGTCATTAATTTTTATGCATGTATAATATCTTGATTTCATGTGCATGTTAATTAAGTGTTATTTTTTATGATATTTCGATTATGGTATTTCTTTTTGGGAAATTATTTTTGTACCGAAAACTTTAGGGTTTTGCTGTGTTTAGGGTTTGATGATGTAAGTTCTATTTTCCCCTTCCTCTTTGTCTTGGTTGAAGGTATCCCTCCCCCTTTAGGAATTAGTTTCTTTCCTAAACTCTAAAAGAAGAAATGTAGGAACTTTCCTAAACTCTAATTAAGGGTGGAGTTTTAGAAACTTCCCTAAACATCTAGGCCTAAGGTTTTAGAAAGTTTCTCTATTGCTAACCTACTATATAAGCTTCCTTAACCCTTTTTGCCTCCCATTTTGACTCCCCACTCTCTTGGTGTCGAACAACAACCATCTCCCCCTCTCTTTTGAGTTTTGTGACAGCCGCTTTCCCCTCGTGAGCATCAAACGACCACCACCTTCTAACTCTTGTGATTTTTGGCTTCTCTCTTTCTCTCATTCTCGTGCAACCATCATTGCACGATAAGCACCTCTTGCTCCTCACATTTGTTCCCTTTTGTCCTAATAATATTTTCGCTCTAGGCAGCGGTCATTAACTTAAGTCGTAGACATTGATTCGACGTTCACGTTATCGGTATAAACCCTTGCTAACTTTGTTTTCCTTTCAACATAATGATTTAGTTTAGATTCACATATTTTATTCTTAGATCTTTATAATGCTGAGTTTTAACATCCTTTTATGTTCACATAATTCTCTTAAATAATTTTCAATTAGGGAGAGACGTTTTTTACAAAAAAAAATGATTTCTTCATGAAAAACTGGGATTTTCAGATTTTTCTAGACACTGTGATTTCCACTTCATGTTTTTAAATACAAACGATAGGGTTTGAATCTGAAATTTTTATTCTAGATTCTTAGCATGCTTACTCACTTATTTTAGAAAAATTAGATCAAAATTCAATTTCTGTAATTTTATATAATTTTTTAAAATTTCTATTTTGTTCAGAGGAAAACAATTTTTGATATCGAAGTTTAGGGTTTATTTCAATACATAGATCATCTTGGTTTGATCTAAACATTTTACAGAAATATTTTAGATGTATCCCTAGTAACTCTATAAAGTTTCAGAATTTTTTGATGAGATTTGCTCACTGAAACATATTTTCGAACAATATTATTTTACTTAGAGAAAAATAGTTTTCTGTAATGATTTGATTTTCATGTTTTCACACTTAAACCACATCAGAATTTCAAGAAATTTTATTTGTGAAACCCTAGTATACTCCGCGCCAGCCTGTTTGAAATCTATAATTTTTAGAGAAACCTAGTTTAAGTTGTGTTAGTTATTACCGAGTAAGCTCTTAGCGTTACTTTCTGTTTATGGGTTATCGTTTTGTACTGAATATATTTAGTGTTATTGTTTCAGGAGTTTAACTTTCATAGTTCTTTGGCAGGTGATCATGTAATTAAAATCTTACATATGTAACTGAATGGTTGCTTTGTTGTGTCTGAAAAATGTGGTTCTAACTCTGATTTTCTCTTCCTTGTTTGATTATTGTTTTATGATATTTTCATTGTGTTGTTATATTGTACTCCGAAAGATGCTGTGTTCAATGATTTCTGAAATTGATATTGAAATGTGTTAAAAGATATGAAAGAATATCGTTTGATTACAGAACGTAAAGTATAGTACCGTTAGAGCTATGTACCCGCCAAATCTCTGTATATGTTACCTCATTCTTCAGGAGAAAGTGTGTGAATATACTCTGGTTAGCTATGTGAGAAGGCAATAGTGCAATTGGTTCCACCTCTTCGAAGGTGCAGACTGGTACTCGTGAGAAAGTTCATTTATACGTACCCTACAAATTATTGATGGGTAATCTCTGTTCTGCTCTGAGTGTGGTGGTGAGTTCTATCAGAAGTTGGCTAGCGAACTCTATAAGAAATGTTTTGAATGATACGAATGAATGGAAAGTGTTTATGTAAAGCTCTGTAAGAATACTCTGATATGCAATGTATGTGTTTGCGTTTGTATGAAATTATGTATGTATGGTTTTACTTACTGAGTATATTTTTATATTCACTCCATTTTATTTTAAAATTTTCAGATGAAGAAGATGCATTTGTTACGGTTGAAGTCTAGAGTCTCTGACACGTGACTAAGTCCGAGTCATACTTTTAGCAAAAAAAAACAATAAGAGTTTATGTTACTTTGTTAAAGTTCATTTATTCTATCAACATATGTTTATGACTAGAAATATGTTGTTATTTGACGTTTCAAAGTTTTCATAATAAATCAGACTTTGTTTGAGTTAAATTATCAGTTTGATTAGTTTAAAAAAATTTGACCAAGCTTCTACGAATTTTTTTGCATAAATTATATAAATAAATTTTGGATAAATTCTTGGGCTATTACACTAAGTGTGCAAGCTACCGCTTAAGGTAATAAAATAAAATTAAATAAAACAAAGGAAGAAAGTTTTAGTGTGTCAAGCGGCCATTTAGGACAAAAAATTGAAGAAAAAAGCCTAAGTGTGCAAGAAGGCCGCTTTAAGATGAAAATATTAAAAAAAAATTGTCTAAGTTAGTCGAGTAGCAACCTAAGGTAAAAATTGAAAAAGTTTTGCCCACGTGTTCAAAGCAGCTAAAGCAATGCTAAGTAAATATCTAAAGCAAAATTTGCTTAAGTTAGAATTAAAGCAGTAAAGAAGGAAAAAAATACTCAAAACTTGAAAAAGGATATTTCATTCATAGAAAAGTAAAAATACAAGAAAAAAATAAAAGAAAAAATTACAAAAAGAAAAAAAACTAGTTAAGCTGAATGCAATCTGCTGACATGTCGTATGGCAAGTTCCGGGGCCGTCATTTCAGCAGCAAGTTCCTTAGTGACAGCTTCGGAGGCAACTGCGGTGGTGCCCGAGAAACACCATCGAGATAGCCGATGGTGTAAGCATCCTTCTCCAACAGCCTAAACTGAGCGGTGTAAAGCTTATAGGCTTCCTCCCCCTCCTTCTTCAAAGCTTCAGCTATCGAAGCCTCAGACTACTCAGAAAACTCACGGACAACTTCCTGAATGCGTATGTGCGCTTCAGCTCACATCTTTTCAATCAGAAGCCTCGCCGTTTCTGTTTCACTCTTCAACTCACCAAGTTTCACATCCTTGGTTGCCAGTTGATGCTTAAGGTTAGACATTTCTTGTTCGTGCCTAAACATCTCACCACTAATGCTGTTGAGTTTGGAGGCAAGAGCATTACGATAAAGAGTTGTTTGAAAGAAAGACGAAATTCATAAGTCACTAGTAATAATAATAACATAAATAAAAAGAAAAAGCTATGAGAAAGCAGAAGTTACCTGAAGAAGGCAAAGATTGATTCCTTTCTGAAGAGCCTCAACTGTTTCCTCTGCCAACTGAACAGAAGCCTCGCCGTTTCTGTTTCACTCTTCAACTCACCAAGTTTCACATCCTTGGTTGCCAGTTGATGCTTAAGGTTAGACATTTCTTGTTCGTGCCTAAACATCTCACCACTAATGCTGTTGAGTTTGGAGGCAAGAGCATTACGATAAAGAGTTGTTTGAAAGAAAGACGAAATTCATAAGTCACTAGTAATAATAATAACATAAATAAAAAGAAAAAGCTATGAGAAAGCAGAAGTTACTTGAAGAAGGCAAAGATTGATTCCTTTCTGAAGAGCCTCAACTGTTTCCTCTGCCAACTGAACAGAGTTGACAGAACACTAAAGATGACTCATAATTGGATGGGATGACTCACGGTCCATCAGAAGGTTAAGTTCAAAGGGGATCCTCAGGCCAGAACTCGGAGGAAATAAAGTCTAGGGTTGGGTATCAACTGTCTTAGAAGAGCCCAACTCAAAATCTGGGGAAGAAGACCTGAGCGGGATGAATCCCACAGGCTTAGAGAAATTGGGCCTAATAGGAGGCCTAATGGCTGGGAGAGATAAATGAGAAGAAACTTGAAGGGGAGGACGAGCAGGAGAAGTCCCCAAAGAGGAAACCACTGGCGATTGCTTAATAGCCAGCCGTGGGTGCACGTTGTGCGAGGAAAAGCAGTTCAGAGAGAGATTTGTGGGCCTCATTTCAAAAGCTTCCCGAATGGAAGGAGATGTAGAAGAAGAAGAACTAGAAGAATAAGGTAAAAATGGTTTCCTTTGGATGACAACGCGCAGAACCTGAGGTCTACGAGGAATAATGGGCAGAGTCAAGTATCTTGGGGGAAGCCGGACGAGAAAAGGAAGTTGGCATTGAGGGTCTAGCAACCATTGCCAATAACGGGTCAACACTGTAAGCAGCCCTAATCTTGGCTCTATCGTCGGGGGTCTCGAAGGGACGGACATTTTTACGCTTGTCTGCAAAAGAAAAGGTAAAAAACAGTTACTTAAATGAAGAAAGAAAAGAAATGGAGAGAGGCATAATCACTCACCATACGATCTCCATTCGGTAGGGATGTGGGAGTGACTGCCACCTCTCCAATCACCGAAAACTTGAAACGCCTCAACGTTCCACTATTTGTCACCCTTTGACAGGTCCAATATCAACAGACCATGGGTCAAGCTACTGTGTGGGGTAGCATAGTGATGGTCGTTCTTCTCCCCAAGGGAGTACAATAAGAGAAACTCATTTAAACCTAATTTCAAACTAAATAGACAGTTCAGAGTCTCAAAACCTAACAAAATTCTATACGTATTTGGGGTGAAATGGGCTGGAGAAAGGTCGTGGTGATGAAAAAATTGCTAGAAAATAGGAGAAACGGGAAAACGAAAACCTAAAGCTATATTCATTGTTTTGAAATTCAAAACTCTAGGGTAGGAAGACAGACTGACAAGGTCATCATCAAAGTAAGAACGACTCACCTCATCAGGGAAGGCATTACAGTAATAGGAAATAGAGCGGGTAAATTTTTCTCTATTCCTAATTCTAGGAACAGCGGGGGAGAAAGAAGACACCATTAAAGAAAGATTGAAAATAAAGAGAAAGAAGAAGAAAACTTACTGAGGTAAAAGTACGACAGACTCAAAGGGTAAATGTAATAACTGTAAAAAATGGAAACGACGCGCGAGAGCAAAAAAGAGCGTGTATAGACATGTATCGCAACAGCGTTAGTAGAGGCCTAAATTAAATTTGAACGGGTGGAGACGTCTCCTCTCGCCCAAGAAACCTAATCATGGCATGCAGAAAAGTGAAACGGCGCAAGACATGGAGTAATGATGAGAATTGTGCACCAACCATCAGTAAACGATAGATTAAACTATTAATGTTTTGCATCAACGGCTTAAAACTGAGATACAAAATATGAGAAAATGTACGGGGTTGGTTAATCCATACAATGATGGATTGCCAATGTGGCCTAAAGAAAGCCTTAAAGAACGGCGTGGATGAACGTGATGGAAGATAAAGTCAACAAAATATGATGGGGCAGTCAAAAGATAATCAGATTTGATAGTGACAGTTACCCCCCTCTCCGCGATTCGATCAAACGAATATAATCTCATTAAATATTCATTATATCTAATTAAATGGTTGTAAACGGCCAGGGATGGGAAAACCTATAAATACCTCCATATGTATCAAACAAAGGCAATTCAACTCAATAACAAGCATTCGATTACGCCTCTCTCTGTCTTTCAACTCTCAAATATCTTATATGTATTCTATTCTAGAATACCATAAGGGAAAAAATTCCTTTACACTCAACTAACTAGCTAGATACCTCCCTTACACCCCCTTTGCATCTTCACATGTAAACAAAGTTAAGTGGATGTTGGAGGTAAACATCTTTTTACTGTAAAGTGTGATTATGACAAAATTATAGATACCAAACAAAACAGGCCTTAGACAATCATCATAAGCTCATTAACTTTCTGCTAGAGGACTGAGAATACAAGGAAAGAAGACTAACTTCTAATTATGATGTAGTTCGTGGGGATGGGCTGTGATTAGCAACATAGGATGCCCCTGGTAGACACCAATACTTATTTGCTTGATACGTTTAAGTTCAAACTTTCATTTTTCCTCTGAGTTTATTTGGACATCATATGTTTTTTCTTTCTTTTGATATGGTAAATAATGGCTGAAATTGTTCTAAACGAGTGAAATGTCTCTCTTCTTGAAAAATAAACTAAAAACATATAAAGCAGAATTGAACTCCAGTTGCTTCTATATTGTTGTAGTATTTTAAAGTAAGTAAATAAAATTTAACTAATATCGAAGTGTAAAACATATATATCAATTGTTAAGAATATTACAAGGATGAGAAGGTAAAACTACACATCTTTATACATTCATCATATTAAAGTTTTTACGTACAAAACACAGTAATCTTGTGTTCCTATTAATCGAGTACAAGATTCATGTGCCTTACCAAATATAGCAGTCATGTATCTCACTAATATAATTCTCATTACTCACATTCTCACTAATCAAATTCCTACAGGTAATCTTAAAATTCTTTAACCAAACGGCCCCTAAGTATTGTGATTATGACAAAACTATATATAGATACCAAACAAAACAGGCCTTTTAGACATTCATCATAAAGCTCAATCACATAATATTATGGGAGTTAGATTAGAAATCTTTGTAGTTAGAGACCTTTTAAATTTTAAATACAAATATGTCTCCTACTATCAATAAAAATCAAATGTAATACTTTTTGATAAATATTAATACACTTCGTCCCTTCAATTAAAAAATAGTTTTCACAATCTATATATTTACTATCTTACTATTTGTTAGATAGTTTATGTAACTCTCTCTCCCCCACCTGATTCCTTTCAATTCTTGGAAGAGAGAGATTTTGAAATTTTAAAATATTTTGGTATATATATATATATATATATATTTATAATTTATATGTGTCATAACATATAAATATCTGTTTGTTATAAACACATATATACTATATATATAAAGATTTTTTTGATAATTTTGAAATTATAATATATGTACATATATATGTGTGTGTGTATTTATTTATTTATACATATTGTTTATATATGATAGATATTTTAGTACATCCTTTACATATAACCAATATACATACACACGTGTATGTGTTACGGTGTTATATCATATATATAAATGTATATGTGATATGTGTTATGACACATATATGCCAACGTATATGTATATATTCTTATTTTATATAACACATATTATTTACACAATTTTGTATATATGGTATTATGTAAATTAGTATATATATATTTATGCACGAGGTTATCAAAGGTTTTGAAAAATTTTGAAAAAAATTTAGGAGAGATGAAGGAATTTTTTTTGAAAATTTGGTATAGTTGAGAGAGAATTTCCAAAACTACGGGAGATTAGAGAGAGAGAAAATATGAAATTAGTTATGAGAGAGGAGATAGACATAGTAGCTTGAGGGTATAATAGTTATATTATTAAATGCTTCTTTGTGGGGTTATTTAAAAGTGGTATATTTTTTATGTTCATTAAAGATTTGTTACTTTTTTTATTAACTTTCTATAATATTACTATATGTGTAGAAGTCCGAGTTATATATATTGAGTAAATTGAAACACTTCTAAAACTTGTTAGAAAACATTTTACATATTTAAACAAAGATTTTTCTATGAATAATGAATTCATGCGAGGTAATTTAAAGATAGATCATCTTTCAGTCTAATATAAGTCTATTATTAACAAGACATTTTAAACATTAATAAATATTTAATAACAAATATTTTACCTATATATAATCTTGGGTTCGATTTCCGTAAATATTTTATTCCCATTAAAAAGAATAAAAAAATTTGTAGAATTAGAAAAATGGAAGATAATGGTACAAGAAAATAAAAAAGGAAAAGAAAGCAAAAGGAAATACGAGAATTAGAAGGAGAGGATGAAAATCGGAAGACAATCCAAAGCCTTATCGACTCTAACGTAAATCGACAGGCTACAAGACATCCACCAATGCCTACGAACCTCACGTTCGTTAGCTCTTCTTCTTTCCCATTAATCACCATATTCTATCATCACTTCCTTCCTCACTCACAAAACCTCTATCTCTCTGAGAATTCCAATTCTTGAACTGTTTTTCACTCACTATCACATACTCGGCGAGGTAAGCTCGTTCACTCTGTGAGTCAGCAGCTTTTAGGAGTTGAGCCTTTCTACTTTCTTTTGCAATCCCCTCTGCTTGTTTGAATTTACTTCTTCTATCATTTCTGGAGAGTTCATACATAAGAGGGTATGCTTTGAATTTTAATCGTCAACCTTTATAAATATACAAATTCTACTTAAAGCTTGAGGAATTCACATTGGGATAGTGTATAGGATGACGCTTTGTTACTAATGGGTTTAATTGGGGGCATTGAATAGTTGGAGCGTACAGCTTCATGTTAATCTTAGTAGGAAGCATGCAAGGAACAGGAACTATGGCTTCTGTATCATCCCTTTTTAATCTAGCTAGTGTTGCAATTACGGGTTCATCAGATAGGTTGCGTCCGAATGTCCGGGGAGTGTCTTTGTCTAAAAGAAGTTTTAGGGGAACAAATAGATGGCACTATGTGTCCTTATCCATCTGTAAATATTCAGTTACAACAACCGATGTTGCTTCCGAACAGGGTAATGCTATTTCCCTTGATTCAAATAACTATAGAAGTCAAGAGGGTGAAAATGCTGATTATTTACTCAAGCCTGCTCCCAAGCCAGTATTGAGGACTTCTGGGTCCAAGGCAGAACAACCTCTTTTAAATACCAACTCAGTAAACTGGGAACGTCCAAGAGTGACTGAGGATTCAAATAACACAAAGTTAGATGATGAAGAAGACAAGAATAAGGTGATTGAGTCACTAGGAGAGGTCTTGGAGAAGGCTGAAAAACTGGAAACTTCGGCATTGGATAATGTAGGTAGTAGTAGGAATGGTGGGTCTGTAGATAAACCGACATCATCTTATACAAGTACTAACACGAGGGTTAATTCAAGAAGTGATAAATCAATGGATTCAAACGCAAATCGTAAATCTAAAACCTTGAAGAGTGTGTGGCGCAAGGGGGACACAGTTTCAGCAGTGCAGAAGGTTGTGACGGAATCGTCTAAGCCTGGTAATAATCTGGAGAAAGAGGATCCTAAAACAGGGGCAGTGGGGAGGGTAGAACCTCAAGCACGTGCTTCTTTAAAACCTTCCCAGCCACCTTTGAGACAGCAGCCAAAGTTGCAAGCTAAGCCTTCAGTAGCTACTCCTCCTATGATTAAGAAACCAGTTATCTTGAAGGATGTGGGTGTGGCTCCAAGGTCATCCGTTGACACAGGAACTAAAGAAAGGAAGCCAATTCTCATTGATAAATTTGCTTCCAAGAAGCCAGTGGTTGATCCTCTAATTGCTCAAGCAGTATTAGCCCCTACAAAACCAGTAAAGGGTCCTCCCCCTCAAAAGTTCAAAGATGACTATCGCAGGAAAAGTATTCCAAGTGGAGGGCAACGAAGACGAATGGTTGCAAAGGATGTTGAGATCGCTGACGAAGAGACTTCAGAATTGAATGTTTCAATACCTGGAACATCTACAGCAAGGAAAGGAAGAAAATGGAGCAAGGCAAGTCGGAAGGCGGCCAGAATTCAGGCTGCCATGGAGGCAGCTCCTGTGAAAGTTGAAATTCTAGAAGTTGGCGAGAAAGGTATGACTATAGAGGAGTTAGCCTACCACCTGGCTGTTAACGAAGGAGAAATTCTTGGGTATCTATACTCAAAGGGGATTAAGCCTGATGGTGTGCAAATTCTTGACAAAGACATGGTGAATATGGTTTGTAAAGAGTATGATGTGGAGGTCATCGATGCTAACCCCATTAAACTGGAAGAAATGGCAAGAAAAAAAGATTTTTTTAGTGAGGAAGATCTGGACAAACTAGAAGATAGACCTCCTGTCATTACCATCATGGGTCATGTGGATCATGGCAAGGTGATGTTGATATTGTATATTTAAACCTTGTTTGATTTTTTCTGTATTTCTAATCTTCCCTTGTCTTCCTTTCAATTTTATATATATCTATACTCCCACAAGAGTGTTAAGAAAAGTTTCTGACGAATATTTGTTTTTTACCAACTTGGCAGACAACCCTTTTGGATTACATTCGGAAGAGCAAGGTAAATTTGAAGCTTAATTTCTTAGTGCTTCTCGTATGCACATACAGTGGTTTAAGGTCTAGTCCAATGACTTGGTTGCTTACATTTTTTTTCTTTTGATAAGAGCTTAAAATTTTCTTTTTGCTACTATTCTATCTTTCCTTGATAGTAACATGTCTGTAGGGTGGGTTTGCCAAAGTATGATAATTTAAAGACAGTTGTGTGTTGGAGCTCTCACATCACACTTCAGCTCAACATACATTTAAAATTACTGCACAAAAAGAAATGTTTTAGTCTCTGTCATACAAGCATAAAAAGAGGTCATATGTTGATAAATTAAAAGTAGAACTAAATGTTCTACATGCAAATGAAAGGCGTGTAGAAGTTTTTACTACTGTTGTTACTGGAGTCCTTTTCTAAATCATGGGATCCATTGAGAAAAAAAAATTGTTTTGATATTGGAATACAGCATCCTTACTAGGCTGGGTACGCAGAGCTTCTGTGCAGTGATAGATTTATGTTCACATGATTTGACTGAATTCTGTATCTTACTGGCAGGTAGCTGCATCAGAGGCTGGTGGTATTACACAGGGAATTGGGGCGTATAAGGTGCGGGTACCTATCGATGGCAAGTTGCTGCCTTGTGTGTTTCTTGATACTCCTGGGCATGAGGTATGTTCTCTCCCAATTGGATAGTTACAGTTTTTGGTAATTTTATTTACTGATAAAAAATAATTATGACCGGTTGTAGGATTGTTCTTTTCTTTTCCCTCTATGCTGTATCATATTTATAGTTTTAAGATTGATCAACACTCACTATTCTTTCATTACCTTTTATTGACTTAATCAAGGACTATGATTTGCTTGCATCTTTCTTTGCTCTAGATGATACATATTATATCTGCTCCTTTAGGCATTTGGAGCTATGAGAGCTCGCGGAGCACGGGTGACAGACATAGTTATCATTGTAGTGGCTGCTGATGATGGGATCCGTCCTCAAACAAATGAGGCTATCGCTCATGCCAAAGCAGCTGGTGTACCAATAGTGATTGCCATAAATAAGGCAAGTTAACAATTATAGAGCTATGATTTAATCATGTGATCTTCATTGACAGAATCGATGATCACATATTGTTTTATAAAAGACTAGAACTGATATTAACAGTAGGAGAAACTTCAACATAAGGAGAGAAGGCTGTCCTTACATCTAAACATTTCTCCAACATCATAGAAAAAGCTTCAAATAATTGAAGCATCTTATACTAAATATTTAAGATCAAAGGACAATATACAAAATCATTGCCATCTTCACTACCATGCATTTAATTTTGTTTTTTTATAGGAGACAGATGAAAATTTAATTCATGGTAAAGCTGTACAGAGTATAAAAGTACAGGTTAGAGGATAATAAATCCCGCTAACTCCAAAAAGAAAGGAAAACCTCTCAATTAAACATGAGGCTTTCCAATCTGCAGGAATAAAAAAAGAGGGATGAAACTATACGCGGTGGTTTTAAATTATCATATTATTGTCTTTTCCCCTTACTATCATGCTTTTAAATTATACATCCCAATGGGGGGGGGGGGGGGG